>CM023834.1:25165000-25731197 GCA_013266295.2 Branchiostoma floridae x Branchiostoma japonicum | reverse complement strand
AGCCCAGGAGGAGGAGGAGTCCGTTGACTGGATGACGTGGATCATAGTGGGGTCCTCGGGAGGAGGGTTCCTCCTGGTGCTCTTATTGGTCATCATAATCTGCGTATGTAAAAAGAAATCAGGTGAGTCCAGATGTATTTGTTATATCTTCTTTTTTTCTTCTGTCGGCTGCTACATGCAGGCGACTGTGAGTCTTTTCTAGTCTCTTCTGTTTCTAGCGAGGTCAGGAATGTTGTATCATCATGATGTTTTATTAGTTCTCACGGTTCATGTTAGAGTACATTTAGAGTGCAGAATCTTTTCACTTACTCACTCAGTCCCGTTGCTGTTAGCGGTATAACAGTATAGATATAACAAATAGAGGTCATCTACATGTAGTAAAAAGTTACGAACTGTAACTCATTATTAAAGTCAATTGTACTAAATGTAGAAAAACGTACAATTGCGCGGAATGTAGAAAAACGCATATGTTCAAATTATTTTGCATACAAAGCCGATCACATTTGTTTCCAATGTGCCTTAAGCCCCCGTCACACATGTACGAATTTGGCCTCCCGATCCGAACGCTAGCCGAACACCCGAAGACCGTGTTTAAGAGTGGGTCGCTGCAGAGTCGGCCGAATGTTTCAAAATGTTCAAAACATTCGTGGGTCGTTCGGGAGGGTCGAGCATAATTGGCTGGGTTTCGACAATAAGTCAGCAAACACCAGCTAACCATTCGGAGTAAGTCTGAGTGTTCGGGGCGTGTTCGGGGATCGAATTTGACTCCAATGTAACTCAAATTCATTTCGATTCGTATAGCGAGGTAGGCATGGCCTAAATCTGGTCAGAGTGCCCCCGAACGTCAGCCAAACCTAGTCGGCTGGTGTTCGGGAACAGATTTGGGGAAAGTTCGGGGGCTTTAGAGTGCTTACTTAGAATGACACGTGAGGTAGCTAGATTGGCTCCAGATTAGATTCCAGGAGGCTCAATATGCAACCATTCAATTTCTATGATGTCGCATACCTTCCTTCCTGTTGTGTTTCAAATACCTTATAGAGTCATTGATCGAGTGTACACGATTCCATCATCTTTACTCTCATTTCACAGCTCGTCGTGTGGGCTCGGAAGTGGTGGTCGCCAACTGGAGGAAACGGCCTCATGGCAAAGGTCTGAAGGGCAAGAAGTTCATCGATGAGGACACGCCTTCGTCTTCCATGGTCGGCATGACTGGTGGGAATGGCACCGAGGACGACAGAGTCGGCACCCCCATCGCAAAGGTTTCGATTGTCTATGAGTTCATGCCACCGAAACCAACCAGTCCGACTAGGCAGAGTTCAACGTCGCAAAATATTGAAAAGACGAATAAGGACAAATTAACATCCAAAGATGTGATTGACTATGATGAGCAACAGGATTCTCCTAGGAAAGGCAGCCAATCGGAGATTCAATATATAAGTCCACCGAGCAACAAAACGTCACACAACCAGGCTGCAGAGCAATTGCAGAGGGAGAAAAACGATGCAAACGACGCATCAACATCAAACGTTGCCAGGGAACCGTTCTCGTTGTTCAAGTCTTTGAAGAGAACCCATAGTTTGAAGCCGAGGTTGGGTTTTAGAAGAAAAGCCAGAAGGTCGGCTAAGAAGGGAGGTCCGTGTGTGAAGACGCCTGGAGAGGAGGTGATAGAAGAGGCGGGGGAGGGAGACGTCGAGGTGGACAACAGCGATTTACAATTTGTGTAAAATTTAAAAGAAGACTCAATTTACTTCCGGCGCGGTCACATTCGTCGTAAGACTTTGATACGAGTTTTTGAGTTTTTAAGCAGTTCATGGCAGAACCTTCCGCCGACAATGATGTAAGATAGCCGTTTCCATAACAGTACAGCTAATTGTTTTAAGGGCACAGGTACGACTATCCCAAGAATACCCTCAATTGGCGATGTACAATCTGTGTAACCTAGAACTCTTCTGAATTAAAATGCGACCACATTCGTCGTAGCTATAGGTCATCTTACGATGTTGATGCCGTAGAATCTTCAAGGAGACTGTAACAAAATGCAACCGCCGACTAGGATTTAAAACAGTCAGTTTCAACACAAGACAGCTGCAGTTTGCAGGACACTTCCAAGGCTATCCATAAGAATGCCCTCAGTTGACGAGGGATGGTATGACGAATAAAGGGCGTATGTGAAGGGCCCCAAAGAACACTTAACGAAGCGAACCAACAATCATGATGTATAGACAGATAGTTTCCCTCTAAATGCAGAAGAACTGCTTTGCTACTTCACCGTCCTAGTAATGCTGGACAGCGTTCTTGAATTTGTAGACCCCTGTTACCTTTTTTTACAAGTGGCTTCTGGTGGTTTTTACTTTTACCCACCATTTCAACACTCTTTTATCTTTATTTTTAGTTAATATAATAGTAGACATTATCTTAATTGGATTTCTGACCCATTCCCATTGTTAAATAATTCTCTAATAATGTTACAAAACCGTCCACTTTGTTGGAACTTTTTATTCAAAATTCAACTGTTACAGTATCTGATAGCTTTTCTACAGCAGTAACGAAGTCCGATTGTTGCCAAAAAATAGGAATAAGTCTTTAAAAACTTCTTTCTATGTAAGTAAAGCTTGCTTTATAACGCAAGCAGACGTAAGTTTTAATAATTTTTTTTCATCTTCAGTATGTTACGGCTCCAGCGTTTGATGCGTTTTACAAAACATGTACGTTTGTGAGACATCAAATCTATTCGTTGTTGCATGGCCTGTTTTTTGTCATATACTCTTAACATGTGCAATGTACAAAGTACAGGCAGAGGACGATTTCATTGTAACGAAACTCAATTCAGAATATAGAAAGAGAACCAAGATTGCATGCAAACTCATGTACATATAGTCAAGATGATGCTTTGCATCTTAATGGAGAATGTTCTCAATGGTTTTAATGCATGTACCGGCTGAGCAGAAAGTATTACTAAGAAACACGCACACACACAAACATTATGCTGCTTTTTCTGCATTGTCAGAAGACGATGATATCTAAACTCAACACAGCGATCTATGCCTTGGGCAAATCTACGTTTATGGATACGCGGAGAAAATCCAGAACAATGCCTGATCTGAATCCTAATCAATACAACTAGATAGACATGGTTCTGGATACGATACTGAGTGTAGTAGATGGCTGGTGCATATTTGTTGCATTGTCAGACGACATCTAGTAGATATCAGGTTCTGACAGCCAGCTCTGCCTTGTTGCCGTGGAGCTGGCTGTGCCGGGCCGCGAGGTGTACGCTGTCGACAGGCGGCCGTACACGGCGTCTGGGTCCCGGAACCGGTTCAGGTGGGCTCCCTTTCTGCCGAATTCGTGGCTGAACGCATCGTCCATGGAAGCCTGTGTTAATGACAAACGTGTGGTATGAATAAGACGATACTCACACGCAGCCACAGTCATTGTATGCATCGTACAGCTTTCATGTCGCAGGACTTTCAACCAGACTGTAACAGAACCGGTCGCTGTTGAGTTGAGTTGAGTTTATCGGTAACATAATTTTGAATTTTGTACGACACATGCGCGGCTATTCCAATAATCCAATGAGCTTCGAATACAATGAATGACAATATTCAAAAAGGAAAATCGCAACATCATTGCAAGTATTTTGGGTTTTCATGATCTTCAAGTTCGCAGACCTCTGGGAAGTTTTTTGGTCACCTTTTATGCATGTATGAGAAGTAAACATAATGATTACATCTATTAAAAGCTCTGAGAAAGCTGAATAAAAGTGTAATCATGATTACACTTTTATTCCGCTGATTGAATCGAACCAAGACAGTACTTACGCTGTAGATGTTTCTGTTGAACGATTCTACTGCGGGAGAGACGACATTCCTGCGCGGCTTGACCGTGGGTGGCCGGTACGCGCCCTTCTTCTTCTTCAGGAAGATCATCAGCAGCGCCAGTAGTGCTGCCAGGGCCGCCAGGGCTACCGGGATGCCGACAGCCAGTCCGAGCTTGTCAGCGGTGGACAGTCCTGCACTGGCGGACTCGTACTAAAGGTGGAAGGAGTCATTGTTAGAAATAGGGTTACTTTTAAATTAGCTCTTTACTAGATAGTTGGTAGAAGCACGAGTTGAAGTAATGTTAATGTAATTATGTAAACCACGCATTTTTATATTGATATAGTATTCACTAGTTCGTTTGGGGAAGGCCCGCGAAAAACCACTAAGGTTTTCAGGACTCGCCTGCTTTTTTGTCTATTTTGTATTATTTGATTATGCATTTTGTGCAAATAAACAATAAACATATAAAAAAGCAAATAAACAAGTAAGGTACAATATAGCCAAATAGGGGCACTGCACGAAAGGATAGATTTGCCAAAGGTATAAATGCCAGTAATGCCGGATATTGTTTACTTTGTACTTCACAATAGTGGTAAATAAAAGCCAAGTCCAGTAAATGAAAAAAAAATTATTACCGGACTTGACTGGCTTTTATTTACTGCCATTATTAAGTCAGGTATCAACCAAGGATTGAGGTGTTCAAAAACTCATTTTTCCCTAGAACAATCGTAGAGTGGAACTCGCTGCCTCCAAGTACAGTAGGGGCATCGTCACTAGATAGTTTTAAACAATGTCTAGAGTTAGACGTTCAAAGGTTAGGTGTAACAGGTCGTTCGGTGTAATATAGTCAGCTGCCGCCGCGCCGCGTGCCTGCGAAGCTGGTGTATTACGCCGAAGAGCGGTTATACCGGCTATACAGATACAGATACAGATACAGATACAGAGGTACTGTTTAGAAACTCAACATTACCTGATTTATCTGGCATTTACTACCATTGGTAAATCGGACTTTCCGTGCTGTAGAAGAAGAATTGGCCTTTCGGGTGCTCCAGAATCGTGACTTTGTTGTGTTTAACCACAGGACTACGCACGCTAGAGAGAATTCAGCTCACCACAAGAGAATCGGTGCCTTCTGGTTCACAGGGACACATGTCTGGTTGAAGTGGCGGGCAGATGCTGTCAAAAGTCGGATTGTCACTCATTTTAACACAAGTGAAACCCTGAAACACAGCAAAGTCACCAGATAGATTATTCACTCTTACGGTAGATCTTGCAACTGTCGGGGTCAAATATAATTTTAGATCGTTTTTTAAAGAGATTTACCTATATAACAGAATGTATATGACCTCTTTTACACTTACTGATTGGAGATCCAGCTGGAGTGCGCCATTGCTTTCGGCTGTCTCTAGCTTCTGGACTTCTACAGCGAGGTTGGTCGGGCTGTCTGGGTCTTTCGACATAGAGAACGTGATGTTATCCTGCAAAAGTAGGTTTGGACTGAGTAGATACATACATGTGTTTGTTTGTTTGTGTGTGTGTGTGTGTGTGTGTGTGTGTGTGTGTGTGTGTGTGTGTGTGTGTGTGTGTGTGTGTGTGTGTGTGTGTGTGTGTGTGTGTATGCTTGTGTGTATGCCGGCGCGTGTGTGTTATAGCTAAACTTATTTGTTATTATTTGTAAACACTCGGTGAGTGCCTGGCACAGCCATTAAAACTGATGAATCACATTAAACATTTCCCCGTGTTGATTACAATAGCATTAAAAGCAGTCAATAGATGGAGGAACGTTCAGGGACACATAGATTTCATATTAGAGTTTTTGTTGATCTCTAGCCGTAACATATTTTCTAGGTTTCCTGTTTAAAAATTCTACGGTAATATGTAATTGGAAGACTTAGAAAAGTGATTACCTTTCTAATCTGCAATATCCTGATTGACCTCACGCAGGAAGAAGTGATGCCAACACTCCCCAGTGTTTTCCGAAGAGCTGTAAGCAGCTGACTTACAGGGAAAGCATGCTGGCTGGTCAAGTTCCCAAAGTCAACACCGCTGCACTCTAACGTTACAATCATACTGCAACGTAATGGTAATACAGGGTGTCACGTAAATATTATATATTTACAAATGAATTGATGAATTTTAATTTGACGCCAACATGGAGATATACGAGCGTATCCTGGCATCTAGAGATCTTCTGACCCTCTCAAATAACTTTTATTAGGTGTGTGAAGATCAGAGAATGAGATACCAGAAGAATATACGAAGACAGAAAATTCTGTGTACAAATAAACCACACGGTGACAGTAACTTAAAATGCAAACCAAGAACACCAACATGGCAGAAAGTATTCGCCCTTTCATCGTTATGGAAAGTAAGTACTATATAAAGCAAAACACTCTGCCAATGATACATATAAATCTATCTTAAGTGCATCGAAGGTATTTGTCTAAAATATAGGTTGTAGAAAAATCGAGGACATCGTTTTGCCATGAAACAAGCTATTTTGAACTTGCTACCTTGGGAAAACGCTAGTCAGTGCTGGAATACGCGATGTACTATGTTATATCAAGTTTTATTTGACTTTTCTACTGCACGTGTATTCTTAAAGGAAACGTTATGTTTTGCATAAGACTGACTTACTCAGTGAAGTCTGTTGGATCACGGAGGTGAAACAAGTCGGGGTTGATGTCATCCCCCACAGTAAAACCAGAATGGGTCAGTTGATTGGCATACAGCGTCAGAAATCTGTTCTGTACCGTTTCCTGCAGCTCAAAATTAATCCCAAACTAGAAAAAAAGAAGAAAAACCTTTCCATTATGTTTTATTTTTATTTTGTTTAACTAATCAAATCTACATTAACAATACATTTCAATTCAAATTCCACTGTGCAGACTGGAAAATGCGCTACAATTTGCATCATAAGTATTGCTTCAGATCTTTTAAAACTATGTAAGCGTGATTATGAATGTTTAGCCTCATGTTATACATGAGTGATTATGGTTTTTTTATCATATCGCCAGAAGACGTAGACCAATCAAAAGGCTCCATTTCCCCCATAACCCAGGTCATTAATATCCGATAAACGACTTCTTCCCGGACTCGGTCGTTCATTCGATAGTTATAGGAACTGACCATTAACTATGACGCCGCATACACCGAAGAAAAAGCAGGTCTATAACATTTTATTAGCCCAATGCTATACATTAATGTTTATGAATGTTTAGTCTTAGTGATCATGATTAATTAGCCTTATGCTATACATGGCTGGTTCTGAATGCTTAGCCCAATACCAGACTGAAGAGTAATTTAAAAGTTGATACTGAAGCTTTGAATCACGTATGGTTGAAGTATATCGGAGGAATTAACAGTATATATTTAGTAATAATTTTAGATATGTTTGTCTATGTGTATGTGTTTGTCAATATGGGCCATCCAGCCTAAAATAAACAAGAAATAGATAAATAAATAAATAAATAAATAAATAAATAATTTTAAAACAACCTTACCTCAGTAACCGTGACGTTCCGGATGTAACTGGCTGTTAACCCCAGTAGGGTCAACAACTGTTCCCGGAAGTTTACCCGCAGCTGTTGTCTCTGTGCGAGACCCAGGTCACGTGTCTGGCTACAGGGGATGAACACATTCTGCTCCACCCTGCACGTAAACATCATCATAAACATCATCATCATCATTATCGTCAACAGGAGGAATGATGACAGTGTTCAATGTCATCAGTATCGTTATGTTTTTCTTTACATAGCAGTAGTGTTTAGGCAAACTAACACTTTACCTGAGGATTTTTTTTTACATCATTGTTAAATCTATAAGTGGACGATAGAGACGCTTTGTAACAGCATCTTTTAACGCTGCAAATTTAGATTTTCATGTAGACTGAAAGTAACTTAGATACCACAAAAACATATTAGGTACTGTACTGTGACAACATTGTTGATCATCAGACGGAGTATTTCTAGGCGCATGGGAATCGTGTATTACACAAGAAAGTAAAAATAAATGTTCAAATTTTAGTAACTAAAAACATAAATGCCCCAACATACTGGTTTTATTAGTTTTCTTACATCAGTGATATAGAAATCAACGTCAAGTTTTCAACTTTACTCACCATGCACCTATGCAGGTTGGAGCAGGACTACTCCATTCTAGGTCGTTGTTGCTGTTAGCTCCGCACGTTGCGGTCGAAGCCCCGTCCGGCTCGAAGCCCTGGTTACAGGTAAACGTAACCTCGGTCTGGTAGTAGTGAGGCCCAGGGGGATTCAGTGCCCCATTAGCTGGGGCCGTCATAGTCGGACATGATCGACCTGGAATTATAAACAAATAATTAAAATAAAATAAAAGATGCCATGGTAGCTCCTTAAACTATCAACTGCAAAAGTATTTTCTAATTTGCTTCCTCAGAAATGAGTTTATAAAAACAAGTATTGGGGCAAAAACATATATTTCTGAAAGAAAACAAAAAAGGTACAGAATTTTTCCTCACGTTCACATGTAATGCCGTCGCCGTTGTAGCCTGGGTTACACCTACAGGTAAAACTGCCGGGTGTGTTGGTACAGGTGGCATGGGGGCTGCAGTTGTTATTTCCATCTACGCATTCATCATCATCTGCACAAATAAAACAGAGATAAGGTTGGGTATTTTATGACAGTTGACCAGGGCCTTCTGTACATTCGTCATTATATGTACGAATAAAGAAAGAACTGAAATGTTTTTCGCAAGATATTAAACAGTATTTATAATTCTGGAAAATATGGACTCACTAAGTCTGGAAGGAACGTTGCTGCTTACAAGGTCATTCCTCTTTGTACATAGTTACATCTAAAGCTTTAACACAAGGTACAGATTTCTTCCTTACCAGTACAGGTAACACCGTCGGCGTTGTAGCCTAAGTAACACATACAGGTATTACTACCATATATGGTCACACAGAGGGCATTGGGGCTGCAGTGTCTTCCATCTGCACATTTGTCTTTATCTGCGAAAATTAAAAAAAAAAATTAATCAAATGGAATTTTAAAACCCCCTTTTTACTCCTATTAAAGAAATGAGGATATTTCATGGCGTTTGTGCCTTACCGTCTACAAGCTTTTCCTGTGTTTAAATAAATACATATTTACATCTAAAACTTTAACACAGGGGTGAAAAATTATTTTCCTTACCAGGAAAACAGGAAAAACCATCACCGAAGTAGCCTGTGTTACAAGCACATGTAAAACTGCCGGGTGTGTTGGTACAGGTGGCATGGGGGCTGCAGTTGTGGCTCCCATCTGCGCATTCGTCAACATCTGCACAAAAATATAGATTAGCTTCGACATACTTTCACATGAGTTTTAAAATGTCTCTTTATTATCACATTTCCTTAATTGCATACGGTAATTCATGTTAATATACGATAGCATAGTTGCGGAATCCCTTCTCAGCACTACAGGTAACAAATAAACTGTAACGTTTCTTTTTAGATTCAAAGATACAGAATCCTTCCTCACCAGTACAGGTGGCACCGTTGTATCCTGTGTTACAAGTGCATGTAAAACTGCCGGGTGTGTTGGTACAGAAGGCATGGGGGCTGCAGTTGTTTGTTCCATCCGCACATTCGTCATTGTCTGTAACAAGAAACAGGACATAAACTTCATCGTAGAAAATAAGTGTTTACATTTCAACCAGTGATTAAATATACAAAATATTTTTTTGTGATTTATACATGTATACATTGTATGCAGCAGTAAGTCTTCAGTTAGTACCTGTGCAGGTTGGAACATGATCGCTCCACGCCATGTTGTTGTTGCTGTTAGCTTGACACGTTGCAGTAGAGGCCTCGTTCAACTCGTACCCCTGGTCACAGGTAAAGATAACCACGTTCTGGTAGTAGTGAGGCCCAGGAGGACTCAGTGCTCCATTAGCTAGGGCCGTCAGAGTCGGACATGGCAGAGCTGAAATTATGAACGAATTCTTGCAACATCGATGCCATGGTGCCTTATCAAAGAATACAAACTGCAAAAGACCATTAGGTGTTATGGTGAATTATAAATGTCTAAATTAAAGTATACATTGTCTAAATTAAATTCATCAGTAATTCTTTGTGTTGTACCTGTGCAGGTTGGAACATTGTTACTCCAAGATAGCCTGTGTCTTTTAGCTTGGCACGTTGAAGGAGAGGCCTCGTTTATGTAGTATCCCGAGTCACAGGTAAAGATAACCACGTTCTGGTAGTAGTGAGGCCCGAGAGGACTCATTCCTCCATTGGATGGAGCCGTCAAAGTCGGACATTTTAGGGCTGAAATCGTAAAGAAATTGTTATGATAATGTTACAGTGCTCATAAATCATTACAAACTGCAAAAGTAAAGGACTAGTTTAAGTAACTGTTAAGCCTATTTTACTTAATAAAAATAATTTACATGAAATATATATATGAATGAATGCATTAATTTTGGGTTTTGCAATTGAACCGCACACGAAAAATTACTTTTCTTAAAAATGGTTAAAATATTTTTCTTGCATTGAAAGAAAGTTACAAATCTTTTCTCACCATTACATGTAACACCGTCACCACCATAGCCTGAATTGCAAGTACAGGTAAAACTGCCAGGTGTGTTGGTACAGAAGGCATGGGGGCTGCACTTGTTACTTTCCATCTGCGCATTCGTCTATATCTGTACCGAGAAATACAAAATTACATTTCTCTTAAATGATAAAATGTATGCAATCTTTCAGCAGAGTTAGGTTATTACAGCAAAATTATTCTGAAATTTACATTGAATCCATACTTTGATGCCGGCAAGATCTTCTTCTAATGATAGTTTCCTCTTAAACGTCAACAAAAGTAACAAAAATTCTTCCCAACCTTTACAATTGCCACCGCCGCCGTTGTAGCCTGTTTTACAATGACATACACTACTACCATATATGCTGGTAGTACAGAAAGCATCGGAGCCGCAGTTGTTGTTCCCATCTGGGCATTTTTCACCAAACTGCATAAACCAAAACAAATTGTTTTCATCATAATTCTGTTTGTAAATGCCATTTTTTCCTTTGTTATGTTACTGAAAATCTTATTATATTCAAGTTCAATTAATGGGAGGCGACTTTCCTTTCTGTTTCTGTACAAGCCGTCTTGGCTTTCTGTTTTCTGTTAAAGTTTTGTATTATTTACTGTAATTTTGTCAATAAAAAAAGTTTTTATTTAAAGAATTGATACCTTTTCTTTATGGCATCGGTGCTTTACAGTCTGAAGCCATTGTTTTTAATGTTTTAATAAAGACATGACTACATAACTTCACGGGTAAATATTTTTTCCTTACCAGGAAAACAGAGGAAACCATCACCAAAGTACCCTGAGTTACAAGTACAAGTAAAACCGCCGGGTGTGTTGGTACAGGTGGCGTTGGGGTTGCAGGTGTGACTTCCAGCTGCACATTCATCAACATCTGCACACACACATACACATACAAAAAAAGAAAATTAGCTGTGACAATACTTACACGTACATTCGTTGTCATTTGGACGAAAAAAACAACAACAAAGAGTTGTGTTCTCATAGCATTTACCTTATAATAACCATTCAGCAATAATATTATTACCAGTGTTTGATTCCAAACCTTGCAGCCTATAAGACGATTAAGAAATACTTTAAACGTTCTTTTCTGCATCCAACGATGCAGAATCCTTTCTCACCAGAACAGCAAAATTTACTCCTTACCAACAAAACAGAAGAAACCATCACCGAAGTAGCCTGAGTTACAAGTACAGGTAAAACTGCCGGGTGTGTTGGTACAGGTGGCGTGGGGGGCTGCAGTTGTTAGTTCCATCTGCACATTCGTCAATATCTGTACCAACAAACAGGACATTGGCTTTATCAAAGAATTTAAGTGTCTGAACATCAACCAGTGATTAAATATCTGGAATGGTTATGAAGATTTATACATGTATACATTGTAGCGTCAATAACTTGATTTGGTACCTGTGCAGGTTGGAGCAGGATCACTCCACGCAAGATTGTTGTTGCTGTTACTTTGGCACGCTGAGGTAATAGCCCCGTTCAACTCGTACCCCCGGTTACAGGTAAACGTAACCACGTTCTGGTAGTAGTGAGGCCCAGGAGGACTCAGTGCTCCATTAACTGGAGCCGTCAGAGTCGGGCATGGTCGAGCTGAAATTATGAACGAATGCTTATAAGGATATTATTGTGTCTCATTAAACAATATAAACTGCTAATGTAAAAGACAAAATGTAAAGTCTATTTCATTTATGAAATATTACTTCCCTTTCCTTGAAATGAATTTTAACAGGTATAGGCGACAATCCTCCGTGAATTTTTATATTTGGCAGATTGGAAACAGTATAGTGCACTACATATCATTTATTTGATAGGGTATCGTAGTAGGTGCAAACCATAAGTCACAACCCAACAGATACTCACAAACGAATATACACAACAACCACCTAATATCTGCTTATAGAACCAGGGTGTATAGAACCTACCACACAACTACTGAATCTACGGCCTATTCCACTGGATTTTAAAGATAGGGGTGATTTTGAAATATGCAATAACCTCAATATAAAAACCGCTACGGTAAAAGCATTACATTCCACATCTGATCTGCATTAACGACCACACCGCACGTCTGCATGAAGCCCCCCCCGCTATTCAAAACAACGGGTTTTTCGCGGCCAGGTCCATATGCCCCAAAATGTAGGGGTGCTTTTCAAATATTACATTGACCGCGAAAGCACCTACGGTAAATATTGATATACGTGCATCATCACGGGCATGCCTGCAGACGACTTATAAATTGCATGCCGATTGAATAAAGGGAACCGTGAGTTTTAGCTGCGAACACGAAAAACCAGCTGACCACAATAACCAGCTGACCACAATACTCCTGCAGGAGGTATGCCTCCTTCACGGAGTAAAAAGGTACAGACTCTTCACTCACCATTACAGATAATACCGTCAACCGCTGTATCCTGTGTTACAAGTACAGGTAAAACTGCCGGGTGTGTTGGTACAGGTGGCATGGGGGCTGCACGTGTGGGTCTCATCTGTACATTCATCATTATCTGCAGAATAAAGAAAGAATTGAGATATGACTTTAGTGTATAAAATCGCTACCGATACATTGCCGATATAGACGAACATTACCAATACGTAAATATTTTTAAATTAAGATGGAAAGGCCTTTAATGCCTACAAGATTTTTCTCCTAAAACATAAAAGTAAAAAAAAAAATTATTTCCTACCAGTACACTTAACCCCGTCGCCGCTGTAGCCTAAGTAACAAGTACAGGAAAAACTGCCGAGAGTGCTGACACAAAAGGCATCAGAGCTGCAATTGTGGCTTCCAGCTGTGCATTGACCATTGGCTGAAAAAAAAGTAGTTTGTCACAAAAAATTGTTAAAACACCCATTTTTAAAAAAAACTGCTAAAGGTATCAATGGGTATGTTTATGACATTAGTTCTTTGTAGACAGCAAGTCATTTTCTGCGTTTAATAAAGGTATACATACATCGAAAAACAACACAGGTAGATATTATAAGTTGTTACTCACTGGGAAAACAGAGGAAACCATCACCGGAGTAGCCTAAGTCACAAGCACACGTAAAACTGCCGGGTGTGTTGGTACAGGAGGCATGGGGGCTGCAGTTGTTACTTCCATCTACGCATTCATCAACATCTGCACAAACAAAATAGTGAAAAGGTTGGATATTCCATGACGTTCTTTTTTTAAATTGCATAAATATAAAACTTCATGCTAATTATGTTCATGCATAGTTGCGCAATCTTTTTCTTACCGGTACAGGTGACACCACTGCCGCTGTAGCCTGAGTTACAAGTACAGGTAAAACTGCCGGGTGTGTTGGTACAGAAGGCATGGGGGCTGCAGTTGTGGGTCCCATCTGCACATTCGTCATTATCTGTACCAACGAACAGTATATTAACTTTATCATGAAAAAGAAGTGATTAAACATCGACCAGTTATTAAATGTCTAACCTAGTTATTGGGATTTATAAATTGAAATCATCATGGAACTTTTTGTGTTGGTACCTGTGCAGGTTGGGACAGGATCACTCCACTCAAGATTGTTGTTGCTGTTAGCTTGACACGTTGCAGTAGGGGCCCCGTTCAACTCGTATCCCTGGTTACAGGTAAACGTAACCATGTCCTGGTAGTAGTGAGGCCCGGCAGGACTCAGTGCTCCATTAGCTGAAGCCGTCAATGTCGGACATGGTACAGCTGAAATTATAAACAAATGCTTTTAACGAAGCCATGGTGCCTCATTTAACAATATAAACTGCAAAAGTAAAGGACTAATTGACGTAACTTAAAGTCTACTTCATTTAGAAAATATTACTTTGCTTTCTCAAAAATAAGTATTCGAACAAGATTATGGTTACTCGTACATTGATTCCGAGTTACGCAGCCTTCATGATTATTTTTAACAGAATTTACGGAAACTATCTTACCAAAAAAAAAAAGTACAGAAGATTCAATTACCATTACAAATGATACCATTGCCGCTGTAACCTGCGTTACAAGTACAGGTAAAACTGCCGGGTGTGTTGGTACAGGAGGCATGGGGGCTGCAGTTGTGACTCCGATCTGCACATTCGTCATTATCTGCAAGAATAAAGAAAAAACCAACCTTTTTTTTTCCAAAGATATAAGTGCAGTATGCAGAATTGTGTAGAATATAAAGTTAATAGGTAATTTAGCAGACGTAGTTTATAAAAACAAGAACATTGTTAAATTAACATAGAATAGGCTTTGATGCCTACGTAATCATTCCTCTTTTATGCATTTACATCTAAAACTTAAACACAAATTTCTTCCCTACCAGTGCAGGTGACACCGTCGCCACTGTAGCCTGAGTAACAAGTACACGTGACGCCACCAGATGTGCTTACACAAAAGGCATTGGGGCTGCACTTGTGGCTCCCAACTGTGCATTGGTCATTATCTGTGAAAAGAAAATGAAATGGAATTTTTAAAACACATAGAGATTATTTACATCTCAAAAATATATCGTTTTTTTCAGGACAGTGGTGCTTTACAGTCTAAAAGGCCATTTTTAAGTTTTAACTATTATTATCTTTATTTGCAAAATCAAACCTGGCGGCTAATTGCTTGTACAGTGTTAAAGGGCAAAAAAATCCTTTAATCTGAAACTTTAACAATTTAGTCTTGTAAATAATTTTTCCTCACCAGCAAAACAGAGAAAACCATCACCAAAGTAGCCAGGTTTACAAGCACACGTAAAACTGCCGGGTGTGTTGGTACAGGAGGCATGTGGGCTGCAGTTGTTACTTCCATCTACACATTCATCAATATCTGCAGAAGCAAAAAGGATATGAGCTTCGACACATTATGACATGAGCTAGCGCTTTAAACGTCTCTTTATGATTACAGTTGTTTGAAAGTGAATGCTGAGTTTCGTTACCATATTCAAGCATAGTTGCAGAATCCTATACTCATTGATGCGCTAAAGTGTAGTTCGAGGCCCCAATGCTAGCATTTTGCGAGCGAGGAACGCGCCGTTAGTCGATAGGCTATTTCACGTTCAGCAACGTAAATGCGTTTTTACTACATCGCATTTCGTCAGTACGTCAGGAACCTACAAAATACGTCGTAGGTCATGTACGTCGTGTTACCTGAAAATACGCGGATGGCTAAAACTACGCCGTTTATTTTCCTCAAAATACGCGGAGGGCTAAAACTACGCGGATGGCTAAACTACGTCGTATTTGAAATACGTCGATGGCTAAACTACGTCAAAAAAATTCGTCGAAAAAATCCGCGGATGGGATCCGCGGATAATATCCGCGGAAAATATCCGCGGATAATATTCGTGGAAAATATACGCGGATAATATCCGCGGATAATATACGCGGATAATATACGCGGATAATATACGCGGATAATATACGCGGATAATCTCCGCGGATGGCGGTGGGATGTGTATTCACACCTGAGCATGTATATTCACACCTGGGCATGTGTATTCACACATGGGCATGTGTATTCGTCCTTGCTGGATGTGTATTTGCAGTGTTTTCACACTTGAGCGTGTGCATGTGTATTTACACTTAAAACTACGTCTCGACACCTACCTTTTTCCAGGCAATGTGTGTGTGTGTGTGTGTGTGTGTGTGTGTGTGTGTGTGTGTGTGTTCGCCCTTACTGTATGTGTATTTACACGTAGAAGTACCTTTCCCAAGGAATGTGTGTATTATTACCTTATCAACCCTTTTCTGATTGCTTTCTCACTATCTATGGGTTACTCGATCCTTTCTCACTACCTGTAGGTTACTCGATCCTTTTTTTGCGTTTTTATAATCTAACATTTGCCATACATTATGATTTCAAACACCTGACCTCCCATGCAAGCACATGAACACAGAAAACAGGCACTGAAAATATCAACTGCAAACTCTTTTTATTACAATGATAACAAAAGAAGAACAACAAAGAATAAATAATATATACATGTATACATTCACTTTAACTTTATATTAACTTTTTCCACTTGAACTGAACGTTTCAAAACATGAACTTTCCAACTTAGAGTAAATAATATATATATATATATATATATATATATATATATATATATACGACGCAAAAAAATGTTTGTTTTTTTGGCTAAATTGAGCAAATTATGATCTAACGAAGAAAAAAAATATATGCCTTAGGGGAGTGGACCATTCCCCATCCAAAAAAGTTGGTTTCATGAAAATCGGTCATCGTTTACCGATATTCCATTTCGACGCGAAAAATGCTTTTTTTGACTAAATTGAACAAATTATGCTCTAACGACCAACTAACTACATACCTGATGTCAGTGAAACATTCCGCATCCAAAAAAGTTGTTTTCGTGAAAATCGGTCATCGTTCACTGATATTCCATTTCGACGTGAAAAATGTTATTTTTTGCTATATTCTGCTCTAACAACCAACAAACTACATACCTGATATCAGTGAAACATTCCGCATCCAAAAAAGTTGGTTTCGGGAAAATCGGTCATCATTTACCGATATTCCATTTCGACGCGAAAAATGCTTTTTTTGGCTAAATTGAACAACTTCTGCTCCAACGACCAACAAACTACATACCTGATATCAGTGAAACAGTCCGCATCCAAAAAAAATGGTTTCGTGAAAATCGGTCATTGTTTACCGATATTCAATTTCGACGAGAAATATGCTTTTTTTTAATAAATTGAACAAATTATGCTCTAACGACCAACAGACTACATACCTGATATCAGTGAAACATTCCGCATCCAAAAAAAGTTGGTTTCGTGAAAATCGGTCATCGTTTACCGATATTCCTTTTCGACGCTAAAAATGCTATTTTTGGCTAAATTGAACAAATTATGCTCTAACGACCAACAGACTACATACCTGATGTCAGTGAAACATTCCGCATCCAAAAAAGTTGGTGTCGTGAAAATCGGTCATCATTTACTGATATTCCATTTCGACGCGAAAAATGCTTTTTTTTGGCTAAATTGAACAACTTCTGCTACAATGACCAACAAACTACATACCTGATATCAGTGAAACAGTCCGCATCCAAAAAAGTTGGTTTCGTGAAACTCGGTCATCGTTTACCAATATTCCATTTCGACGCAAAAAATGCTATTTTGGGCTAAATTGAGCAAATTCTGCCCTATTTAACGACCAACAAACTACATACCTGATGTCAGTGAAACATTCCGCATCGAAAAAAGGTGGTTTCGTGAAAATCGGTCATCATTTACCGATATTCCATTTCGACGCGAAAAATGCTTTTTTTGGCTAAATTGAACAAATTATGATCTAATGACCAACAAACTACATACCTGATATCAGTGAAACAGTCCGCATCCAAAAAAGTTGGTTTCGTGAAAATCGGTCATCGTTTAATACAGCAGAAGTTGCTTGATATAGCCAAAAAAAGCATTTTTTGCGTCGAAATGGAATATCGGTAAATGATGACCGATTTTCACGAAACCAACTTTTTGGATGCGGAATGTTTCACTCATATTAGGTATGTAGTTTGTTGGTCGTTAGAGCAGATCTTGCTTAATATAGCCAAAAATAGCATTTTTCGCGTCGAAATGGAATATCAGTGAACAATGACCGATTTTTACAAAAACAACTTGTTTGGATGGGGAATGTTTCACTGATATCAGGTATGTAGTTTGTTAGTCTTTAGAGCATAATTTGTTCAATTTAGCCAAAAAAAAAACATTTTTCGCGTCGAAATGGAATATCAGTAAACGATGACCGATTTTCACGAAACCAACTTTTTTGGATGCGGACTGTTTCACTGATATCAGGTATGTAGTTTGTTGGTCATTAGATCATAATTTGTTCAATTTAGCCAAAAAAAGCATTTTTCGCGTCGAAATGGAATATCGGTAAATGATGACCGATTTTCACGAAACCAACTTTTTTGGATGTGGAATGTTTCACTGACATCAGGTATGTAGTTTGTTGGTCGTTAGGGCAGAATTTGCTCAATTTAGCCAAAAATAGCATTTTTCACGTCGAAATTGAATATTGGTAAACGATGACCGATTTTCATGAAACCAACTTTTTTGGATGTGGAATGTTTCACTGATATCAGGTATGTAGTTTGTTGGTCGTTGGAGCATAATTTGTTCAATTACGCCAAAAAAAGCATTTTTCGCGTCGAAATGGAATATCGGTAAACGATGACCGATTTTCACGAAACCAACTGTTTTGGATGCTGACTGTTTCACTGATATCAGGTATGTAGTTTGTTGGTCGTTAGAGCATAATTTGTTTAATTTAGCCAAAAAAAGCATTTTTCGCGTTGAAATGGAATATCAGTAAATGATGACCGATTTTCACGAAACCAACTTTTTTTGGTTGCGGAATGTTTCACTGACATCAGGTATGTAGTTTGTTGGTCGTTAGAGCATAATTTGTTCAATTTAGCCAAAAAAAGCATTTTTCGCGTCGAATTGGAATATCAGTAAATGATGACCGATTTTCACGAAACCAACTTTTTTGGATGCGGACTGTTTCACTGATATCAGGTATGTAGTTTGTTGGTCGTTAAAGCATAATTTGTTCAATTTAGCCAAAAATAGCATTTTTCACGTCGAAATGGAATATTGGTAAACGATGACCGATTTTCATGAAACCAACTTTTTTGGATGCGGACTGTTTCACTGATATCAGGTATGTAGTTTGTTGGTCGTTGGAGCATAATTTGTTCAATTTAGCCAAAAAAAGCATTTTTCGCGTCGAAATGGAACATCGGTAAACGATGACCGATTTTCACGAAACCAAATTTTTTGGATGCGGACTGTTTCACTGATATCAGGTATGTAGTTTGTTGGTCGTTAGAGCATAATTTGTTCAATTTGGCAAAAAAAAACCTTTTTCGCGTTGAAATGGAATATTGGTAAATGATGACCGATTTTCACGAAACCAACTTTTTTGGATGCGGACTGTTTCACTGATATCAGGTATGTAGTTTGTTGGTCGTTGGAGCATAATTTGTTCAATTTAGCCAAAAAAAGCATTTTTCGCGTCGAAATGGAATATCGGTAAACGATGACCGATTTTCACGAAACCAATTTTTTTGGATGCGTACTGTTTCACTGATATCAGGTATGTAGTTTGTTGGTCGTTGGAGCAGAAGTTGTTCAATTCAGCCAAAAAAAGCATTTTTTCGCGTCGAAATGGAATATCGGTAAACGATGACCGATTTTCACGAAACCAACTTTCTTGGATGCGGACTGTTTCACTGATATCAGGTATGTAGTTTGTTGGTCGTTAGAGCATAATTTGTTCAATTTAGCCAAAAAAAAGCATTTTTCGCGTTGAAATGGAATATCAGTAAATGATGACCGATTTTCACGAAACCAACATTTTGGGATGCGGACTGTTTCACTGACATCAGGTATGTAGTTTGTTGGTCGTTAGAGCATAATTTGTTTAATTTAGCCAAAAAAAAGCATTTTTCGCGTTGAAATGGAATATCAGTAAATGATGACCGATTTTCACGAAACCAACTTTTTTTGGTTGCGGAATGTTTCACTGACATCAGGTATGTAGTTTGTTGGTCGTTAGAGCATAATTTGTTCAATTTAGCCAAAAAAAAGCATTTTTCGCGTCGAATTGGAATATCAGTAAATGATGACCGATTTTCACGAAACCAACTTTTTTGGATGCGGACTGTTTCACTGATATCAGGTATGTAGTTTGTTGGTCGTTAAAGCATAATTTGTTCAATTTAGCCAAAAATAGCATTTTTCGCGTCGAAATGGAATATTGGTAAACGATGACCGATTTTCATGAAACCAACTTTTTTGGATGCGGACTGTTTCACTGATATCAGGTATGTAGTTTGTTGGTCGTTGGAGCATAATTTGTTCAATTTAGCCAAAAAAAGCATTTTTCGCGTCGAAATGGAACATCGGTAAACGATGACCGATTTTCACGAAACCAACTTTTTTGGATGCGGACTGTTTCACTGATATCAGGTATGTAGTTTGTTGGTCGTTAGAGCATAATTTGTTCAATTTGGCAAAAAAAAACCTTTTTCGCGTTGAAATGGAATATTGGTAAATGATGACCGATTTTCACGAAACCAACTTTTTTGGATGCGGACTGTTTCACTGATATCAGGTATGTAGTTTGTTGGTCGTTGGAGCATAATTTGTTCAATTTAGCCAAAAAAAGCATTTTTCGCGTCGAAATGGAATATCGGTAAACGATGACCGATTTTCACGAAACCAATTTTTTTGGATGCGTACTGTTTCACTGATATCAGGTATGTAGTTTGTTGGTCGTTGGAGCAGAAGTTGTTCAATTCAGCCAAAAAAAGCATTTTTCGCGTCGAAATGGAATATCGGTAAACGATGACCGATTTTCACGAAACCAACTTTTTTGGATGCGGACTGTTTCACTGATATCAGGTATGTAGTTTGTTGGTCGTTAGAGCATAATTTGTTCAATTTAGCCAAAAAAAGCATTTTTCGCGTTGAAATGGAATATCAGTAAATGATGACCGATTTTCACGAAACCAACATTTTGGGATGCGGACTGTTTCACTGATATCAGGTATGTAGTTTGTTGGTCGTTAGAGCATAATTTGTTCAATTTAGCCAAAAAAAGCATTTTTCGCGTTGAAATGGAATATCAGTAAATGATGACCGATTTTCACGAAACCAACATTTTGGGATGCGGACTGTTTCACTGATATCAGGTATGTAGTTTGTTGGTCGTTAGAGCATAATTTGTTCAATTTAGCCAAAAAAAGCATTTTTCGCGTTGAAATGGAATATCAGTAAATGATGACCGATTTTCACGAAACCAACTGTTTTGGATGCGGACTGTTTCACTGACATCAGGTATGTAGTTTGTTGGTCGTTTATAGAGCATAATTTGTTCAATTTAGCCAAAAAAAGCATTTTTCGCGTTGAAATGGAATATCAGTAAAAGATGACCGATTTTCACGAAACCAACTTTTTTGGATGGGGAATGTTTCACTGACATCAGGTATGTAGTTTGTTGGTCGTTAGGGCAGAATTTGCTCAATTTAGCCAAAAATAGCGTTTTTCACGTCGAAATGGAATATCGGTAAACGATGACCGATTTTCACGAAACCAACTTTTTTGGATGCGGACTGTTTCACTGATATCAGGTATGTAGTTTGTTGGTCGTTGGAGCAGAAGTTGTTCAATTTAGCCAAAAAAAGCATTTTTCGCGTCGAAATGGAATATCGGTAAATGATGACCGATTTTCACGAAACCAACTTTTTTGGATGCGGAATGTTTCACTGACATCAGGTATGTAGTTTGTTGGTCGTTTATAGAGCATAATTTGTTCAATTTAGCCAAAAAAAGCATTTTTCGCGTTGAAATGGAATATCAGTAAATGATGACCGATTTTCACGAAACCAACATTTTGGGATGCGGACTGTTTCACTGATATCAGGTATGTAGTTTGTTGGTCGTTAGAGCATAATTTGTTCAATTTAGCCAAAAAAAGCATTTTTCGCGTCGAAATGGAATATTGGTAAACGATGACCGAGTTTCACGAAACCAACTTTTTTGGATGGGGAATGTTTCACTGACATCAGGTATGTAGTTTGTAGGTCAGTAGGGCAGAATTTGCTCAATTTAGCCAAAAATAGCGTTTTTCAGGTCGAAATGGAATATCGGTAAACGATGACCGATTTTCACGAAACCAACTTTTTTGGATGCGGACTGTTTCACTGATATCAGGTATGTAGTTTGTTGGTCGTTGGAGCAGAAGTTGTTCAATTTAGCCAAAAAAAGCATTTTTCGCGTCGAAATGGAATATCGGTAAACGATGACCGATTTTCACGAAACCAACTTTTTTGGATGCGGACTGTTTCACTGATATCAGGTATGTAGTTTGTTGGTCGTTAGAGCATAATTTGTTCAATTTGGCAAAAAAAAACCTTTTTCGCGTTGAAATGGAATATCGGTAAATGATGACCGATTTTCACGAAACCAACTTTTTTGGATGCGGACTGTTTCACTGATATCAGGTATGTAGTTTGTTGGTCGTTGGAGCATAATTTGTTCAATTTAGCCAAAAAAAGCATTTTTCGCGTCGAAATGGAATATCGGTAAACGATGACCGATTTTCACGAAACCAACTTTTTTGGATGCGTACTGTTTCACTGATATTAGGTATGTAGTTTGTTGGTCGTTGGAGCAGAAGTTGTTCAATTTAGCCAAAAAAAGTTTTTTTCGCGTCGAAATGGAATATCGGTAAACGATGACCGATTTTCACGAAACCAACTTTTTTGGATGCAGACTGTTTCACTGATATCAGGTATGTAGTTTGTTGGTTGTTAGAGCATAATTTGTTCAATTTAGCCAAAATAAGCATTTTTCGCGTTGAAATGGAATATCGGTAAATGATAACTGATTTTCACGAAACCAACTTTTTTGGATGCGGAATGTTTCACTGACATCAGGTATGTAGTTTGTTGGTCGTTAGAGCATAATTTGTTCAATTTAGCCAAAAATAGCATTTTTCGCGTCGAAAAGGAATATCGGTAAATGATGACCGATTTTCATTAAACCAACTTTTTTGGATGCGGACTGTTTCACTGATATCAGGTATGTAGTCTGTTGGTCGTTAGAGCATAATTTGTTCAATTTAGCCAAAAAAAGCATTTTTCGCCTTGAAATGGAATATCTGTAAACGATGACCGATTTTATTGAAACCAACTTTTTGGGATGCGGACTGTTTCACTGATATCAGGTATGTAGTTTGTTGGTCGTTAGAGCATAATTTGTTCAATTTAGCCAAAACAAGCATTTTTCGCGTCGAAATGGAATATCGGTAAATGATGACCGATTTTCACGAAACCAACTTTTTTGGATGCGGAATGTTTCACTGATATCAGGTATGTAGTTTGTTGGTCGTTAGAGCAGAAGTTGCTTGATATAGCCAAAAATAGCATTTTTCGCATCGAAATTGAATATCAGTGAACGATGACTGATTTTCACGAAAACAACTTTTTTGGATGGGGAATGTTTCACTGATATCAGGTATGTAGTTTGTTGGTCGTTAGAGCAGAAGTTGTTCAATTTAGCCAAAAAACATTTTTCGCGTCGAAATGGAATATCGGTAAACGATGACCGATTTTCACGAAACCAACTTTTTTGGATGCGGACTGTTTCACTGATATCAGGTATGTAGTTTGTTGGTCGTTAGAGCATAATTTGTTCAATTTGGCAAAAAAAAAACCTTTTTTCGCGTTGAAATGGAATATCGGTAAATGATGACCGATTTTCACGAAACCAACTTTTTTGGATGCGGACTGTTTCACTGATATCAGGTATGTAGTTTGTTGGTTGTTGGAGCATAATTTGTTCAATTTAGCCAAAAAAAGCATTTTTCGCGTCGAAATGGAATATCGGTAAACGATGACCGATTTTCACGAAACCAACTTTTTTGGATGCGTACTGTTTCACTGATATTAGGTATGTAGTTTGTTGGTCGTTGGAGCAGAAGTTGTTCAATTTAGCCAAAAAAAGTTTTTTTCGCGTCGAAATGGAATATCGGTAAACGATGACCGATTTTCACGAAACCAACTTTTTTGGATGCAGACTGTTTCACTGATATCAGGTATGTAGTTTGTTGGTTGTTAGAGCATAATTTGTTCAATTTAGCCAAAATAAGCATTTTTCGCGTTGAAATGGAATATCGGTAAATGATAACTGATTTTCACGAAACCAACTTTTTTGGATGCGGAATGTTTCACTGACATCAGGTATGTAGTTTGTTGGTCGTTAGAGCATAATTTGTTCAATTTAGCCAAAAATAGCATTTTTCGCGTCGAAAAGGAATATCGGTAAATGATGACCGATTTTCATTAAACCAACTTTTTTGGATGCGGACTGTTTCACTGATATCAGGTATGTAGTCTGTTGGTCGTTAGAGCATAATTTGTTCAATTTAGCCAAAAAAAAGCATTTTTCGCGTTGAAATGGAATATCTGTAAACGATGACCGATTTTATTGAAACCAACTTTTTGGGATGCGGACTGTTTCACTGATATCAGGTATGTAGTTTGTTGGTCGTTAGAGCATAATTGTTCAATTTAGCCAAAAAAAGCATTTTTCGCGTCGAAATGGAATATCGGTAAATGATGACCGATTTTCACGAAACCAACTTTTTTGGATGCGGAATGTTTCACTGATATCAGGTATGTAGTTTGTTGGTCGTTAGAGCAGAAGTTGCTTGATATAGCCAAAAATAGCATTTTTCGCATCGAAATTGAATATCAGTGAACGATGACTGATTTTCACGAAAACAACTTTTTTGGATGGGGAATGTTTCACTGATATCAGGTATGTAGTTTGTTGGTCGTTAGAGCAGAAGTTGTTCAATTTAGCCAAAAAACATTTTTCGCGTCGAAATGGAATATCGGTAAACGATGACCGATTTTCACGAAACCAACTTTTTTGGATGGGGAATGTTTCACTGATATCAGGTATGTAGTTTGTTGGTCGTTAGAGCATAATTTGTTCAATTTAGCCAAAAAAAGCATTTTTCGCGTTGAAATGGAATAACAGTAAATGATGACCGATTTTCACGAAACCAACATTTTGGGATGCGGACTGTTTCACTGATATCAGGTATGTAGTTTGTTGGTCGTTAGAGCATAATTTGTTCAATTTAGCCAAAAAAACATTTTTCGCGTTGAAATGGAATATCAGTAAATGATGACCGATTTTCACGAAACCAACTGTTTTGGATGCGGACTGTTTCACTGACATCAGGTATGTAGTTTGTTGGTCGTTTATAGAGCATAATTTGTTCAATTTAGCCAAAAAAGCATTTTTCGCGTTGAAATGGAATATCAGTAAAAGATGACCGATTTTCACAAAACCAACTTTTTTGGATGGGATGTTTCACTGACATCAGGTATGTAGTTTGTTGGTCGTTAGGGCAGAATTTGCTCAATTTAGCCAAAATAGCGTTTTTCACGTCGAAATGGAATATCGGTAAACGATGACCGATTTTCACGAAACCAACCTTTTTTGGATGCGGACTGTTTCACTGATATCAGGTATGTAGTTTGTTGGTCGTTGGAGCAGAAGTTGTTCAATTTAGCCAAAAAAAAGCATTTTTCGCGTCGAAATGGAATATCGGTAAATGATGACCGATTTTCACGAAACCAACTTTTTGGATGCGGAATGTTTCACTGACATCAGGTATGTAGTTTGTTGGTCGTTTATAGAGCATAATTTGTTCAATTTAGCCAAAAAAAGCATTTTTCGCGTTGAAATGGAATATCAGTAAATGATGACCGATTTTCACGAAACCAACATTTTGGGATGCGGACTGTTTCACTGATATCAGGTATGTAGTTTGTTGGTCGTTAGAGCATAATTTGTTCAATTTAGCCAAAAAAAGCATTTTTCGCGTCGAAATGGAATATCGGTAAACGATGACCGAGTTTCACGAAACCAACTTTTTTGGATGGGAATGTTTCACTGACATCAGGTATGTAGTTTGTAGGTCAGTAGGGCAGAATTTGCTCAATTTAGCCAAAAATAGCGTTTTTCAGGTCGAAATGGAATATCGGTAAACGATGACCGATTTTCACGAAACCAACTTTTTTGGATGCGGACTGTTTTCACTGATATCAGGTATGTAGTTTGTTGGTCGTTGGAGCAGAAGTTGTTCAATTTAGCCAAAAAAGCATTTTTTCGCGTCGAAATGGAATATCGGTAAACGATGACCGATTTTCACGAAACCAACTTTTTTGGATGCGGACTGTTTCACTGATATCAGGTATGTAGTTTGTTGGTCGTTAGAGCATAATTTGTTCAATTTGGCAAAAAAAAAACCTTTTTCGCGTTGAAATGGAATATCGGTAAATGATGACCGATTTTCACGAAACCAACTTTTTGGATGCGGACTGTTTCACTGATATCAGGTAGTAGTTTGTTGGTCGTTGGAGCATAATTTGTTCAATTTAGCCAAAAAAGCATTTTTTCGCGTCGAAATGGAATATCGGTAAACGATGACCGATTTTCACGAAACCAACTTTTTTGGATGCGTACTGTTTCACTGATATTAGGTATGTAGTTTGTTGGTCGTTGGAGCAGAAGTTGTTCAATTTAGCCAAAAAAGTTTTTTTCGCGTCGAAATGGAATATCGGTAAACGATGACCGATTTTCACGAAACCAACTTTTTTGGATGCAGACTGTTTCACTGATATCAGGTATGTAGTTTGTTGGTTGTTAGAGCATAATTTGTTCAATTTAGCCAAAATAAGCATTTTTCGCGTTGAAATGGAATATCGGTAAATGATAACTGATTTTCACGAAACCAACTTTTTTGGATGCGGAATGTTT
Source organism: Branchiostoma floridae x Branchiostoma japonicum (assembly GCA_013266295.2). Lineage (NCBI taxonomy): Eukaryota > Metazoa > Chordata > Leptocardii > Amphioxiformes > Branchiostomatidae > Branchiostoma > Branchiostoma floridae x Branchiostoma japonicum. Next base: position 25,704,485 of record CM023834.1, on the reverse strand, counting down.
CACTGACATCAGGTATGTAGTTTGTTGGTCGTTAGAGCATAATTTGTTCAATTTAGCCAAAAATAGCATTTTTCGCGTCGAAAAGGAATATCGGTAAATGATGACCGATTTTCACCAAACCAACTTTTTGGATGCGGACTGTTTCACTGATATCAGGTATGTAGTCTGTTGGTCGTTAGAGCATAATTTGTTCAATTTAGCCAAAAAAAGCATTTTTCGCGTTGAAATGGAATATCTGTAAACGATGACCGATTTTATTGAAACCAACTTTTTGGGATGCGGACTGTTTCACTGATATCAGGTATGTAGTTTGTTGGTCGTTAGAGCATAATTTGTTCAATTTAGCCAAAAAAAGCATTTTTTCGCGTCGAAATGGAATATCGGTAAATGATGACCGATTTTCACGAAACCAACTTTTTTGGATGCGGAATGTTTCACTGATATCAGGTATGTAGTTGTTGGTCGTTAGAGCAGAAGTTGCTTGATATAGCCAAAAATAGCATTTTTCGCATCGAAATTGAATATCAGTGAACGATGACTGATTTTCACGAAAACAACTTTTTGGATGGGGAATGTTTCACTGATATCAGGTATGTAGTTTGTTGGTCGTTAGAGCAGAAGTTGTTCAATTTAGCCAAAAAACATTTTTCGCGTCGAAATGGAATATCGGTAAACGATGACCGATTTTCACGAAACCAACTTTTTTGGATGGGGAATGTTTCACTGATGTCAGGTATGTAGTTTGTTGGTCGTTGGAGCATAATTTGTTCAATTTAGCCAAAAAAAGCATTTTTCGCGTCGAAATGGAATATCGGTAAATGATGACCGATTTTCACGAAACGAAAAATGCTTTTTTTTGGCTAAATTGAACAAATTATGCTCTAAAGACCAACAAACTACATACCTGATATCAGTGAAACAGTCTGCATCCAAAAAAGTTGGTTTCGTGAAAATCGGTCATTGTTTACCGTGATTCCATTTCGACGAGAAATATGCTTTTTTTGACTATATATATATAGTAAATCAAACAAATTATGCTCTAACGACCAACTAACTACATACCTGATGTCAGTGAAACATTCCGCATCCAAAAAGTTGTTTTCGTGAAAATCGGTCATCGTTCACTGATATTCCATTTCGACGCGAAAAATGCTATTTTTGGCTATACTAAGCAACTTCTGCTCTAACGACCAACTAACTACATACCTGATATCAGTGAAACAGTCCGCATCCCAAAAGTTGGTTTCGTGAAAATCGGTCATCGTTTACCAATATTCCATTTCGACGCGAAAAATGCTTTTTTTGGCTATTATTGAACAAATTATGCTCTAATGACCAACAGACTACATACCTGATATCAGTGAAACAGTCCGCATCCAAAAAAGTTGGTTTCGTGAAAATCGGTCATCGTTTACCGATATTCCTTTTCGACACGGAAAATGCTATTTTTGGCTAAATTGAACAAATTATGCTCTAACGACCAACAAACTACATACCTGATATCAGTGAAACAGTCCGCATCCAAAAAAGTTGGTTTCGTGAAAATCGGTCATCGTTTACCGATATTCCTTTTCGACACGAAAAATGCCATTTTTTGGCTAAATTGAACAAATTATGCTCTAACGACCAACAAACTACATACCTGACGTCAGTGAAACATTTCGCATCCAAAAAAGTTGGTTTCGTGAAAATCGGTCATCATTTACCGATATTCCATTTCAACGCGAAAAATGCTTTTTTTGGCTAAATTGAACAAATTATGCTCTAACGACCAACAAACTACATACCTGATATCAGTGAAACAGTCGGCATCCAAAAAAGTTGGTTTCGTGAAAATCGGTCATCGTTTACCGATATTCCATTTCGACGCGAAAAATGCTTTTTTTGGCTAAATTGAACAACTTCTGCTCCAACGACCAACAAACTACATACCTGATATCAGTGAAACAGTCCGCATCCAAAAAAGTTGGTTTTGTGAAACTCGGTCATCGTTTACCAATATTCCATTTCGACGCGAAAAATGCTATTTTGGCTAAATTGAGCAAATTCTGCCCTTACGACCAACAAACTACATACCTGATGTCAGTGAAACATAGCCTCTACCAGGCTTGAGGGCACGGCTGAAAATACTAGTAGTAGAAATTGGCCAAATAGAGAGAGATAACACGCCGAGGGAGTTAGCCATCCAGTTTACAGTTTGCCGACCCACAGCCTGTAGAATATCGCTATGTTCTAAGGCAATAAAACTAATCGCTCATTTTCTGTACAAAGACAGTAGCTTCGGAGTTCAGATCATTTAAGTCGTAAATTAATTCACGCGCGACGGGGCGCGTCCGGCAGACTGCCGGCTTTTTCAGGCCAAAGGTCAAATTACGCGTTGCATCAAAACGCATATTCGAGAGTGTCTGTTCCTTATTATCAAGATAATTTAGCAAAAATAGTGATAACTATAACGATATAACTAATCCAGTCTTAATTTCTACAGCGGACAAAACGTCTTGCCAGCTCCGGTCGGTAGCCCGACGAACACGTCCCGGCCACCCAAAACAGCATCTGCCTGCCCCTGTCGCAGCTCGCCGTAGTCGAAAACATCTCTTCCAACACGGAAAACGCGGTCCATCGTACACTGGCTCTAGTATACTGGCTCGTGGGCTCGGACTATATATATATACTGTCATCAAAATAAACACTGACCGGACCGACTTGACCGTTATTTGAAATTTCCTGGTGACTTTTGACACTTCCTGTCACATGTTACACGGTTGCCGTCGCTCCTGTCGGTTCCGTCACGGTCCGGTCGCAGAGCAATAAAAGGATCATTTAGCTACTTGGCACCTATCAGATAGCGATTAGTGGACTTCAAAGAACATAGCGATATTCTACAGGCTTGTGGGCCGGCAAACTGTAAACTGGATGGCTACTCCCCCGGCGTGTTATCTCTCTCTATTTGGCCAATTCCTACTATTTTCAGCCGTGCCTTCAAGCCTGGTAGAGGCTAAGTGAAACATTCCGCATCCAAAAAAGTTGGTTTCGTGAAAATCGGTCATCATTTACCGATATTCCATTTCGACGCGAAAAATGCTTTTTTTGGCTAAATTGAACAAATTATGATCTAACTTTTTGGATGGGGAATGGTCCACTTCCTTAAGGTATATAGTTTTTTTTGTCGTTAGAGCATAATTTGCTCAATTTAGCAAAAAAAAACACACATTTTTTTGCGTCGTATATATATATATATATATATATATATATATATATTCTAAGTTGGAAAGTTCATGTTTTGAAACGTTCAGTTCAAGTGGAAAAGTTAATATAAAATTAAAGTGAATGTATATATGTATATATTATTTATTCTTTGTTTTTTTTTTGTTATCATTGTAATGAAAAGAGTTTGCAGTTGATATTTTCAGTCCTGTTTTCTTGTTCATGTGCTTGCATGGGAGGTCAGGTGTTTGAAATCATAATGCATGGCAAATGTTAGATTATAAAAACGCAAAAAAAGGATCGAGTAGTGAGAAAGGATCGAGTAAACCCACAGATAGTGAGTCAAAGCAATCAGAAAAGGGTTGATAAGGTAATAATACACACATTTCTTGGCAAAGGTACTTCTACGTGTAAATACACATACAGTAAGGGTGAACACACACACACACACACACACACACACACACACACACACACACACACTGCCTGGAAAAAGGTAGGTGTCGAGACGTAGTTTTAAGTGTAAATAAACATGCACACGCTCAAGTGTGAAAACACTGCAAATACACATCCAGCAAGGACGAATATACATGCCCAGGTGTGAATACACATGCCCAGGTGTGAATACACATGCCCAGGTGTGAATATACATGCTCAGGTGTGAATACACATCCCACCGCCAGGATCCCATCCGCGGATTTTTTCGACGTATTTTTTCGACGTAGTTTAGCCATCGACGTATTTCAATTACGACGTAGTTTAGCCATCCGCTTAGTTTTAGCCCTCCGCGTATTTTGAGGAAAATAAAACGGCGTAGTTTTAGCCATCCGCGGTATTTTCAGGTAACAGGACGTACATGACTACGACGTATTTTGTAGGTTCCTGACGTACTGACGAAATGCGATGTAGTAAAAACGCATTTACGTTGCTGAACGTGAAATAGGCTATCGACTAACGGCGCGTTCCTCGCTCGCAAAATGCTAGCATTGGGGCCGCGAACTACACTATAGCCCATTGATGAATGGGACAAATACATAAACGTTTCTTTCAGCATCCAAACAAAATTACAGATCCCTTCTCACCAGTACAGGTGGCACCGTTGCCGCTGTAGCCTAAGTTACAAGTACAGGTAAAACTGCCGGGTTGTGTTGGTACAGAAGGCATGGGGGCTGCAGTTGTGACTTCCATCTGTGCATTCGTCAATATCTGTATAAGTAAAAAGGGGGTTAACTTTATCGTAGAATGCAAATGTTTTAACATCAGCCAGTGATACAAAATGTCTAAATGGTTATGGGGATTTATATATGGATACAATGTATTCATTGTGTTAGTACCTGTGCAGGTTGGGAAATAATCACTCCACGCAAGATTTTTGTTGCTGTTACTTGGCACGTTGATGTAAATGCCCCGTTCAACTCGTACCCCTGGTTACAGGTAAACGTAACCATGTCCTGGTAGTAGTGAGGCCCAAGAGACTCAGTGCTCCATTGACTGGAGCCGTCAGAGTCGGACATAGCAGAGCTGAAATTATAAACGAATGGTTATAAACGATGCCATGGTGCCTCATTAAACAATTTAAACCACCCCGCAATAGTAACGACTGATAGACGTAACACTAAAGTCTACTTTATGTAGAACTAATTTTTTACTTTCTCAGGAATGATTTTCAAAAAACGTGTATTTGAGCAAGAATAATACGACTACTCGTGCATTGACTCCGAGTCCTTGCACATTGCATGGCCATTTTAACGGAATGTACGGAAATTATCTTGCTGAAAACGAAAGGTTACAAAATCTTTCCTTACCAGTACACGCGACACCGTCACCAGCTGTAGCCTGAGTTACAAGTGCAGGTAAAACTGCCGGGTGTGTTGGTACAGGTGGCATGGGGGCTGCAGTTGTTACTTCTATCTGCGCATTCGTCATTATCTGTAGAAAAAAAGGAGAAAATGTATAAAATAGTTTAGGATAGAATTAATTAATTTAGTAGCAGACGTTGGTTATCTTCAATTTGCATGGATGTATTTTGATGCTTACAGGATTCTTTTTTAATGCATACATATATATAGAGAGTGACATCTAAAACATGGTGCAACTTTCCCCTACCAGTGGCATGTAACATACCGTCGTCGCTGTAGCCTGAGTAACAAGCACAGGTAGCACTACCAGATGTGGTCACACAGAATGCCTTGGGGCTGCAGTTTGTGGCTACCATCTGCACATTGGTCATTAGCTGCGAAAAGAACAAAAATATTGTTAAATTGAATCGTCAAACACATTTTTTCACCTCTCCTTAAGATATGTGCAATGGCAGTGGTGCTTCACTGTCTACAAGCAGTTTCTTAAGCTTCAACAAAGACAATCCTTATATCTGAAACCGTCAACACAGGTGAGTATTTTTCCTTACCAGCAAAACAGAGGAAACCATCACCGAAGTAGCCTGAGTTACAAGTACAGGTTAAAACTGCCGGGTGCGTTGGTACAGGTAGCATGGGGGCTGCAGTTGTTTACTTCCATCTGCACAATTCATCAATATCTGCACGAGCAAAATATTGATTAGCTTCAACCTATTATGACATTAGTATTAATTCTTTATTATCGCAGTTGTCTTTAATATGCATAGTAATCTATGTTCTTAGATTTTAAAAGCATAGTTGCAAAATTCTGTCATCACCGTTACATGTGAGAAATACATTGTAAGGTTTTTTTTTCCTGCATGCAGACAAAATTATTCTTCTTACCAGTACAGGTCACACCGTCGCCGCTGTAGCCTGACTTACATGTACATGTAAAACTGCCGGGTGTGTTGGTACAGGTGGCATGGGGGCTGCAATTGTTACTTCTATCTGCACATTCGTCAATATCTGTAGCAACAAACAGGGCATTATCTTTATCATAAAAAAAGAAGTGTTTCATCATCAACCAGCAATTGAATATCTAAAAGAGTAATGGGGATTGTACACATCTTATTCAACAATAACTCTTTGAGCTGGTACCTGTGCAGGTCGGAACATGATCACTCCACGTTAGGTCGTTGTTGCTGTTAGCTCGACCACGTTGCAGCTGAGGCCCCGTTTAACCTCATACCCTTGGTTACAGGTAAACGTAACCACATTCTGGTCGTAGTGAGGCCCAAGAGGACTCAGTTTTCCATTAACTGGAGCCGCCAGGGTCGGACATGGCACAGCTGAAATTATGGCCTGAGACCAACGCGATGACGATCGTGCCACGCGGTCCCACTAATATCTAATGACAAGAAAAAGTACTTTGAGATTGCAAATCTTGGTCATTGCAGTTTCCACTTGTAAACCTTTATACCAAAAATCATGTCGTGCAGTTTAGAATAAAGCTGCAAGGAGGACCAAAATTCGATCAATTCAAAATAGTTCAAGGAGTATCCAATAGCCTAGAAACAACCATAGCAAAGAGACAAACAAGAAAGATAGCAAAAGGGAACTTTTAAAAGACTCACACATGGGGGGGGGGGGGCTTCAATGTAGGAAGATAACACATCAAAAACTTTTTAACAGTAATTTCAATCATAATCATCTTCGTTGAGATGTTAAATCATTTGCCGTACTGAACTTTGTATTTGATACCATTAAAATGGGTCTTTCATTTGTCTGATGTGATTTTAAATGGCCAACTGTAAAATGTAGTTTTATTACGTTACCATGTTAAGATTTTCAATGCCTGTGTAAAGTTTGTTTTAATGCCTGGATACACAATTCAGCACCTCACGACACTATAATGTATATAGAGATTGATGGAAACTGCAATCAATAAACAATAATTCTTCCGTAGCTCTCCAGATATTTGTTTACCAGTCGATATAATAGGTCAGAGGATGGCGTGCTATCCAACACGCCCCTACCAGCAAGTGAGTTGACCCGTTTAATCGGGGTTAAAACTATGGATTAACATTCTTACATTCTAATTATAAAAACAACATGCCTGTAGCGGGAAAACACTCTATCAAAACACATTGGCGGTGCGGTTCCTTGTAATTATGTGTTGCTCTGTTGCTTTAAGGCTTTCATACTTATTATAGGATTATTGTGGTAATTGTTTGTATCGCTTCAAAGCTTAGAGATATCACCGGTTATTTCATACATGCATAACAGCTACTTGTAAACACCTCAAGTGTCATGTCTTAATGATTAAGTGAACATGTCCAGATCTTCTTATCAGCAAATCTTCATTTCTTCTTAAAGAACCTGACAAGTTGATCATGATTGACGGCTACGTTGGACGACAGTTTTTGGATGACTGACACGAGAGTTTGAAAGTTGTGTGGAGTGACCAATGGGATTGATTTGTCCTCGGGGCAAAGCAAAATTGGACGCTAATTTAATTTTCATCTGCATTCTTCATTCTCCAACACAGAACTCAATAGTTCTAAAAATGATAGTTCTGCAACTAATGTCACTCTGAAAGTTAAAAGGCCACAAACGATTCGTACGAAAAAAAAGTTGAATGTGACAGAATTTTGCAAGAAACTTTGGTACTTGTAGCAAGTGTCGCTTTTTTCGTATCACATAACCAAAGTATTGTGCTTTTTATTGGTATTATGACATAAAATTATAACTAGATGCACAATGTTTTGGCCAAGGGCTGGCCATAAAGACAACGTACTGCAAAGCCCAATGATCATTTTTAAAATACCAAATATATATACGAAGAAACACTATACATGACTTTTTTTGTCTGTATGTGTAAGCGCCCTTTGGTAAGGGGGGGGGGGGGTGATGTTACCTTCGTCAAATGATCTCCCTTACTCCACATAGTAAATGTATAGGAATGTTACGTGCCCATCCGGACATTTTCGACCTCTATCAATTATACCAGAAAGAGTATTCGTGCATTTAATCACATATTGTCTGGATGTGTCACAAGATGTCAATACAATTGCCCCAGCCGAGCATCAAATGGGGACTTTCCGTGCAATACGGTGGGGTGACCGACCGAGAATACACGAGAGAAATTGTTTTCCGAATGTGTAAATGTCAGTCATAGATACATCGCGTGTATGGAAAAAATTATCTATAGCATGTTTCACATCTTATTCTATCTGATGAAAAAAAAAGTATAAGACCACTTCATATTGGGAGACAAAATTACGGCACGCCTTCGTGATTGTCACACAATTATCCATTGATGTTTGTAGTTTCCAAAGAAGCTACAGAATGTAGGCCGTTCTTCCAAAGGACACACACACATGCATGGATGGATAGATAGATAGATAGATAGATAGATAGATAGATAGATAGATAGATAGATAGATAGATAGATAGATAGATAGATAGATAGATAGATAGATAGACAGAACGATAGATAGATAGATAGATAGATAGATAGATAGACGGATAGATGGATAGATAGATAGATAGATAGATAGATAGATAGATAGATAGATAGATAGATAGATAGACGGATAGATAGATAGATAGATAGATAGATAGATAGATAGATAGATAGATAGATAGATAGATAGATAGATAGACGGATAGATAGATAGATAGATAGATAGATAGATAGATAGATAGATAGATAGATAGATAGATAGATAGATAGATAGATAGATAGAGATTGGGTTGTAATCTTTTATCAATCTTGGTATTGATTACATCTAAATCTCCATTATGAAAAAAATATTTTCCATAGCACTAACTATTACTAGATATCAAGATGTGTGAAACACGTTTTCAGCTTTGAACTTAATTTACGTGCCAAAACTATAGTTTCATTGCAGATGTATGCCACTAAAATGTTGTATTTCTTCTTTTCAAAAAATCATACATAAATGCAATACAATTGGTGACATGATCCACATATATATATATATATATATATATATATATATAATTATATATAACGTGTAGAATTCTTACATACTCCGCTATTAATGTTCAGCACAAGTGCAGTCTTTCTAATCTATCATTGGAAAACGAGTGAAAGTCAAAATGTCAATTTCGCCCCATAGAGGACGTGTGAGTAACAACAAACTAACACGTCACCAACATTAGTGTTACTTACATCAACTCAAACCAAATAACTTCTACAATCAATGTTTCCAATTGAATTAGTCAGCTAGCAGACAAAAACGAATAGGACGGTTTCAGATGAACGATTTAGAGTAAGTACATTACTGTGTGACGCTTTCAGTGTGATTCAACATGACTCATAGATCCCTGTGACTTTTAGGTTGACAATATACCAAGTAGCAATGACTCCTTTCCAATCTGACATTCGAAAACATAATTTAGCAAAATCTGTTTGTGCGTTACGTTGGCATTGCATACGCATCATTTTATGCTCATTCATCTGTCTAAAAAATAGTCACATTGTCCACAGTCTTAAAGAGAGATATTTCCCTTTGAACCGTGGCACAAGTTTCGTTGTGAAACTGTGTCTGGTACATGTTGGCTAATATCAAGGGAACTGACTAGTTGATGTACTGGGGGGGGGGGGGGGGGGGCGTACACTAAGAAGTTGTCTCGATCTCCTTTGTTATATTGTTGTCCACTTGCTATTGCAGATCATCGTTTTTTATCACTTTTTGCAACCACACACAAATACACACTCCTAGGAATCTCACCCCAGGTATCTGACCCCGTTAGTCGGCTCCTTGCAATAACAACCGGCCCCAAGCACGATCCAGCCCGCCCACAGTACCTAGCTTGTCCCCTTACGAGTACGCCACCTCACGTGCACAAAATGGACTCAAAATACAAGAAACTGAGTCGTTTTATTTACGCTATTTGCGAGCTTATATCACCAAAAGAAAATTGTACGTGTATTATCAATGGGGACGGTTAATTTTCGCTAAAAGGTATGTTTTAGGGCTCCGATTTGGCATTTTGAACCCAAAATCAGCACAAAGTTACCAATGCTTCTATTACACTTCTAACACGTACAATATGCTTAGGAAACGTCCCCTAAACGTTATAACACTATTTGCGAGCTTATATCACCAAAAGAAAATTGTACGTGTATTATCAATGGGGACGGTTAATTTTCGCTAAAAGGTATGTTTTAGGGCTTCGATTGGCATTTTGAACCCAAAATCAGCACAAAGTTACCAATGCTTCTATTACACTTCTAACACGTACAATATGCTTAGGAAACGTCCCCGAAACGTTATAACGCTATTTACGAGCTTATATCACCAAAAGAAAATTGTACGTGTATTATCAATGGGGACGGTTAATTTTCGCTAAAAGGTATGTTTTAGGGCTCCGTTGGCATTTTGAACCCAAAATCAGCACAAAGTTACCAATGCTTCTATTACACTTCTAACACGTACAATATGCTTAGGAAACGTCCCCGAAACGTTATAACGCTATTTACGAGCTTATATCACCAAAAGAAAATTGTACGTGTATTATCAATGGGGACGGTTAATTTTCGCTAAAAGGTATGTTTTAGCGCTCCGTTTGGCATTTTGAACCCAAAATCAGCACAAAGTTACCAATGCTTCTATTACACTTGTAACACGTACAATATGCATTAGTAAATGTCCCCAACACGTTATACGCTATTTGCGAGCTTATATCACCAAAAGAAAATTGTACGTGTATTATCAATGGGGACGGTTAATTTTCGCTAAAAGGTATGTTTTAGGGCTCCGATTGGCATTTTGAACCCAAAATCAGCACAAAGTTACCAATGCTTCTATTACACTTCTAACACGTACAATATGCTTAGGAAACGTCCCCGAAACGTTATAACGCTATTTACGAGCTTATATCACCAAAAGAAAATTGTACGTGTATTATCAATGGGGACGGTTAATTTTCGCTAAAAGGTATGTTTTAGGGCTCCGATTGGCATTTTGAACCCAAAATCAGCACAAAGTTACCAATGCTTCTATTACACTTCTAACACGTACAATATGCTTAGGAAACGTCCCCGAAACATTATGACGCTATTTGCGAGCTTATATCACCAAAAGAAAATTGTACGTGTATTATCAATGGGGACGGTTAATTTTCGCTAAAAGGTATGTTTTAGGGCTCCGATTGGCATTTTGAACCCAAAATCAGCACAAAGTTACCAATGCTTCTATTACACTTCTAACACGTACAATATGCTTAGGAAACGTCCCCGAAACGTTATAACGCTATTTGCGAGCTTATATCACCAAAAGAAAATTGTACGTGTATTATCAATGGGGACGGTTAATTTTCGCTAAAAGGTATGTTTTAGGGCTCCGATTTGGCATTTTGAACCCAAAATCAGCACAAAGTTACCAATGCTTCTATTACACTTCTAACACGTACAATATGCTTAGGAAACGTCCCCGAAACGTTATAACGCTATTTGCGAGCTTATATCACCAAAAGAAAATTGTACGTGTATTATCAATGGGGACGGTTAATTTTCGCTAAAAGGTATGTTTTAGGGCTCCGATTGGCATTTTGAACCCGAAAATCAGCACAAAGTTACCAATGCTTCTATTACACTTCTAACACGTACAATATGCTTAGGAAACGTCCCCGAAACGTTATAACGCTATTTACGAGCTTATATCACCAAAAGAAAATTGTACGTGTATTATCAATGGGGACGGTTAATTTTCGCTAAAAGGTATGTTTTAGGGCTCCGTTTGGCATTTTGAACCCAAAATCAGCACAAAGTTACCAATGCTTCTATTACACTTCTAACACGTACAATATGCATAGTAAATGTCCCCGAACACGTTATATCGCTATTTGCGAGCTTATATAGCCAAAAGAAAATTGTACGTGTATTATCAATGGGGACGGTTAATTTTCGCTAAAAGGTATGTTTTAGGGCTCCGATTGGCATTTTGAACCCAAAATCAGCACAAAGTTACCAATGCTTCTATTACACTACTAACACGTACAATATGCTTAGGAAACGTCCCCGAAACGTTATAACGCTATTTGACGAGCTTATATCACCAAAAGAAAATTGTACGTGTATTATCAATGGGGACGGTTAATTTTCGCTAAAAGGTATGTTTTAGGGCTCCGTTTGGCATTTTGAACCCAAAATCAGCACAAAGTTACCAATGCTTCTATTACACTTCTAACACGTACAATATGCTTAGGAAACGTCCCCGAAACGTTATAACGCTATTTACGAGCTTATATCACCAAAAGAAAATTGTACGTGTATTATCAATGGGGACGGTTAATTTTCGCTAAAAGGTATGTTTTAGGGCTCCGATTGGCATTTTGAACCCAAAATCAGCACAAAGTTACCAATGCTTCTATTACACTTCTAACACGTACAATATGCTTAGGAAACGTCCCCGAAACATTATAACGCTATTTGCGAGCTTATATCACCAAAAGAAAATTGTACGTGTATTATCAATGGGGACGGTTAATTTTCGCTAAAAGGTATGTTTTAGGGCTCCGATTGGCATTTTGAACCCAAAATCAGCACAAAGTTACCAATGCTTCTATTACACTTCTAACACGTACAATATGCTTAGGAAACGTCCCCGAAACGTTATAACGCTATTTGCGAGCTTATATCACCAAAAGAAAATTGTACGTGTATTATCAATGGGGACGGTTAATTTTCGCTAAAAGGTATGTTTTAGGGCTCCGTTTGGCATTTTGAACCCAAAATCAGCACAAAGTTACCAATGCTTCTATTACACTTCTAACACGTACAATATGCTTAGGAAACGTCCCCGAAACGTTATAACGCTATTTGCGAGCTTATATCACCAAAAGAAAATTGTACGTGTATTATCAATGGGGACGGTTAATTTTCGCTAAAAGGTATGTTTTAGGGCTCCGATTGGCATTTTGAACCCAAAATCAGCACAAAGTTACCAATGCTTCTATTACACTTCTAACACGTACAATATGCTTAGGAAACGTCCCCGAAACATTATAACGCTATTTGCGAGCTTATATCACCAAAAGAAAATTGTACGTGTATTATCAATGGGGACGGTTAATTTTCGCTAAAAGGTATGTTTTAGGGCTCCGATTTGGCATTTTGAACCCAAAATCAGCACAAAGTTACCAATGCTTCTATTACACTTCTAACACGTACAATATGCTTAGGAAACGTCCCCGAAACGTTATAACGCTATTTGCGAGCTTATATCACCAAAAGAAAATTGTACGTGTATTATCAATGGGGACGGTTAATTTTCGCTAAAAGGTATGTTTTAGGGCTTCGATTGGCATTTTGAACCCAAAATCAGCACAAAGTTACCAATGCTTCTATTACACTTCTAACACGTACAATATGCTTAGGAAACGTCCCCGAAACGTTATAACGCTATTTGCGAGCTTATATCACCAAAAGAAAATTGTACGTGTATTATCAATGGGGACGGTTAATTTTCGCTAAAAGGTATATTTTAGCGCTCCGTTTGGCATTTTGAACCCAAAATCAGCACAAAGTTACCAATGCTTCTATTACACTTGTAACACGTACAATATGCATAGTAAATGTCCCCGAACACGTTATATCGCTATTTGCGAGCTTATATAGCCAAAAGAAAATTGTACGTGTATTATCAATGGGGACGGTTAATTTTCGCTAAAAGGTATGTTTTAGGGCTCCGTTTGGCATTTTGAACCCAAAATCAGCACAAAGTTACCAATGCTTCTATTACACTTCTAACACGTACAATATGCTTAGGAAACGTCCCCGAAACGTTATAACGCTATTTACGAGCTTATATCACCAAAAGAAAATTGTACGTGTATTATCAATGGGGACGGTTAATTTTCGCTAAAAGGTATGTTTTAGGGCTCCGTTTGGCATTTTGAACCCAAAATCAGCACAAAGTTACCAATGCTTCTATTACACTTCTAACACGTACAATATGCTTAGGAAACGTCCCCGAAACATTTATACGCTATTTGCGAGCTTATATCACCAAAAGAAAATTGTACGTGTATTATCAATGGGGACGGTTAATTTTCGCTAAAAGGTATGTTTTAGGGCTCCGATTTGGCATTTTGAACCCAAAATCAGCACTAAGTTACCAATGCTTCTATTACACTTCTAACACGTACAATATGCTTAGAAAACGTCCCCGAAACGTTATAACACTATTTGCGAGCTTATATCACCAAAAGAAAATTGTACGTGTATTATCAATGGGGACGGTTAATTTTCGCTAAAAGGTATGTTTTAGGGCTTCGATTGGCATTTTGAACCCAAAATCAGCACAAAGTTACCAATGCTTCTATTACACTTCTAACACGTACAATATGCTTAGGAAACGTCCCCGAAACGTTATAACGCTATTTACGAGCTTATATCACCAAAAGAAAATTGTACGTGTATTATCAATGGGGACGGTTAATTTTCGCTAAAAGGTATGTTTTAGGGCTCCGTTTGGCATTTTGAACCCAAAATCAGCACAAAGTTACCAATGCTTCTATTACACTTCTAACACGTACAATATGCATAGTAAATGTCCCCAACACGTTATATCGCTATTTGACGAGCTTATATAGCCAAAAGAAAATTGTACGTGTATTATCAATGGGGACGGTTAATTTTCGCTAAAAGGTATGTTTTAGGGCTTCGATTTGGCATTTTGAACCCAAAATCAGCACAAAGTTACCAATGCTTCTATTACACTACTGAACACGTACAATATGCTTAGGAAACGTCCCCGACACATTATAACAGCTATTTGCGAGCTTATATCACCAAAAGAAAATTGTACGTGTATTATCAATGGGGACGGTTAATTTTCGCTAAAAGGTATGTTTTAGGGCTCCGTTTGGCATTTTGAACCCAAAATCAGCACAAAGTTACCAATGCTTCTATTACACTTGTAACACGTACAATATGCTTAGGAAACGTCTCCGAAACGTTATAACGCTATTTGCGAGCTTATATCACCAAAAGAAAATTGTACGTGTATTATCAATGGGGACGGTTAATTTTCGCTAAAAGGTATGTTTTAGGGCTCCGATTGGCATTTTGAATCCAAAATCAGCACAAAGTTACCAATGCTTCTATTACACTTCTAACACGTACAATATGCTTAGGAAACGTCCCCGAAACATTATGAACGCTATTTGCGAGCTTATATCACCAAAAGAAAATTGTACGTGTATTATCAATGGGGACGGTTAATTTTCGCTAAAAGGTATGTTTTAGGGCTCCGTTTGGCATTTTGAACCCAAAATCAGCACAAAGTTACCAATGCTTCTATTACACTTGTAACACGTACAATATGCTTAGGAAACGTCTCCGAAACGTTATAACGCTATTTGCGAGCTTATATCACCAAAAGAAAATTGTACGTGTATTATCAATGGGGACGGTTAATTTTCGCTAAAAGGTATGTTTTAGGGCTCCGTTTGGCATTTTGAACCCAAAATCAGCACAAAGTTACCAATGCTTCTATTACACTTGCTAACACGTACAATGTGCATAGTAAATGTCCCCAACACGTTATATCGCTATTTGCGAGCTTATATAGCCTAAAGAAAATTGTACGTGTATTATCAATGGGGACGGTTAATTTTCGCTAAAAGGTATGTTTTAGGGCTTCGATTGGCATTTTGAACCGAAAATCAGCACAAAGTTACCAATGCTTCTATTACACTTACTAACACGTACAATATGCTTAGGAAACGTCCCCGAAACGTTATAACACTATTTACGAGCTTATATCACCAAAAGAAAATTGTACGTGTATTATCAATGGGGAAGGTAAATTTTCGCTAAAAGGTATGTTTTAGGGCTCCGTTTGGCATTTTGAACCCAAAATCAGCACAAAGTTACCAATGCTTCTATTATACTTCTAACACGTACAATATGCTGAGGAAACGTCCCCGAAACGTTATAACGCTATTTACGAGCTTATATCACCAAAAGAAAATTGTACGTGTATTATCAATGGGGACGGTTAATTTTCGCTAAAAGGTATGTTTTAGAGCTCCGATTGGCATTTTGAATCCAAAATCAGCACAAAGTTACCAATGCTTCTATTACACTACTAACACGTACAATATGCTTAGGAAACGTCCCCGAAACATTTGATGCTATTTGCGAGCTTATATCACCAAAAGAAAATTGTACGTGTATTATCAATGGGGACGGTTAATTTTCGCTAAAAGGTATGTTTTAGGGCTCCGATTGGCATTTTGAACCCAAAATCAGCACAAAGTTACCAATGCTTCTATTACACTACTAACACGTACAATATGCTTAGGAAACGTCCCCGAAACGTTATAACACTATTTACGAGCTTCTATCACCAAAAGAAAATTGTACGCGTATTATCAATGGGGACGGTAAATTTTCGCTAAAAGGTATGTTTTAGGGCTCCGTTTGGCATTTTGAACCCAAAATCAGCACAAAGTTACCAATGCTTCTATTATACTTCTAACACGTACATTAGTATGCTTAGGAAACGTCCCCGACACATTATAACGCTATTTGCGAGCTTATATCACCAAAAGAAAATTGTACTTGTATTATCAATGGGGATGGTCAATTTTCGCTAAAAGGTATGTTTTAGGGCTCCGTTTGGCATTTTGAACCCAAAATCAGCACTAAGTTACCAATGCTTCTATTACACTTCTAACACGTACAATATGCTTAGAAAACGTCCCCGAAACGTTATAACACTATTTGAGAGCTTATATCACCAAAAGAAAATTGTACGTGTATTATCAATGGGGACGGTTAATTTACGCTAAAAGGTATATTTTAGCGCTCCGTTTGGCATTTTGAACCCGAAATCAGCACAAAGTTACCAATGCTTCTATTACACTTTTAACACGTACAATATGCATAGGAAACGTCCCCGAAACGTTATAACGCTATTTGCGAGCTTATATCACACAAAAAAAATTGTACGTGTATTATCAATGGGGACGGTTAATTTTCGCTAAAAGGTATGTTTTAGGGCTTCGATTGGCATTTTGAACCCAAAATCAGCACAAAGTTACCAATGCTTCTATTACACTTCTAACACGTACAATATGCTTAGGAAACGTCCCCGAAACATTTGACGCTATTTGCGAGCTTATATCACCAAAAGAAAATTGTACGTGTATTATCAATGGGGACGGTTAATTTTCGCTAAAAGGTATGTTTTAGGGCTCCGATTGGCATTTTGAACCCAAACTCAGCACAAAGTTACCAATGCTTCTATTACACTTGTAACACGTACAATATGCATAGGAAACGTCCCCGAAACGTTATAACGCTATTTGCGAGCTTATATCACACACAAAAAATTGTACGTGTATTATCAATGGGGACGGTTAATTTTCGCTAAAAGGTATGTTTTAGGGCTTCGATTGGCATTTTGAACCCAAAATCAGCACAAAGTTACCAATGCTTCTATTACACTTCTAACACGTACAATATGCTTAGGAAACTGTCCCCGAAACATTTGACGCTATTTGCGAGCTTATATCACCAAAAGAAAATTGTACGTGTATTATCAATGGGGACGGTTAATTTTCGCTAAAAGGTATGTTTTAGGGCTCCGATTGGCATTTTGAACCCAAACTCAGCACAAAGTTACCAATGCTTCTATTACACTTACTAACACGTACAATATGCTTAGGAAACGTCCCCGACACATTTGACGCTATTTGCGAGCTTATATCACCAAAAGAAAATTGTACGTGTATTATCAATGGGGACGGTTAATTTTCGCTAAAAGGTATATTTTAGGGCTCCGTTTGGCATTTTGAACCCAAAATCAGCACAAAGTTACCAATGCTTCTATTACACTTCTGAACACGTACAATATGCTTAGGGAATGGTCCCCGAAACATTTGACGCTATTTGCGAGCTTATATCACCAACAGAAAATTGTACCTGTATTATCAATGGTGACGGTTAATTTTCGCTAAAAGGTATGTTTTAGCGCTCCGATTTGCATTTTGAACCCAAAATCAGCCCTAAGTTACCAATGCTTCTATTACACTTCTAACACGTACAATATGCTTAGAAAACGTCCCCTAAACGTTATAACACTATTTGCGAGCTTATATCACCAAAAGAAAATTGTACGTGTATTATCAATGGGGACGGTTAATTTTCGCTAAAAGGTATGTTTTAGGGCTTCGATTGGCATTTTGAACCGAAAATCAGCACAAAGTTACCAATGCTTCTATTACACTACTAACACGTACAATATGCTTAGGAAACGTCCCCGAAACGTTATAACGCTATTTACGAGCTTATATCACCAAAAGAAAATTGTACGTGTATTATCAATGGGGACGGTTAATTTTCGCTAAAAGGTATATTTTAGCGCTCCGTTTGGCATTTTGAACCCGAAATCAGCACAAAGTTACCAATGCTTCTATTACACTTGTAACACGTACAATATGCATAGTAAATGTCCCCAACACGTTATATCGCTATTTGCGAGCTTATATAGCCAAAAGAAAATTGTACGTGTATTATCAATGGGGACGGTTAATATTTCGCTAAAAGGTATGTTTTAGGGCTCCGTTTGGCATTTTGAACCCAAAATCAGCACAAAGTTACCAATGCTTCTATTACACTTCTAACACGTACAATATGCTTAGGAAACGTCCCCGAAACGTTATAACGCTATTTGCGAGCTTATATCACCAAAAGAAAATTGTACGTGTATTATCAATGGGGACGGTTAATTTTCGCTAAAAGGTATGTTTTAGGGCTTCCGATTGGCATTTTGAACCCAAAATCAGCACAAAGTTACCAATGCTTCTATTACACTTCTAACACGTACAATATGCTTAGGAAACGTTCCCGAAACGTTATAACGCTATTTGCGAGCTTATATCACCAAAAGAAAATTGTACGTGTATTATCAATGGGGACGGTTAATTTTCGCTAAAAGGTATGTTTTAGGGCTCCGATTGGCATTTTGAACCCAAAATCAGCACAAAGTTACCAATGCTTCTATTACACTTCTAACACGTACTAATATGCTTAGGAAACGTCCCCGAAACATTTGAACGCTATTTGCGAGCTTATATCACTAAAAGAAAATTGTACGTGTATTATCAATGGGGACGGTTAATTTTCGCTAAAAGGTATGTTTTAGGGCTCCGTTTGGCATTTTGAACCCAAAATCAGCACAAAGTTACCAATGCTTCTATTACACTTCTAACACGTACAATATGCGTAGGAAACGTCCCCGAAACGTTATAACGCTATTTGCGAGCTTATATCACCAAAAGAAAATTGTACGTGTATTATCAATGGGGACGGTTAATTTTCGCTAAAAGGTATGTTTTAGGGCTCCGTTTGGCATTTTGAACCCAAAATCAGCACAAAGTTACCAATGCTTCTATTACACTTCTAACACGTACAATATGCGTAGGAAACGTCCCCGAAACGTTATAACGCTATTTGCGAGCTTATATCACCAAAAGAAAATTGTACGTGTATTATCAATGGGGACGCTTAATTTTCGCTAAAAGGTATATTTTAGGGCTCCGTCTGGCATTTTGAACCCAAAATCAGCACAAAGTTACCAATGCTTCTATTACACTTCTAACACGTACAATATGCTTAGAAACGTCCCCGAAACGTTATAACGCTATTTACGAGCTTATATCACCAAAAGAAAATTGTACGTGTATTATCAACGGGGACGGTTAATTTTCGTTAAAAGGGATGAATAAGGATGGGTAAGAATGGGTGAAAATGGGTAAGAGTAAGGATGGGTAAGGATGAGTAAGGATGAATCAGGATGGGTCAGGGTGAACAAGGATGGGTAAGGATGAATAAGGATGAGTAAGGATAGGTAAGGATGGGTAAGGATGAGTAAGGATGGGTAAGGATGAATAAGGATGGGTAAGGGTGAACAAGGATGGGTAAGGTTGAATAAGGATGGGTAAGGATCAGTAAGGATCAGTAAGGAAGAGTAAGGATGGGTAAGGATGAGTAAGGATGAATAAGGATGGGTAAGGATGAATAAGGATGGGTAAGGATCAGTAAGGATCAGTAAGGAAGAGTAAGGAAGAGTAAGGAAGAGTAAGGATGAGTAAGGATGAACAAGGATGGGTAAGGATGAATAAGGAAGAGTAAGGATAGGTAAGGATGAATAAGGATGGGTAAGCGTAAACAAGGATGGGTAAGGATGGGTAAGGGTGAAAAAGGATGAGTAAGGATGGGTAAGGATCAGTAAGGAAGAGTAAGGAAGAGTAAGGATGGGTACGAATGAGGAAGAATGGGTAAGGATGGGTAAGGATGAGTAAGGATGGGTAAGGGTGAATAAGGATGGATAAGGATGAATAAGGATGGGTAAGGATGAGTAAGGAAGAGTAAGGATGAGTAAGGAAGAGTAAGGATGGGTAAGGGTGAACAAGGATGGGTAAGGATGAATAAGGAAGAGTAAGGATGGGTAAGGATGAGTAAGGATGGGTAAGGATGAATAAGGAAGAGTAAGGATAGGTAATGATGGGTAAGGATGAGTAAGGATGAATAAGGATGGGTAAGGGTGAACAAGGATGGGTAAGGATGAATAAGGAAGAGTAAGGATGAATAAGGATGGGTAAGGTTGGGTAAGGATGGGTAAGGGTGAATAAGGATGGGTTAGGATGAGTAAGGAAGGGTAAGGATGAGTAAGGAAGAGTAAGGATGGGTAAGGGTGAACAAGGATGGGTATGGATGAATAAGGAAGAGTAAGGATGGGTAAGGATGGGTAGGGATGGGTAAGGATGGGTAAAAATGGGTAGGGATGGATAAGGATGGATAGGAACAGATTAAGATGGACAAGGATAAATGAGGACAGGTAATGTTGATCAGTACCAATAAAGAAGACAAGTAAACAAGGAGTGGATAGTTTTTTGTGATAGTCATGCAGTCTGGTTTTTAAGCACATATGATTACATGTAATGTATGTTATATATGTGGACATGCATATTCATGTCCTCATTTGCATGTTCGTGAGGGGTTACATGCGGCCTTTACCCGCTCAAGACGAGTCAAGGTAGCAGATAAATACCAGACTCCGAAAGAACGCTAATCCCGAACCATACAATCAGTCGGCCGCGGACCAGAACCTGAACTGTACCGGCACTTCGACCACAACACAAGTAAACAGTACCTACCAATAAGAACATTATTTAGCTGTTGATTTGAACTCTGCCGGACACTTTGTTGCTTTATATGATGTAGTGGATTTTCGTTCTCCAGCCATAATTTAAATCAAGTCAAGTATACTGTACTGTACTGTACTTTACCTTTTACAGTGATGAGGAAAAACGATCCTTATTAGCTAACCTTCAATGACATTTATAAACGTACAAAAGGTATAGTTCAGACAGTGTTTTCTTTGGCCAACATTTTCTCATATCAACTATCATGATTCAATATTCATATCGTAGTTTATTTTATTTCCGTAAACATGTAAATGGATTAATAGAAAAACGTGCCATAGCAGTGGCCATACGTGTGATATTTTTAATGTACTAAAATGAAACACAATACGTAACCAAACTGATACTGTTCAACAAAAGATAATGGCAATTATACCCAACTACATGTACATTGTTTTACCGCTTACATAGCTACTATTCAATACATGTACATGTATGTACGTAACCGACTTGGCAGTGTTGATAGTATAAGTTGCACTGTTGCAATGTTTAGATACATGTCACCTTTTGGGTGACAGTTCACAATGTGATACAGCGAAACCGGTGTAACCATAATGGCTACTCAAAAACATGCATCTTCGGATTACATTTCATTTCTTTAGTTCTAACAACTGTATGAACATAGAACGTTCCTGTCAAAGTTCAAACAAGAACAGAAATCATAACGTTCTAGTTATGGCGGTTACCATCTACATTAACAGAAAGTTTGATGGCTCCGAAGTACGTGCTGTCTGCATCCGTGCCGATTTTGCACGTCTTACAAACCACGTAGATGTAGACTTTGTCCCCGTGCTTCAGGTCCAGCACACCGCCCGTGTAGCACGTGTAGCGCGGAGGGATACCTTCCACCGGTAACATACAGGTCAGGTATGGCTCCTCCCCTACTCTGATGGAGTATTTACTGCCGGTATCTTTCTCGTCTCCTGCAAACTCCACCTGTTCAAAGCGGATGAAATTGTAAGCAGGGTCAGTAGCAATGGAAGTGAAGCTCTACAGACGGTATGAATGTGGGAAGGGAGGGTGCAGTGATGAAAAAAGTAGGCTATCCAAATTAAAATAGGGTACTCACCGCCACCCAGTTGTAGGGTGGCGGACAGGGAGTAGCGCCCCTGCCCATTGAGGAGCTGGGTCTCTCAAATCACCAACAAATTTTCAAAACCAAGCGACCACCCCCCTACCCCACTTCATATTCACCTTACACCCCCACCCCGTGTCAAGAGTCTTCAACTAAATGAAGTTTCGACACGTAAACCGAAGAAGAAGAACTAAAAGTTCAGTTTCAAACATTATAAGAGTTGTTTTATACATATCCTACTTACCTGGCTGTAAACGAAGTATCTTCCCGGCTCCAGAATCTCAAGCTGCCCGCCCTCAAACCCAAATCGTGGCTCGTGAAGGTCTTGCCACTGGGTCAAGACGCCCTCTGGAAAAGGTGATAAGTATGGTGTAGTTCAAAGTCGTACACACATGTGTTTGGCCTATATCATACCCAGAACATTATGGCTAAAAAGACAGAACAAGGGTTTGCAATGTCAGAATTTAGTTCACCTAAAAATCAGATACAATAAAACTATGACACTTACCTTTCACCGTAATCAGGCCAGACCTTGTTCTTGAGTCTGTTAAATGGTAAAAAAAAGCAAGTTTGAAGGGTTATCTTATTAGCTGTGCAGACAAGGTGAATAACACAAACAGTAGTGATGACTGAAAAATGTTCGTACTTACCAGTCCTCGCTGGGATGTGGACTGACAACAAAGATAACTGTGGGGGAAATAACCAAGACATTTTGAGATAAGATAAAGTATTCCTCTTATGTAAGATCCTTTAAGATACAAGATCTCGTGTGTGACCTGTATATATCTTATTTACTGTAAACAAACAGTCCTGCCATCCGTGGATGCCTTTGAGACACAGTTACCAGTGATGTTATCATGTGTAAACATGTGTGTTGTTGCTTGGGTGCAGTTGTTTGACATCATTTCACACAACAATATTCATGATATGACAATGTCCACTTCATTTTTCATCTTTGAAATATTATGTAGTTCAAAATACGTTGTTATGGTTTATGTCTTTCTGAACAAGAGGATGAAGAAAGAGAAGTAAGGCATTAAAAAGTAACTAGAGAGATAACATTTGCAAAGCAAATACATAATGTTTACCTTCTCATACTGCTGTGTTTATTCTTACTCAAACACATTCATACATATGGTGACCAGCCCCTCCAACTCTAACTTGCAACATAATGTAACCCAACACCCCAGAGTGTCTGCTACACCAGTTACCATGGTGACAGACGTCTGGTCCAGGTCATTGACATTATTTGTTTGGAGAAGAAGAGGAAGAAGAGGAAGAAGAAACTGAGCAAACAATATGTTTTCCTTCTGCGAAGGTAAACATAAATAGTTTACTCCACCTGCACAGACGACTCCCACGTCCTCATCATGCCCACAGTTGTGGATTCCCCACCCGAGATGTCTACACTCTCCTAAGTTGGACTCAGTCCCTGTACAGATCACGTCATCCAGCCAAATCTGCCCACTGCCTTTTCCAAAGAACTCGCCTGCCGTGAAGGGAACTGCTCCTGAGTACCCCAGCTGTCTACACGCGACATCAGCGTCCCTCATGTCCCAGTTATCGTTACAGATGGTCCCCCATTCTCCCGACCCCATCTGCACTTCCAGCCTTCCTTCGTTACTCGTCTTTCCGTCAACAAGTCTGGCATTTATCAGAACTGAAAGTGAAACAAGACTTCTTAACAATGTATCATTGACAAAAATGATACCTGTTTTTACTTACAGGTTACAGTTTGTATCATTTGTATACATCATTTAGCTTGGAAAAAATTATATCATGAAAGGACTGTATATGTATAGCAATGGACTGATTCCTGATTCTGAACCAAATTATTCAGAACCGACCGATCTGTTAGAAGGAGATAATTGTTACCTGGGGCGGTGATGACAGTCCTTTCTTCCCTTGGCTCGGTTCGGTAGGATCGTCTCTGAACCTTGATCGCTGGCTAGAATATTATAGACGCATAATCATATTTCTGAGCAATTCTTGGATTCAACGGTTTCCAACATTTGTGTACTTGAAGTGAAATTCTAGAATTCACACAGGACTACTTTAATTTGTTATCTAACATTGGCATTTTAAACCCTTATTTGCAAAATACTTGCGGGTGCCTCGGATAAAAAATTTTAAAATACCTGTTTGTCGCTAAGATCTTTGTTTCGCGCCAAAGCTCGCCCACCCTCCAGCACTTGAGTTTCCAAACGGTCATGGTCTACCGGGAAACGGTATGAATGCAGCTTCCCCTCCACATCACTAAGTCTGGCCGACAGGTCCCCATTACTGACGAGCAAGTGGACGTAAACAACGCCGTTCGCGACGAGGAAAGTCACCAACACAACCCACACGAACCGCGGAATTTGCTTGCTTTCATCAACAGGCCCCATACTTCCGTCGTGTTTGCAACCGTGCATGCTAAGATTGGCTGCTAATAAGATAGATTGTGATCTGTTGTCTTGTCAAAATCTGTCGTAGCGTCTGCTATAGTGGCGTACTGAGGCCGAGAGTTCAGACCGCGTCTACAAAACATGCGCTCATTTCCCCCAGGCAGTGTTTTGGTGCTTTTGAAATGAAGCCCTCAACACTGCAATGTACACGCCCCCTTCTGGGTAAACACTGTTCTTGCCCGGGACCCAGACAAAACACCATGCATCATGGACTAATTGAGCTTGAATGTGTAAGTGTAATATTTACTCTTATCATCTGCAATGAAACCCCGGAATATATACTAGTATTCCGGGCAAATTGTGCAAACTATCACTTGTCCACGAAAAAAGAGAACCAGGGATTTGCATTTCATACACTATCCTAACGCGTTCAAGGCAAATCCTCGTCATATTCACAAGCAGACTGAAACGTCAGACTTGTTTACATCTTTTTCTGGAAAGGCGAGCATGGCAAAACGTCCGTTACGTTGAATTGTACCATAGGTATTATGTTCCATTGACAATGTTTTCAGTGTCAACACTTCTTCATACATGCTATTGTTTACGTGACGTTTAAGTTTCACTTTCTATGAAGAAAAACATGATAGAGGGCTATCTATAATGATGTTTCTTACCTTCACATTGCGTCTAATTGCCTTCAATACAAAATCGTCACTTAAATGGCATTATAAAATGAGCATACTTTTGCTCTTGGTATTGCCTTCGATGATATGCAACTTTTCTATACATGAAAAGACTAGAAACATTATTTCAATGTCAGTAGACTTGCCTTAACTTGACCTGAAGTGACTTTAGTTCTCACAAAAGAAACAGCACACAACGTTGTAAAGCTCAACCATTTAATGCAAACAGCATTACAAACGCTGTCTCAGCAATGTACAAGATAGTGTTCTCTTTACAAATACAGGACCTATTACCCTAAATAAATAGTGCCAAAGCAAAGTTTGTTTCATGCAACTGTTGGAGCATAAAATTAAAAATGTATTACATTGTCACGATGACCAAGGCACATATACATGTACAATGTACAATGTACAAAACAGAACAAGGCATCAAAGAGTAAACACTACAGTTGGTCAAGGTTCCAGCTTTTAAGATTTAATTGTCACACAATGACAGCATTTAGTTACCACAAATGACTATTGCTTTCTATGCAAAACATTAGCTTTATTACAAGGTCAAAACGCAGAAGCAAACCGGCGAAAACCTAAAAATATACATACAATACACAACTACCATGTTTCAAGTATGGTGGTATCATATAAACATGGAACATAGTATTTTTATATCTACAAGTATGAATCGCCCATATATACATTTACTATCCTTTGGCAGTGAACAAGCAGCAACACTGAGTTCAGACTCCGTGGACATTTTTTTTTTCATTTGCGCCTCTATTGTACACACGTTATGCCTAGAACACAAACATCACAACATGATAAACGTCACACAGCGGTCAATGATAAGCTTTACAAGGTCAGACGTCAGAATTCACATCGACTAGCGCGTCAATGTCTTCAGACAAATCTCTCTTTCTGATTTCCAGTCGGCATATTATTCGGTATGCTGTTATACATGTATCTACTTCTGTAGTTCCCTTCCCGACGCTTTACCACACACACTGCTACTGTTACAATAATAATCATTAGCGGTATTGACAACAGTGAAAGAAGATAAGTATTACTTGACTTTGACATTGGTGAGGAATTATAGGTGCTGTTATCCTTTACTTCATTTGGTGCGATTGTTGAAATTGGGCACGTGAGTTTCTTACTTGGTACGTCTTTAACATTTAAACCTTTCAACGTTTTGGGTGCATCGCACGTCACAAGCCTACTGCTGAACATGTGGGAGCCATTTCTGAACATTTCCGCCAACCACGCCAATCTACAATCACACAGCCAAGGGTTGATTGCTAAGTTAGCAAAGAAACGTCTAGCTCCTCTTACAGCCGATTCAATTGGGACCTTAAACATATCATAAGAGATTGTCTTCAGTAGATTTTGGGACAGATCAATTGAATCCAGGTGTTTCAGATTCTTAAAGGCATCCTCTGAGATCTTGTGGATCTTGTTACGACTTAGGTTGATGCCTTTAACTTGGGTTGTGTCCTTAAAACTCTTAGATGTGACCTTGGTGATGTTGTTGTGCTTGAGATCTAGCCAGATGGTGGATGATGGGATGTGTACGGGGATTCTCGCGAGATTTCGCCCTCCACAGCTGACGACTAGCTCCCCGTACTGGTCGGAACACGAGCACGTAGATGGACACTTTGGCTGGTCCGTCTCGGCCAGCACAAACACGGTTGAGGACAACAGCAGGAAGCAAACCTCCTGCACGACCACCACGGTCACGTGGAGTCTGCTCCAGAAATACACTCTGTGTTGTGAAAAAAGAGACACAAACTCAATTTACAAAATGACTATTCCTAGCCCTTTATTTCGGTAATATCAAACAGCTGCAGGTTGCAGAGAGTTGTATACAATGAAAGAGAAGACAGCCCAGGTACCCAATGATTGACAGGTAAAACATATTTGGCGTTGTTCCAATATTCTGCTAGCACACCTTACCGAGCGCTTAGGGTGGTGCGGTATGTAAGGTACACGGACATAGCTCACACTTAAACAGCTTCTTACGCATACAGCAGAACCCAATGTGTCCACTAATCTACTACTAACCTCATTGTGTTAGATGTAAAACCTTGTCTCCCACTGCAAGTATACACTGTTCAAATCTGTCCTTGCTAGGGTAGTACGGCTACAGGGAACGCCTAACCGTGTAGGCCAACGCGGAGTACGCCATCTTGTTGTTTTTCTCCTTTACCCCAGGTAGGACGGCGTCAGGTGACATTTGGCTTTTTGCCAGACGTTAAGTCATGCATACAATTGCAGCGCTATTCAGACAGTCCTAGCCCCTGCAACTTGCCAATTATGGTTGTTGTCGATCATCAATCTCTGTCAAATATGCTTGGCTGTGTGGACCAAGGCTTGGAGGAAATGCAGTCTTCTGTACTTGTTTCACTTTTAGTAAGGCAATCGCGTTACCTTCTTTTTCTCCATCGCATCGATATTTTTGGTGCATTATTACCTAGCGTCACTGGTCTATTAAGTGCACAATGAAAGAGACCCAGAAGAAATAGTGACCCAATTATTTATTTACACAACAGTTAACTCAAAATCAGACAGCAGAGTAAACCCACCATAATTCACGTTAAGTCCACCATAATGTACTCAATGTTAAGGCGTGGTCATGACTCGGAAGATTTAGAGAAATACATACATACGGTTTAACTACAATGACCAGTTATCAAACATTTTATATTCAAATATGTATTAATCAAAATAACTATTGTTTGTGGCTTTATTGGCTTGATTACATAGTCGAAGCAAACCAATGAAACCCAAGAATATACATCTTATTACGTCGGTGAAAGTTAGACATCCAGGTGATAAGATACGCCAAAAACAGTTACTCAAGCAACTGGATATGATTTTGGAAACGGTCAGACGTTTCAGGTAGCATCCACTACCTTTCGTCAGTGACACTAAAGGACGGCATTTCTCCTGCAGTCCTTTAGTGTCACTGACGAAAGGTAGTGGATGCTACCTGAAACGTCCGACCGTTTTCAAAATCATATCCAGTTGCTTGAGTAACTGTTTTTGGCGTATACATCTTATTAACTACCATTTTCATATGGTGGTATCTATTTTATATCTATGAATAGCCCATATATACATATACTATTCTTTGGCAGTGAACTAGCTGCAACACTGTTCAGACCCAATTTTTGAATGACAATTACAAGCTTTCATTGCGCCTCTATTGCCTAAAACACAAACATCACAACATGACTGATATACGATACGTCCCCGTATTAGGTTTATACTAGGATATTTGGCTATTTTAAACTTGCAAGTAGATACCATGTACTATACACGAAGGAAATTTAATTGGTATTTTGCGATTTGAATCTTGTCTCGCTGTATAGAGCAAATGATAATGAAACTCAACGATAAAACCTAACTGAGCTTCATTACGCCGAAAAACGTGGTGTCGTGGTCCAGAGCGATGACACAGCCGTCACATGGGACATACAGGTACACCACGTCCTTCTTGTACAGTTTGCGCATGCCCGCTGTAAAGCACGTTTTGTAGGGTGGGAATCCGTACATCTCATGTACGCATGTCAGGAAGTGATCAGGTCCGCCATGTTCACTCGCCACCATGACAGTGTAGTTGGTGGTGAAGGCGAGTATTTCATTTTCGATAAAATGAATCTGAAAATTCATTACCGTTCATATCAATGAGGTTGAAAACTAACAAAAGCGAAAAAATATCAGGAACCTGATAGTCTGAATACAAATGACAAAGTAATATCACTAATATTAGCTCAATTTCGATGCATAAGTTCTATGTTGTTGGTATTTCGATGGAACCTAACAGTGTGAATATGCTGGTTATTCATTGAGGTTTTACGGTACCTTCATAAACAGTATATAGTGCCAAGATGCCAATGTTTACTACATCTAAGAGAATGTTATAAGATTTGGCCATATCGTACCTGGCTGTATATGTAGTAGTCCCCTTCTTCCAGTATCTTCAGTTTCCCATGGTCGAAGTGGAACTTGTTGGAGCGAACCGTTTTCCAGTGGCCTGTCAGCACCCCATGACCAGCTGTATCAATAAGTGTTTTCGTAAACCTTTCATATTTTCTTGATTGAAACCAATATAGTTAAAAAACAAAATTGCCCCCATAAAATAGTATCTACTATGTTGTAGAAATGTTGACAGCAAGAAAGTGTAATGAAGTAACAGTGGAGAATACTTACACTTAATCGTAATGGCGTGGTCGCTAGAATCTAGTTAAAGGAGAAAATGAACAATTAACATTGAATTGGTTGTGAAATGTGCTAACATCTACCTGGATAACGTTTTGACCTCAACAGTCCCACTATATATATCTTTATGCAGTTTGTAAACTGTTTTGTTTAATCTGCAAAAATAGCGTCACTCCTAAGACAGAGTGTTGCATACCTGATCTGGCCACTATGTGAACCCAGGCTGGGGAGGACTTCTGAAATAAAACATCAACTACTGGTTGGAAGATACGTGCAATTTTTATTTATTGACACCTGGCAGCAAACGACGTTATGTAGAGTTTAGCATTCTATATAGCTCCGTGGCAGAAAATGCTTAATTAATATGAAACAGTTTCTTCATCAGAGCCCTTTGAGTTTGAGCATACCGAAGTAAAAGTTAGCGTAGAAAAAGGTATACCGAATCAATGCCAAGATGTCCATGGGTCGATGACTCGTTGGCCGATGCTAGAGCACTGGGCTTGTTTTCAGCCTGGACTGTTAGGGAGAGAGAAAAAGTTGGATAGTGGTCTTTTTTTAGAAGTGATTATTCTCTTTTTATCAAGATTCTTTTACACGAGCCAATTGTGTAGGATTTTTACAGTCATAGAAAAAATTCTCTCCTATCAGTAGACATGTTTTATGGGTACACGTACCAGTTTCACAGTGAACCCCGACCCATCCGTGAGGACACCCACAGATGTAGTGATCCCCACCGTTATGACACGTGCCGTGGTTCTGACAAGGGTTGGAGTCACACACGTTCTCCACTGGATGGGTATAACAAAGATTTTGGTCGAAAGTTTAACACGACTGGCAATGAAAACACACATTGCCATTGCGACGGTGGTTGCTGTTAGGGTTATTGTTTGCATGGCACTGCGGCCCTGACATCATTTCATGATTTTGAGGAAGACTTGGTACCTATACAGATACAGTGCACTCCTCCCCTAAGTGTATAGTGAACGAGCCCCAGGGTCACAGAAAGTAGGGCATCCGGAGCAGAGCTAGAGAGGTCTTCCCAAAGCTGGGACCCAAAGGTTTCCAGGAATGTGGGCATAGATGTGGGTCACATGCCTGTGGAGTGTGTGGACATTCCATTCCTGTCGACAAAATGCCTGTACGATTCCTAGAATTCTTGCGAATTGCACACAATGCTGTACCATTAGGCTACTCACTGAGACGTCATCAAAAACCTGTGCTAACAATTGTTTATTATCAAATACTGTAGTCAGTTCATGTGTATATGTTATGCCTTATTGTCATTTTTATCATAACTTCGAAGATCTAATGTACATCAAACATTAAAGTTATTTCATAAAATGACACTGTCCTCACAGGAAAGGTCTTTTAAGTCATGTTCTTACAGTTTTCACAGTGATGTCCTTGCCGTCCAGGTGCGCATGCGCACTTGTATCCATCTGTTGTCACATGGCAGGTTCCATTGTTCTGACACGGGTCGGAGGCACAGTTGTCTGGGGGGGGGGGGTGTAATTCTATTACTAATTCATCAACGCAGCTTCTTGTGCTATGACAGCTTCTTGTGTATGGCGGGTTCTAGGGTAGGTCATGATATAGTTTGTAACTTATAGATCAAATCAAGTATACACTAAAGATAATGGTTATAATGTGGCATACATCTTTTCAGTAACATTAACGTACGTATTTCACAGTCATGTCCCTCCCATCCCGGAGCACACAGGCAGCTGTAGGTATTGACTCCGTCCACACAGGTGGCGTTGTTTTTACAGGGATCGACTTCACATTCATCTGAGTCTGTGGTAGAAAAATCTTATGTTATATTTTATGTTATTAGTCTTGTTTACGAGTTGCATAGTGCCACATAGCCTGTAATATACTAGAAATATAAAAATTACCATTTACTTTCCACATGTAATGTATATCATCTGAATGATTTCATATTTAAAAAAAAATCAATTATAGGTTGAGAACTGCAGAACTGACCGATTTCGCAGTCCTTCCCCTCCCATCCTGCAGTACAGTGGCAGGTGTAGTCGTACTGTCCGCCATGACAGGTGGCGTTGTTCTTACACGGAGAGGAGTTACACCTGTTGATCTCTGTCAAACGGGCGAGAAAAAGGCGGTATGTTGTCACAATGGTGTTGACCTAACACTTTCTTTAGCTTGGGAATTTAGACAGCTCACCTATAAATACGAGCGATCGCTTTTTTGTTTATATCATTTACATGCAAATTATTTGAAGACATATGCAAATTATCGGTCACCCGCTTTTTTGTCTACCACTCGCTGGCCGTGGCGTCATGGCGATCGCTCGTATTGCGATGTCACTTGCAAATATTTAGGTAGGTCTCTATGAATACTATGAACAAGAAACAAAACTCCAGCTAAAGAAAATCCTGTAACATTTCAGATCCCAGCGATTATGTTTTTGATCAGAATATTTGTGGAGCCGCATGATGTACCGGCGTTTCAGCCGTATGCTTCCTCAGGAATTCCTGTCGCAAGCGGCGTGCACGGCACGCTAAAATTTTGTGGGGCGGTAGTTACGATATGACGCAGCCAGCGTTCATCGCGATTCGGTGTCTCATAATAGCTAATTTTGAAAATTAACAGGGTGGCGCTGAGATAAGGACTGGGTGGCGCAGCGCCACTGCTCCATCCTTTAGGGAGGCCCCTGCCTGCTGAGACGATACATTTGTAGTTCTACTTGACTCTGTAGCGTTCATTACGGGTGGATACATGGGGTGAGGATACGGAGACGGGAGGAGTGTAGCGATGTAAAACAGTTCGCGAGGGACATGACTTCACGAAGCAAGGCTCTTCGCGAAAGCCGCGAAGTTAAATCTTTCGCGAATAAAAATGCATTTACAGTACATACTTTTCCAGTTCTTCAAGTTATCATCGCTCACAGGTTAAAGTTGGGATCTTTTAATCATGTCAAAGAATCAATATTCCCTTCTGTCAACAACAACAACAACAACAGCAACAACAAAGACTCACCGATGTCGCAGTTCCTCCCCTCCCACCCCAGCTGACAGTCACACGTGTAGCGGTCCAGACCGTCACGGCAGGTCCCACCGTTCTTACACGGGTTGGACGCACACTCGTCGGTAACTAGGGGACACGAACAGGCTTGCAGTTATTCTAAGCTACATATCTGTATCACTCTTACAATGACAGTCCATGCAAACATGTTTAATAATAGATTTCTTGGCACTCTACCTTACTGGGTGCAAGGTCCACTCTGCTAGGTCATAATTAATCGGTAGGAGCCCGGTCACATTCATCGTACGATGGTTGCGAACTTTGGGAATTTGTCGGATATAGTCGTGCATATGCCGTACATAATTCGGATGTCTTGTGATAGAATAGGCTGTCTTTCATCCTTGCCTGAGGTAGGTTCTGTCACAGCCAGTTTGAAAATTATACGATATCTCAGAATCGTACGACTTTCTACAAATGTGACCGCACCATAATTGAAAGTTCGTAAAACTTCGTTCTACCTGCACACTTCACTCCGGCCGTGAACTTGCCCCTACAAGAAGTAGTGTCAAAGTCATGATTGCACTCCTGGAGCGACTGTTCACTCCCCGTACACTCCACATCGCCCAGGGAATAGTCTGGACTGAAGTAGTCTCCAAAGCTGGCCGCAGCCCTCCGGTAGGACCTGTCATTGATAATAGTAACATTTACATTCAAAACTGTGACCTGACAATCTCTGAGCTGAAGGGCTACGAAGAGAGCCTGGAAAGTACACTTTATATTCCTATGAAATTCAGTAATATATCAGTTACAGTGAAGAATATTAACTCAATATAAATTGAATATGTTTATCCTAGTACTAGTGACAGTTTCATTTGGAAAGAAATGTATCGAGTGTCCAGATGACTAACCTTCAACAACCTATTCCGTAGCAGCTATATGCTTTGCTATTTTGCTGAAAAGATGCAGATATATACCTGGTGGCACCATCGTGCCCGAGGTATCTGCACACCACGTTAGCCTCGTCAATGCCCCAGTTCCGGTCACAGATCCTGCCCCATTGCCCGTCAATTTTCACCTCCACTACACCCTTGGCCATGAGGTGGTGTCGCTTGTGCCCTTTGCCGTGTGCACTTTTCGGATGGAAAAGACGCACTACGACGTACACACATATATATAGAATTAGCAACTTGAAAGCATTAACAGAACCGGGGACTTATCTAGACCAGAATGCGAAATTCTGGGACAAAATGTGATGCCTGTCAAAATTGTAAATATTCAAATATTAGTTAGCAAAACGCGAAATTCGAGAGTAAACACAAAACTAAAAGTCGTATTTTCTTGCAGAGGATGAGCAGCCCATGTTCATAGGCACACATTTTAGCATTTAAAAATGGTATTGTGCAGAATGCGATATAAAATGTCCATAACGCTTGTACATTTACCTTCCCATGCCCTTGCAAAAGAGCCATCATCTTCTGATCGTTTTGCCCTCCCAACGTTAAGATGGAGAGAGGGTGACGGTTGGAGGGCTCCCGTCCGTTGCTAGAATTGCGACACCGAAAACATTCTTATTCGGGAATAACTTGTCGGTATTATTGTGTAAACTGGCTTTACAGAAAGACATTATATCATAAAAGAAGTTGATCATTGAGTCATTGAACCCTTATCAGGACTAGGAGAAAACTACACGGAAACAAACCATTCCGTCATGAGGTCTTAGGGCCCTTGAAACACTTTTATTTTACTAGTCGTTCATTGCTTTCATTTTCAACAATACCAGTTTGAAATTTGACGCTTATGACGACACAAGACCCTCTTACAGAAACATTACACTCTAACATACCTGTTCGTTGTTAGCTGGTTGTTCCCAGCTCTGTTCAAACTTCTCGATGACACCATGTTGTTGTCTAGGATTCTCGCCTCCTAACTGTCCATGTTGGGCACACTGCAAAGCCAGCTGGCCCTCAACATATGCCAGGCGCATGGCGAGGTGCATGTACCCCATTCCATTCAACGCGAAAAACACGAAGAACAACAACAACAACACAGAAAAGGTGCTGTCGTGTTTTCTGTGGTTCGTTCTCGACTCGTAGAATTGCGCATCTTGTTTCACAGAGTTCACGTTTTCTGGATCCATGTTGTAGAGTCAGTGTTACATTCTCTGTGTCCGAAGCCAACTGTCTGTCCACACAGCACGACCATTTACCAACCGTGCCCAGCAAGCCACAGCGACGTCGCCTCACAAAGTGGGCGTGCGTCCAAAACAGCCGCCTGAATATGCACGTCAGACGTTACGTCCAGTTGACGAAACCAAACCTTGTTGCCTAAAACACGATGTATACACTCTCAGTCTTGGAATAGACCTGTGGAACACAGGGGCTGCCTGTCACCAAGGATACAAAGACTAGGTACAAGATTTCCGAGAAAAAGTTTTAGCTAGTTGCCCTGCCAAGGCCTGACTTACTGTGTAACACCTTTGGAGGCGTGGCTAAGCTAGAGGTAAACAGAAGAGTCTGACGTATCATCTTTACCTTCCCAATGTCCCCTGCGCTTGTGGTTCACAGAGACCATGTCAGCCATAGCCAATTTGCAAAAGCCACAGTGACAGTGAACCGCGGCTTAGAGGTGACAAATACCCTGCGAGAAGTAGCCAATAGGCGACAAGCTTTCTTAAGCTGCGGTGACAAATACTAGACAGACAACATTTAGTTTGGCACTCCGCCAGAAAGTCATCGGTCATACGGTGTGTGTAGTTGCGAGCGAACAGCAACCTGTTGAGGTGAGACACCTTGTTATATACAATGTACGATTTGTAGTCTTCCGATTAGAAGTCTTTCGTATCCACGTCTTTTATACTTTACAGTGACTTTTGATCCAGCCTACAGGCCTGTTAATGTATGAAATTGCCGTCAAATGCTACAGAACAGTTCACAGGAATGTTCGACGAAAAAAGAGGAAGTTCTACGTTTCCGTCCGGCGCCATCTTGATTACTTGACGACAACCGTTAAATACGACTTGATTGCCACTTTTACAAGGTTGTGATTCTTACAAAACTTTTCTATCTTTCATTTTTTTTCACAGGAATCTTGTCAGCTCAGTCCTAACCACGGTAACAAAGGTAAAATGTCCAGGTGGTCTAAGTACTGGCTTCTCGTGTTCGCGGCTTCTATGTCGCTGTGTGGCGCCTGTCCCACGGACTGCACTTGCAGAGAAACAGTCACGCAGAACATGGTAGACCTGAATGTCGCCTGTGACGGGAATGGCTCTAAGACCATCCCTGATGACCTGCCACTGAATACAACCTACCTCACACTGACCGGGTACAAACTACCTGTCCTGGATCTGCGACTGGTAGGTGGTTTTAAGAAGCTGAGAGGACTTAAACTTCCGTCTAACGAAATCGCCCAGATAGAGGGAACACTAGAGGTGTTCCCACATCTATTCGAGGTCTACCTGAGCAAGAACAAGTTGACAAGCGTCTCTCCGCGAACGTTCGGGAACGCCACGAAACGCCTCGAGTACGTGGACCTGAGTGAGAACCCTTTCGACTGCAACGCGCAATGCGGTGGGCTTCCTTTGAACACTGGCCTATGCGACTGTTCCGTCGACACGTTTAACTGCACCTGTAACATCAAGTGGCTGAAAGAACAGGTGAAACAGAGTCCCAGTGGCTGGGTAGGAGTCCGCTGTCAAGTCCCGAAAGATACCGATATACAAAATGTAGATATCGAAGACTATTGGTGCAAAACGAAATGGCGCTGGCTATTGGCTATCATTTTCATCTGCCCCTTGGTATTTTATGTTGGTATTGGACTTGTAGCAACCGTCGTATACAAGTGTAAGAAAATGAATTCTAGTAGGTATGCCCTTCTGGGTAGGAATACAGACCTAGTTACTGAGAACCAGTTGAACATATTGGCTGGAAAGCTTGGAATGGAATGGGAACATGTGGCAATTCACCTTGGCATGACAAAGGCTGACGTAGACAGGTTTATCAGAGACAATGAGAGGGACATGAGAGGACAGGCCTTTAACATGCTCATCACTTGGAAGAACAACAATGGCGAACGGGCTACTATTGCTGCATTAATCGAACAACTGAAGAGTTTTAAGCTTGATCTAGAAAAATATCGATTTCTGGAAGAGTCATCTGATAGCAACTAAATCAGCTCATCCATGCTTTAAGTATGTATTACCTTTTTTGTATTTACAAAAAATACAGTCGATCGACTGTACAGTAATAATTTTCTGTAGTAAAAAATAGCACTAGTGACTATACTGGTGACTATATTTGGTGTGTATTGCAGTGTAGAGGTTCCAGGACATGTTTCAAAACTGTACAAGGCTTTCCTCGTTGCTTTTCTTTGTACATTCGGTGGTATTTGTAATGAAATACAATAGATTTAAAGACTATCCAACGTATTTTTGTGGTGATTCTAACAAAAATAAGACTAGAATATGTATCGAATCCACAGACATAATTGTCTGTCGAATGAAAGCACACGATATTTACAAACCCTACATACATGATTGTACAACATGGGCAAGTGACATTCATAGCCCTGATAACTAAGTACAAAACATTACATGTATATACATGTACGAGCTATAACTTGAAAATGACACAAGAAATATATGAAATCTATACCATTTTCGCCGTATTTTGGCCCTTCTATGAATAAGATATTAATATATGTACAAGCTCATCCCTATAATATGATTGTCACGGGAGCCACACAAAGTTTGATCTCTTTAAAATTGGCCACTATTTGTTAAATTGGACTTAAAGAAGGTACACTATGTGGTAGTGTCTACAACATGGCGATGTATAGTGTATTCTAACAGCTTTGCAACATTGTGTGATACATTTTCTGTACAATACCTGTTTTAGATCGATCTTGTCTTTTGCTTTAAAGTTGAAAACTTAAAAAAAGGTATAATGATTACTAGAAATTGAATCATTCCTTTTAAACCAGTGTTTCTAAGTCTTCTATAACAGGCTGTTGACGACGTAAACATTTCTTCTTGTAAAACTCATGCATTTTTACACCGACTACAATAATCACAATCACAGCTCCAGCCGTGCCCAGGGCTATGTTAAACGACATTTTATCGGTCCTATTCTTATCTGGTTCCCTCAGCAATGGTTTACTAGTTGGGGTAGGCGTTACATTACTAAATACTTCCATAGAATTGACGTTGAGGGCTGATCCAAGTTTTGAAGCACAAACCAGACGATCTAGTGGTAGATTTCTCAACTCTTTTCCACCCAAATAATCGGGCTGCTTGCATGTTACTAGTCTATCACTGTAGTTGTAAGACCCAGCTTTGAGTTTCGCTGCCAGCCATTTTAACCTACAGTCACAGCTCCATGGATTATTAGACATGTAGACGAAGAAGTTTCTCTGATCCTGTCTCGCTGATGTGATAGACACGTCAAAGACTTCATCTGACAGTGTGGATAGCTGGTTACCAGAAATGTCCACGTTTTGTAGACGCTGATGATCTCTGAAGGCTGAGGTTGAGATGTGGTTGATGTTGTTGTTAGCAAAGTCAACTCCACGTAGGTTCTGTAACCCCTTGAGACTGTTGCTGGTTACCCTTGTGATGTTGTTGTACTTGAGGTTCAGCCACATGACGTCAGTTGGGATGTTGGGAGGAATTTCTGTGAGTCCCTGCCCGGCACAGGACACTGTCAGCTCACCGTACATGTCGGTACAGGTGCAGGGGGAGGGGCAGGTAGGGTCAGCGGCAGAGGCCACGACTAACACCGTAAGAAATACGGGAAAGACTTCCGCTAAGCTCAGAACCACAGCCATGCCTTCACTCTAGAGCCACTTCAGATGAGAAACTGTAGAAAGAAACACACAGCGTTCCTACCAATTCCACACTTTTAGCTAAAAAAAACATGCCTGTTTCAAGTTATCTATAATGATTGTGAAATTATACTCTAGCATATCAGACAATGTTAGGATACTTCTCCACCCCAATTCTACCAAAAATTTTAACAAAGTTTCTACGGTTAACAAAACACGTAGACATTTTAACTACATTAAGGACGAGGCTGCTACGTCCATAACCTTAAGCTTAGAGATGGGCGTATCCAACTTGGCATAAACAAACGCGCGAACGTTAGAAATGGCGGCTATCGTATCGAGAACCGTAACGTTACCTATTTCTATGCCTGAATGTGTTAGGGTTAAGTATCAGGCACGGTTCTGGATAGTTTCCGCGTATCCAAGAACGTATACTAGCCTATGCACGGTTCTGGATATGCGTGGACTATCCAGACCCGCGCCTAAGCATGGTTTTGGATTTAAAAAAACAAGGTTTTGGATACAGCACAGGCCTACCAGTAATCGGTTACTACATGTACCAACCTTGAGTTCCTACCGATCGAGAAGGCTAGGACTGAAACTTCGACACGTCGGTTGGTGTTCGATCGAGCTAGGTTCTGAACCTAATATGATCTAGCCAAGTGTTTATGTTCATCATACAAATAAAATCGCACGGACTTGAACGAAACACTTCCTTGTCATTGTTTTGACGCGTTTACCTCATTGTTAGAACATTACACATATGGGAAGAGAGAGGGGACCCCCCATATCTCTCCCTCAGTACATAAAGGAAGTAAAATCAATCGCAAGCCTGTAGCTTTAAAGCAAATGTTGAGAACGTGAACGCAGAATGTTCTCGATTCTGAAAGGAAGATACACAAACCTCTTTGGCCTTGTCAAGGTCACCAACGGGAGAACTCCCCAAAGAGGGCCCCCAAAGAAATCCATAGAACTATGTTTTCCAAAACTGCCATATAGCCCGCCAAATTTCCTGTATTCCAGCGACCTCCCTCGCTCTGTCAAAAACTGCTTCCTCTTCTCCCTAGAACTGAGTGACATCAACCCATCACCATGGCGATACTCGGGTCTATTAGCTACCTTCACAAACAGGGTGAATAGCCTGTGTACGCCCCCTTGACCTGTGTTGTTTGATGTTCTACATCCCTGCACACCGTAAGTACATGTAAGGTGTGTAACAGGATAGCTGTGTGTTAACACGCGTGAGACAACATGTGAAAAGACGTTAACACCTGAAAGACGTCACAAATCAGCCGGTAGCAAATCCACCTGGACTACATGTAACAAGTTACTGTTGACACTACGTAAAGACCATGGAGGGTTTGAAAAAAAGCAAGGCTATACGTAATTATTTTCCCAATGTCACGATTAAGAGCGTTTTAAGGAAAAAAGTATGCTCTATTAAGTACACAGAGGTGCACATTTCTGGCCTAGTGAAGCATGTTTTACTATATTAGATTTGTAAGGCATATCCTCTCTTTCAGCCCGTGTGAGACAATAGTGCTCCTCCCAACAGCGACTGATATACTCGTTTGTCAGATCGCTAACGTTACATGAACAATTTTCTCTCACCATGATTCTTCAACTGTACAAGATGAATGGTACTGTATATTTATATCTATTCTATATAATCACCTTACCTGTAAAAGCTAGAGCTTGCGAATAGATAAGTACAGCAGTAATATTGCCTTTCTCACCTGTAAAATCTATCCTGACCCCCATAAAATTGTGTGCTTGCTGTGTGAAACTGTCGTTATCAATAAAATGATTTGGTAACATGGCATGGCAACCTATGTCACATGCACGCAATCATATCAATAATTCATATCAATAAATGTGATGTCATACTCAAGGTGACTGCTTTGGATAAAAATATCTACTTGGATGTGTTTTATGTGTTTATATAGATTTCAGGATT
This sequence comes from Branchiostoma floridae x Branchiostoma japonicum, assembly GCA_013266295.2. Taxonomy (NCBI): domain Eukaryota; kingdom Metazoa; phylum Chordata; class Leptocardii; order Amphioxiformes; family Branchiostomatidae; genus Branchiostoma; species Branchiostoma floridae x Branchiostoma japonicum. Next base: position 25,664,073 of record CM023834.1, on the reverse strand, counting down.
AATTAAAAATATCAGAGACTGAAATGGTTTCATGTTTTTTTCGTCAATATTTTCTGAAGTACAAGACCATTCTGATTGTAAAGTGCTTGCCTACGTTATGAAATAAATCTATATCACAGCGCACAGATACGCGTTGATTATCTCCATCATTGTAAGTACACAAACGTGTCGCAACTAATGTTTGTTTTCAACATTTGCTTCTTACACGGCTTTTCATTTCTCTGCTGTTTATTGTTTGAATTGATGGCCGTTTGCGAATTGTGAGGGCATATTAGCCATGCATTACAACGCAGACTAGCGGAGTGTACGAGACCTGCAGTGCAAGCTTCGCTTCAGTGTTAACTATCAACATGCTATCAACATGAAACGATGAAGTCGACCATTGATAAAAATGCTACGCAAACCGACATTTCTAACGCCGAGCTCAAAAGTGGCCACGTGCACTAAGTCATTTCCCCAAATGCCTCTTTAAGGCTTCGCTAGTAGTTTAAAACCTAACAGAAGAAGTCATGTTCGTCCTGCGCTTTATCTGTTAAAAGTCCGTTAGATTTCTTGTTTCGGAGTAGTAGATTTGTTTTCCAAACCACACGGTTGTTTTTTTAGCCTATTTTGAATTTGTTTATTTATGAAATGCAAAACGTGCGCTGCCACTGCTTCTAATGCTATACCTTCCCTACGCGTACGAGCACATGTTCCTTTATAATTGCCTCAAATATTTACCTGTTGCCAGGTAGGATAGAGTTACATCTTGAACAATGGGGTTTTCCCGCGCGGAACTTGAAGTACCTATCACGGTTGCATCATGCTCTACATTGAATAGAATAGAGGATGAATGCCACTTTGTTATAGAATGTAGATTGTATAGTAAAGAGAGAAATGAACTGTATAGGTTTGTACAAAACCTATTTCCCTACTTCATACACTTAAGCACTGTAGAAAAGTTCATATTCCTAATGCAACTAGACAAACCTTCCATCGAAAAACATATCTGTTCCTTTATCTTACACGTGGGGGTGGTGTTGCTGTGTACATACGGGAAGACATACAGGCCAGAGCAATTCCCCAAGTCACAGTGCCCTCGGATCTCGAATGTGTATGGGTACGGGTTAGGCCCGCCCGACTACCGCGCCAGGTATCGTCTATTGTGGTTTGCTCTACATACATTCCACCTAATTCCAAACACCAAGACCTCCTGATAGAACATCTAGTTACAACAACTGACATGCTGAGAGTACTGTACCCTGATATAGGGCTGATTTTTGCGTGGGACTACAACCGACTGGACTACAAGCCTCTCCTTTTGGCCCACCAACTCCAGCAGGTAGTCAACTCTCCAACCCGCGGTGATGCAACACTAGATGTGGTCATAACCAACCTGAAATCGTATTATAAAGTGCCAACCGTGACCAACCCCATCGGAAACAGTGATCAAAATGCAGTATGGTGGCAACCAAAGGTCCGCCCGAAGACGCCGAACAAGACCAAGGACGTGCTTATACGCCCCATGCCGGACTCTAGTGTTCGTGCATTCGGGAGTTGGATCACAACACATAATTGGGATGAAGTGCTCAACGAAGGTACTGTAGACGGCAAGACGGCAGCATTCTATTGCACACTTCACGAAGCAATAGACAAATTTTTTCCACAAAGGAAAGTTAAACTGCACCACAAAGACAAGCCATGGTTTACTGCTGCACTTAAGAGTCTGATTCACAAGAGACAGCGTGCATACAGTCACGGCCAGTGGACTCTCTACAGGTTCCTTCGGAACAAGATCGCCAGGGACATTACTACAAGGACCACATCGAGCACATGAAGACGACTCACCCCTCGGAATGGCACAAGTCCATCAGACGAGTGTCAAATTGGTCTGCTCCTTCCACGACGATCCACGTACCGGGTATAGAACCGAACGACAGGGCAGGTACAGCCGACGCACTAAACAAACATCTGTCAGCCATCTGCCAGGCACTGAACCTTCTTACTTACCTGCGACTCCACCTCCCCAAGTAAGCACATGGGATATGTACTATCGACTAAGGCGTATAAAAGTCTCCAAAGCCCCAGGACCAGACAACATATCGCCAAAACTCGTAAGGGAATTTGCTTTTGAGCTATCGACACCCATGGCGGACATTCTGAACTCATCTCTCAGAGAAGGGAAAGTACCAGCACAAGGGAGAGAAGCAACTGTCGTCCCAGTTCCTAAGGAACTACCAGCTGACCTTGACAAGGTGCGCCCTGTATCACTTACGGCACAATTTGCGAAAATCTGTGAAAGCTTTGTCTCGGCTTGGATCATGTCTGATATCTTGCCCCATGTTGACCCAAAACAGTTTGGGAATATGAAGGCATGTTCTACAACTCACTGCCTCGTTGACTTGCTCAACTTCTTCTACACAGGAACCGAAAGCAAATCCACAATGGGTACCTTGATCCTTACGGATTTTTCTAAAGCGTTCGATCGTGTCTGCCACAAAACTGCTATTACCAAGCTCATTAGCCTCGGAGCAAGATCGTCACTCATACCGTGGATATGCAGCTTTGTCTCCAACCGCAGACAACGCATTCGTTACCAGGGGGTATTGTCACAGTGGGAAAACCTGACGTGTGGAATAGCACAGGGCACCTTGATGGGCCCTCTCATATTCCTCATACTTATAAATGACGCTAGACCAGTGTCTCAGAACCCCTACTGGAAATATGTGGACGATTACAATCTGGGAGAGATCAGGCGAATCTCTACACCAACATCGCTCCAAACTGATCTTAACAACCTTGGTACTTGGGCTGCTGAAAACCACATGGTATTGACCCTAAAAAATGCAAGGCTATGCATTTCTCCTTTGTACGTACTCCTCCACAGCCACCAGTGTTGACTCTTGCCGGTCAGACTCTTAACACTACGACAAAGGCTAGGTTGTTAGGGCTCCACATACGCTCCGACCTGAAATGGGACGACCAGGTGGAAGTCATGATGTCTAAGGGTAGTAAAAGACTGGTCGTCATTAGCAGGTTACGCCGTTCAGAGTACCGATCGCAGACTTGAACACGATCTACTGTGGCTATATACGACCGTTACTTGAATACGCCGCTCCATGCTGGGCCTCAGCTCTAACTCACAAACAGTCGGCCGCCCTGGAGCGGGTACAGAGGAGAGCCTGCAGAATGATGATGTACGAAGGCCCACAACGACAACTTCCATACACCTCTTCCACAGCCCTTCCATAGCGCTCTTCCGCGGACCATACCTTCCATAGCGCTCTTCTGCGGACCTTCCACAGCGCGCTTCCGCGGACCTTCCATAGCGCTCTTCCGCGGACCTTCCACAGCGCTCTTCTGCAGACCTTCCACAGCGCGCTTCCAAGGGCTATACCTTCCATAGCGCTCTTCCGCGGACCTTCCACAGCGCGCTTCCGCGGACCTTCCATAGCGCTCTTCCGCGGACCTTCCATAGCGCGCTTCCAAGGGCTTTACCTTCCATAGCGCTCTTCCGCCGCCTACGGTGGCCCCTAAGTCCAGTATTTATTTTTATGCCACTTTCATTTTCTATACTTTTATTTTCTGTGGGTACTTTTGATTTTCTGTGAGCTACTTCCATTTTCTGTGGGTACTGTTATTTTTTGTGGCTACTTTGTATTCCTTGGGCTGCTTTGACTTACTACTTTTTTTTTTCTGGGCTACTTTTTTCTCTGTGTGTACTTCGCGAGTTTCTGGAGCGACTGGAGAAGGGACTTTCATTTCATTTTGGTTTGGTGTGGCTACTCTTAAGATCTTATTTTCATTGTGTGGTGCATTTTTCTGTTTACCATTCAGACAACTATGAATTATTTTAAAGCTATTAAAAAGATGATATACTTTTCACCTTAAGATAATTTAATTTTTATGCTTGCAATGTTCAACACGTTTATTAGTTAAGAGCATTAAATAGTAATATCCTGCCTAGATTATGTTAATGTCACCCTTGCTTACGCTACTTGTTTATGCATTATGGCTTACGCTAGTTCCTCTTCCCCGGTAAGTTTCGCCCGTTGTTTGCATAAACAAACCGAAAAATTCCAAAGAAACATTTTGTGGACATCCTAGTGACAGGCTGGGCATCCCGCGGATCGGACGAGAAAAGACGTTTCAAAACATGCATCTGTATATACTGTACATGTGCCTGTCCCCCTCACCCTTATAGTCGCCGACAACAAATCGGTCTAAAACCGCGTAATTATCGACGCGGGTCGGATAATTTGATGCCCAGCCTGCCAGTAGGATGTCCTCAAAATGTTTCTTTGGAATTTTTTCGGAAATACAAAGTAGCCACATAAAATAAAAGTACCCACAGAAAATGGAAGTAGCCCACAGAAAATAAAAGTACCCACAGAAAATAAAAGTATAGAAAATAAAAGTGGCATAAAAATAAATACTGGACTTAGGGGCCACCGTAGGCCGCGGAAGCGCGCTATGGAAGGTCCGCGGAAGAGCGCTATGGAAGGTCCGCGGAAGCGCGCTGTGGAAGGTCCGCGGAAGAGCGCTATGGAAGGTCCGCGGAAGAGCGCTATGGAAGGTATAGCCCTTGGAAGCGCGCTGTGGAAGGTCCGCAGAAGAGCGCTGTGGAAGGTCCGCGGAAGAGCGCTATGGAAGGTATAGCCCTTGGAAGCGCGCTGTGGAAGGTCCGCAGAAGAGCGCTGTTGAAGGTCCGCGGAAGCGCGCTGTGGAAGGTCCGCGGAAGAGCGCTATGGAAGGTCCGCAGAAGAGCGCTATGGAAGGTATGGTCCGCGGAAGAGCGCTATGGAAGGGCTGTGGAAGAGGTGTATGGAAGTTGTCGTTGTGGGCCTTCGTAATGATGGGTCGACAGTTCACCACGTACTCTGAAGCCCTCCAGCACCTAGGACTTCAGCGCCTGTCAGACCGTAGACGAAAACTATACACAGACTTTGCCGTGAAAGTGGAAAGGTCGCCTCACTTCAACACGTGGCTGCCTCCTACTCGTGGACAGCAACATGGCAGGCAACTACGCAACTCTACACGCTACCAACAGCCTACGGGAACCAAGAGATACTTAACCAGTGCCATCCCCGCAATGACTAAATTATTGAACGAACTGTAGATAACAAGTTATGTGGTAGATTTCATGCATCGCCGTAGGACAATAGCACTGTGTGAAATGTAAATCTTTTAAAACGTGTTTCTAGATTTTATATGTATGGTTGATTTTACTCAATTGTTTGATTTTAATACTTTTTGTAATTTAATGTAAAGTCTGACACTAATTCAGTCTGTTGACTGCCCATGTCAGATTGTGTGTTTCAATAAACCAAACATCATCATCTTTACTATAACTGAAAAGCGAGAAGTTGAATTTATCTAATGATAGTTAGTTTTATTTTGTATCCGTTGACTGTATCTGTTCATCATGTTTTGTTGTGACCTGTACTTAGCCCAGTGTGGCAAAAATGTGCAATAAAGGTCGTCATTCATTCATATGATGCAAACATTGTATTACGGCGTGGTAGTTTATAACATTTGAAACCATACAACATTGTTCCGGGTTTAGCAGAACAAGTTCGTCATTGTTTCAAGCATAGCAATCAGAAATCAGAATAAACTATTCAAGAAAATTAGTTCGTGGACGGCTTTTAAAGATATCTATGGTGCGGCAAACTTTGAAAGGCGTTTAGCGGAAAGTTTGTAGCTAAAGACCCAATGAAAGTTTCTAACGAAGAAAAAAGTAACACCAACTATGGTTTTGCAGGATAAACCTTTAAAAAGTCATCATACAGGGTTGCTTCTCTTGAAATAGTTTAAGGATAACTTATTCTAATTACAAAATGTACCTTTAAAGACGGAATCAAGGTTGGCCGGTTTCCTGACAAACTGGCCGCCGTTGGACCTCACTTATGGTGAAGACCTGAAACTACAATAAACTTTGAAATCAGTCAAAAAGTCCGACGCAATCTTTCAGTGTCAGTATAGAAAACTATTATTACACACATGATAAAAATCACATCAATAAAATGGGCCCATAACTGTACCTGCCTCCTGTTTCCCAAAGAGTTTCTGGCAGGCCGAACAGCGGCACTCTCAAGTTGACAATGTTGAAGGTCCCCGTTCCTTTAAGGCAGCTGCGGCGACGTTTCTTGGCACACAGGCTGGCGACGAACTTCAGTAAGATTATAGCAGGTTCCGTAGCCGATTACCATAGCTGTACATATGGTGGCACGCGTTACAGCTCAATCCAGATTACGTTAGGCCACAGCAAGTAAATTTTATGGATGACATCCTCCCCAGACTCCAAATCTAATGCGAGAGGGCGAAAAAAAAACAAGGCAGGCAAAAAAAAACAAGATTTCTACATTTTTAAATTTTGAGATCGTTAACCTTGTTAAACAAGAATTGTGGCGACAAAACATGATATCACAAACCAACAGGTCTTTTATACCTGTATCTAACAGTATTACCGTCCTTGTACATGTGTATAAATCTCAATTAACAAGAACAATTGTAGAAAAGAGCCTGTACCATCATAGGTAGCTACTACATGGTAGTAGCTACTGGGTATTTGTTTGCAATGCAACAACTTAAACTGTCAACGGTTGCCATCAAACGTAAGTAATTGTGCCCCATTAAGTTTGTTGGATCCCTGATCATGACGGTCTCTGAGAATAGACACTGCCTACCGGAAATTGGGGCTAAATAACTGACAGAGTCCATTTATAATCTGAACCGTCCAGAAAGCCATACTCTACTTATATTGTGCCAACTATTACAACATCAATTTGTCTCTGAAACAACTTTGAAAAAAAATGAATTACTAAATAAAAGCTTTCAATCTTTGTATAAATGGTTTTGATTCATTGGCAACATCACTTATAACACTGTATCAAAGTAAAAATGAAATACTAAACAATAAATCAGAGCCTTGCCTTGCCCATGGCCGTTTATGACATATTTTTGGCATGTTGACCACAGTTGGTTGGCATCAAAATTTCTTCTTTTTTTTTTCCGAAATCGAGCGAAAATCAATGCGCGCGCGGATGTCATCCATAAAAATTACTTGCTGTGGCCTTAGTGAACGAACACGTCTTAGACTAGTACAAAAACGAGGTATATGTTTCGATCACGGAGATATAAGACAAACAAAATACGCTTCAATGTTTCCCGGGTATTTACCACCACTCATCTGGGAATACAAGTCTTCTATTGTATACATGCAGTGTGAAATACATGTGTATATTCAGGGCATTGGCATTTCTATTGTTGACAAACGTACGGCTTTGTAGGATCAAGGCGGTTCAATCAAGTAGGATCTGATCCATGGCCACGACAATTGCCCTGCTCTTTTCAGTACATGGTTGACAGTGTGCCAGTAGACTATCATTTGCACCATTTACAAAAATGTAGGCATCGGTTTACTTTATACTCCGTGTACCATGTAGGCATCGGATTACTTTGTACTCCTTGTACCCCATGACTCGTTTTGCTGTACGTACATATTTGTGTTGTAATAGTTGGCAGTAAACTGAAATGGTAATCATGGACATATATGACATGCATCGGGGATATCATGGATTCTTCATTGGTGACATTGTTTTACGTTTGCATGTCAAGCCCTGGCGTCGAACGCAAATTAAAACATAAGTGGACATGTCCAAGTTTGTCTGGTGTCCGGTGTCAAAGACAAATCGCCGCCAAACGCAGCCAGTCGCGCGGGACCGTGGGACACCTGAAACGGCCGGGCCCCGCGCTTGGTTGAGAAACTGTCATCTCCCAGTTTGTTTTCCAAACAAACAACTATAAAAGAAGGCGGTGTCTTCATGTAAACCATCACAAATCGCCAGCAAGCGCAGCCAAGCGTGTGGGGCCCCGCCGTGACGTTCCCCGCCGTGACGTTCTACGGTCCCGGGCGACTTCTTAATGGTTTACATGAAGACTCCCCCTAAATATTGAGATCGACATTCCTCAGTGTACCTCCGCATTCCTTTCAAGAACATGAAGTGGTTGACCTCAGATACCTTAGATCCTATTTATTTTTAAAGGGGATGTTTGAAGCTTCTTTTGCCAGCTATTCCTGGTGCACTGTTGTTTGCAACCTTCCTTCAATTATTTTGCAACCGCTGCACACGGTGTTCTATATGACCCCCCAGTCTTTGATGTCCTCCACATACTGTACCAGCTGTGGGTATTGGTGCAGGGGGCGGGCCCACGATCCCATCAGCCACCGCGCCACCGGACAGATTAAGTCGGCCCGCAAGTCCGACCTGAGGTCCTCTAACGTGTACGATCTCAGTCTGGTCTCTTCTGTTATAGAGAGAAGAATAAAGAGTGGGATTCAATTATAGACGGAACAGTACCAATTGAAAGTCTTCCATTCAAGATTGCATTTAGTTCTTTATATATGTAGTCTTGTTTCGGTTACTAGTATTTGACAGTCTCAGTCTTAGGTCTTTCCTTTCTAAAATCTTCATAGAGTGAGTGGGCAAATCTGTGGTTTAAACAGAACGCACCGCATAGTGTACTTTACATATTGGAACTGCTGACAAATCACTTAAGCTAGCTAGTTTTTTTAGTGTCTTTTATTTTCTATTAGTAGGGGCATGAGGCATGCATTGAAGATACTGCACCAATTAAAAACCACCTGTGTGCCTAGGAAATACATTGTCTGACATATATGACATCTCACCATTGTTTCCCAGTGTGTGCTGTAGTTGTTGATGATAGTGGTACAGGATGTCGTCTGTGTGGTTCTGACGGAGGTCCCGTGTTGTTGTGTACACCAGCAGACAGGCCAGGTCATAGGTCGGCCGTCTGTAGCAGGCGTGCTGCCAGTCTAGTAACATCGCCGATACAGGAAGGCCCTGGTCGTACTTTTGTGGGGGTGGGGGTGGGGGTGGCAGGTGGTCGAAAGAAACAGGAAAAAAAACTTTCATAAATAAGAAGTCTATAAATGCAGCTGTGTGGTTGATATGATGGCAGCAACTTGTTCATATTACATATTGTAATACTACATATTGTTTAGTATTTAACTAGAAAGTTGAAGTTCAACTTTCTAGTTAAATACTAAACAATATGTAGTCGCTCAGTTTGATGATATTGACGTACAATGTTTTATATGCACCTTTTCTATACAAACTTTTCGAAAAAAGTTGTAAACAAGCGAAGCAGCTTGTTGTAAATGCCTATAACTATAACTCGGAATTCTAAATGATTTTTAGACACTAGGGTGAACAAATGCATGTCCCGAAATCTACTGAGTTCACTATTAAATGTGAAAAGAGTGTTTTGTGAATTTCTAATGTACCTTAAACATGATGTTGTCGTTCCAGCAGTCTCCGTGACACAGCACCCTGGGTGTTCCCGCCGTGCCCTCCAGCCCAGTGAACAGTACCTCCGCCGTCAGCCGCCCCAGCCGCGCCGCCAGGTCTGGGTGCTCGGGAAACGCCGAGGCAAACTCCTTCACTCCTGCTTCGTACCGTTCATGGTGCCGTGAAGTCGCCCGTTCTTTAGCTGTGTCCCTTAACCAATGATACCTCTCAGAAAGAGGAGTACCTGTCCTGTGCTCTAAAAGATGGGACAGTCCATGGATCTGTGCCAACGCGCGCACAGCTACTATTGTCTCTTCTAGACTGAAGGTTTCTGGGAAGGGTTTGACGGCAAAGCCGTGAGACTCTAGGTTCACAAGGACTCGAACAGACATCATCGAACTGCAGTCACTGGCTGCAAAGTAGCACGTTGGTACTGGCAGCGAAATCACAGGAAGTGAGTCTTTACAATATTGATTGTCCGTGTCTATGCTCGGCGTACGCTCTAAGGTCTGTACACGAAGGACAGAATACAAGTCTGGTACCGCACCGGAATAAAACGAGACCTCCCTCTCCTCCAAAGTCACAACTTTCTTTGGAACGTCTTCCTGGACTCTGGTGAGTTTGACAACCAGGTCGTAATGTTCATTCTTAGATTCCTCTGTCCCCCTGGCGACTACCGCCAGTAGTGAGCTGATAGAACCCTGTGCTTGTCGCATTGGTTCTTTGATGACGACATCAGTGACGTTGACCCTGGAGTTGGGAGTGTGGAGGACCTGTTGTAACCAGGGGAGACTGACGTCATCCACGGACCGCGGGACTCTGATGTTGCATGTCGTCATGATTCCGTTACCTTTTGGGAAAAACAGAGTGATCATGACAAGCCGACATTGTTTGTGTTGGCATGTGCAAAAGTTTGGGACTCTCATATCTAATTTCTTTTTGAGTGGGCTACATAGATTCATAAAAAAGATGGTCTTATTGTCTATGATTTTCTCTTGATTTACGTTTTCTGTTAGGCCACGGTTCAAAACCTAATGATGTCATTTTTTCTTGGCAATAGATTGAGAAAGTTTCCTCTCAACGACTGTGCTCTTCATTGTTTTTGACCTCATGAAACACAATTATTGATTATTGATACAGTCTTTTCCTAAAAGCTTTGGCCTGCATGGTTGCTTTTGTGATACTCTGTCTTGTAGGTGAAACGTTGATAGAGCTGTGGAAATGTTTGATGTCGGTGCAGACATTTTGTCGTACGCTAGATGACGCCTACTACCTGGCTACGGATTACACGACTGTACCTGCTCTAACCAATGAAAGTAAACACATCAGGCTACAAGTACAAGCGTAAAGCTGCAATAACCATCCATGGAAGAAGATAAATCAGACTCTTTTGAACAACCCGATATGCTGTCAGGTTGTATTCCCGTGGGGATCCAGCCTGTAGCTATGTTCTCCACATGTCTTCTGCGCGACTGTTCATTGGGGAACAGACCCAGATACATCACATTTCAACCTCAGGCCAAACCTGTCAGACTTACTGATGATCTGCTGCAAGGCTTGTTTTCCAATAAATCTTATTGTAGTTCCTTGCTTTTCTGTATTTTTGTAATGAATAAGTTAATAATGTTCGATCGGCTCCGGACAAAATGAAGACATTGAAGTTACAGCTCATAATAACTTACGTTTCATTAAAAAATGGGCAATTAACGCATCCTTTGATTAGTAGTTAATGAATAGTCCCGTGATAAGTAGGTTTTGTGATTTTAGTAGAAATGTTTTTAGGTTTTCTAGATGGTGAAAGCTCGGAGAGATTGAATAATCAGCCTCAGCTAAACCGGGTTCTGATGTTCCAGGTCAGTACAGCAGTACATGTATGTAGTGGTGTGAGTCCTGTGGGAAATGATGGGGTAGATGAAGTGATGCGGATCGTGTAGCTCAACCCGGGCAATCACATCTCCATAACATAACCATCGCTTATTCAAATACCGTAGATGGGACGTGACTAGCTAGCCTGGTACGGTAGAGATGTGTATCACAAATAGTGCACATCTGAAATATGCAGTACTGGCCTTTTCAAATACCCTTTTATACTGCAAAAGGGTGAAGTACTGTAGACTTCAATCCAATTTGAACGATTAACGACCTCAATCGAAAGGTTGCGACAAATTGATATCAATAGCAATCGAGTTTATAAGTGGAGCAATTGTTCATTTGGGAGGGATATTTGCAATCTCTGAAAGATTGCACAAACTTAATGAAGAGGCATTGCGTACTGGGTTAAGTACCTCTGGGACGGGAATTTGAGTGACCTATGGCGGATGGGTGAATTTTAATCATGGCTTAGGGCTGGGTTTATTTGTGAAAGCAGGACATAAAATGTTGGGACTGGACTGCTGAGGAAATTCTCTGAGCCCCCAACAAGACCAAAGCACTACCAGGGCGCTACCACCTTCCACTACCAAGTGTAGATAGCCGGACAGTGAACATTATAGTTTTGAATCATCTTCATACTTCAACTTCTGTCTGCTTTTGTTGTCGTTGTTCTCAGCCTATAGTGTACCTATGTTCGCAATAGTTGGTGTGAATGCTTCTCAATGTAGCTATATTGTACATTTTTAAGCTTACCTATCTTCCTTTTATGGAGAGTATTTAGTAATTCCATCTCTCAGGCCCATGGTAGATACTACTTTAGCTTTATTTATTACTCTCTCCTGCATTTTGTAATCATTTGACAACATCATTGACAGCACTGTTTAGCTCTGAGACCAAAATCATATTTTCAATCGCTTCTCAGTTCTCATTTCCGTTTTCATTTCACAGTTTATTGGATCGCTGATGTAAAAGATGTGAAATAACCGAATGATGAGTAAATGTGGACCGGGTCATGGTCAGACGCCATTGAACATTATGGAATATTGTGAACTAAGTGAACCGGCAATCTACAATCTGCGTCGGTTATGTATCGTGAGGTCAATTCTATACCAAAGAGGGCTATGTAAAGTTAGAAGGTAAAATATAAAACCCTCTCAGTTAGTTTTCTTTCCATTTGCTATGGTCTTAAGAGTGGCTGTGAAAATGATGTCGGAGTATTTTGTAAGCTCCTTAGTGAAAATTTAACACCCCCACCCCACTCCCACAACAATACAATTACTTGCCCGTCCATAACATGACCACGTTCCGTCTTCTGTTTGACAGGTATGTTTTTACTTTTTTCGAGGCCCATGAAGCATAAAGCAACTTGTATACACATGTTCTACGTAACAAGGTATGTATCAGTTAGTTCAATTTTTGCGTTTTATTCAACTAGCTACTTAACCTTTAGCAACATCAAAATGGTGGGGAGGGGGGCAGAACGGTAGTTTTTTTTTAAAACCCCAAACGTCCTAGGGCCCCATGCTCTGCCGCTATACTCTTTTTTTTTTACAACGGAAATATCCATGGAACACGGTTAATCTGTTGTTGCAGTACTAAAGGTTTTCGAGAAACGGCGATTTTTTCATTCCACTATCATTGTTTTCGAGTCCTGATAAAACACGTGCTGATACAGGTGTCTTTTATTGTAATTAGATTAAATACCAGAGCATAACGCTAAACTGATTCTCACCAAAACAATGTTACTGGTGTTCTCTAGGCAAAAAAGGAAAAATAACAAAATAGCAAAAGGAGCAATGGAAATTACCGTCATTTTTTGCGGGTCCCATAATCGTTTGTATTGTTACCGGTAACAAAAGAAATATCCCAAATACGTTTAAAATTTAATGCGGTCATAAGCACTTAAGGGACATTATAATTGCTGAGTTCATTCTACCACACGATAACATACTCTAACTACACTATATCTTCCATTGCTTTTTGTTTTGATGTATGAGTCCAATGAAAGGAGTAAAAACTAATATAATGGGACAGTGTCTGTGATAAGAGATTAAAGAAGACATTTTCCCTATCATCTCTGCATACACGGTTCAAAGTGCACATCATGACGAAAAGCAGATCCACTAAACCCGGACAATTATCAGCCAGTGTCTGTCAGATGACCGTTTTGAACCACACGCAGTTTCAAGTTCAACCATGATCGACTCCAGACCTTTCTATTGTGTTTAATATGTCTTAGTGCTCATGATACTTAACAGAAAGTGTCAGATGATATGACATTATGTCTGGAAATACGTTGAGATACGAAAAATGATGCACATAACAGACGTGAAATGTAAAGAATATGGCCTATATATGCGATCCATATGAATATTGATATTGATTCTGATGTTGATGATAACACAGAAATCAGTGATGAGACAGTGTCTATGCGAAGAGATAAAAATGACGCCATTTCCATGTCAAGTCATCACAAGAAATCGGAGATTTCAGACTTCTGGGAAGTATTTTGGGTTTTCATTACCTTCAGGTTCACCCCATTTACCGTGTCTGATCTTTTGACCTGCAATTCTGCCTGTCAATCTTCCTCCACCCACGTGCTGTCAACCTACTCTCAAGTTCACCCCATTTCCTGTGTCTGATCTTTTGACCTGTCGTTCTGCCTATCAATCTTCCCCACCCAAGTTCTGTCAACCTCCTCTCAAGTTCACCCCATTTCCTGTGTCTGATCTTTTGACCTGTCGTTCTGCCTATCAATCTTCCCCACTCACGTGCTGTCAACCTACTCTGTCCGGACGAACCGTCAACACACAAACCCACAGCTAAACCACCCAAAACAATACTTCCGTACCCGAAAGTAATAAACGGTACAAAGTACAGATGTGTGATATATTGCAGACACACAAAGCCCAGACAATCTACACCAGTGTCTCCATGTTGACCAGACCGAACCACACGCACATACAAGTTCACTTCTGATCGATCCCACATCCCCGCATCCAGCCGTGATTAGATTGTGTTTATGCTGTGGCCTTACATAATTCAACAGGTCACTACCCACCGTATCTATCTTTGTGTATATCATTTGATCATCATAAGTGTGTCATAAGGAGCGAGGCTGAACCAATAGGGAAACTTTGAGGTGGTCATGGGGCATGGAAGGTCACGAAGATGGAAAATCTGATAGTTGTGTCTGCAGCAATAATACAATAACTTTCCTGTGATCATTTCTATAATGATATAATATCGAGTATCCATGACAGGGTCGTGGTTGAAGGTCTACTAGAGATAGGCAAAACAATGTTTGGATAGATTTGCACCTGAGTAACAGAGCTTTGTGGTAAGGTACACAGTCTTGTCTACAACAAGATCTACCCTGCTTTACTTGGCCGGTAGTTTCTGTTGTATAACGTTACTCGTATGTACGACTGTTTGTTGAAGTCCAACAATATCCACATCTTACTAACTGGCAAACATGGATCTGATTTTACGAATTTGATATGAAATTACGGATTTGTATTTGAGTTATCTAATACGTCACATACCGTACTCTCTACGTTTATATTCTGTGCGTGTGCTTGACCTTCTAGTCCGTTTTAGACGCAGGGAAGTTCTTTTACTAGGCAGCAGCTCACTGCAAATACACAGTGTGTGACGATCTCAGAAATCGACACACAGTATTTACGTTATGGTTAGATGTTCCATAGCTATGCTGGGTACTATTTGATCTGTAAAACCATCTGGAAGACTTTGCTTGTTCAATAAAAGCATAAGAGAAGCCTAGTATTGGCCTTCACTACATGAAGCACTATATTAGCTCAAACACAGTGTTGACATATAAGGTTTCCATATTTACACAAACCGTTGTGACAGATCATACCTGAAAAAGAGCCATGTCGTGCGGACTTGGTCAAGAAACATGCTATGCTGCCTGATATCGAATAAGAACTGGTTTTGTCCTGCCAAATTTAGACAGAGAATTGCCAGGTCTCTGGATCAAAATATTTCATATATTTCACCACAAAATCAATAACAGTGTCTTGCTCAATATCATGTTTTGGCCTCTGGATCATTTTACCTCATTTCTTACGAGAGTACATTTACTTGTTTGTTATAAACTATGGTAGACTACTGAATTTGTTCTATCAAGAGGTGACGCCAGCTTCTTGAAGGGTCTTCTGGGTTATACCTTGTCACACCAAGTGCTTTTCAGTTTTTATAAAGCTTTTGTGAGAATGTGTTCTGCAGTAGTACAGCTGATACGACAGTCTATCTCTCCTATGTGACAATGCCCTTGGTGGCCTACAGGTAAAACCTCCACATCCCCCAGAGAACTCTCTCACGGCAAGAGATGAAATAACCAGGCTGATGAGCACCACTGCTTCATGATGTATTCTATTCAGAAAGGAGCCTCACTAATGAAACAGCCATTTTTCATGGAGCAGATTTGATGGTCACTCGACAGGACAAATTACGTGACAGGTCAGAGAGTCTTCCATACTTGGTCAAAATCGTCCATCCCGTGTAACATTTAATCAGTGTTAGGTCATTTGGGGACAGAATTCTTCCGAGACTTCAATTTAGGAGAACCCTAATCCAAGCAACTTCAGACATGCTATCACTGCGGAAATTATGAGACCTAAGACTGGCGCTATGATCGACAAGATAAACTCCAGGATAAATACTGACTTGTATAGTGACTAATATTCACGTAAAAGATGTATTTATCCTAGAAAACTGTACATGCTACCACTGGTAGTGGTGATGAATAGTTTTGGGTCTGTAGATAAATAAGCAGAGAAAATATGACTGCTGAGCATCCGGACACTTTCTTGTTACAAGTCGTCAAAGATGTTGGCTCTGGTTGTATCATTTTTGAAGTGTAGGCAAGTACTAGTAGTTGATATATTTTGAACGAATTTTCATCTCAAACTCATACTCTGATGTGCTGCCGTTGATGAAAAATATCTTCTGACCTCCAAAACTCAACATGGCGGAAGGTCAAAGACAATGGTCTACTTCACTACACTACACTACACTACACTACACTACACTACACTACACTACACTACACTACACTACACTACACTACACTACACTACACTACGCTACACTACAGCGTATTGAACATGAAGCTGCCTGGAATCGAACGCTTGTCGACCATATGGTCAGAATAAAGCAATAATGTTGGTCAGTAAAATGCCTTATTTTGGGCAGTGTGCGCCACTTCCAATGTTTGTAGGCCATTTCTTAATTCAAAATCTCTCTTTTCTACCAAATGAGGTATTACAGCGCAAAATATTACTGGGCTTTCAGTCGAAACAAATCGATCCAGGTCTGGATATCGCTGTCATGAAGAAATATATATGGTTCTGTCATGGCTACCAAAAATGAACAAACAACACAAATTTATGTCAAAATATTGGGTCATGCAAAAGGCAGAATCAAAAACATCATAAAAGCAAGAATTCGGTAGATATTAGAGAATGTTGATGAAGAAATTAAAGATGCGACTGTATGATGTCAGCGTCCCAAGTGCCCTCCCCTCCCTTGACGTCCGGACTTACACGTTAAATCATGCTGATAGATCTGGTACAGACGTACGTGTCAAACTGCCAACCGTGCCGTCAGCATAGATTAACATCCACAGAATTTCTCAGGCACAAAACAGTTATCTTTTCTATCATTTTAAACGCGCACTGTATGAATCTACCTACTTCTTTTGCCCATAATGTTGCCTAGTTAGAAATACTGCATCGAGTCCTTCCTGTTTTATATTGGAAGTTGTGAACGCCCATTCTTGCGACAGATTTTGACTGTTGGGTATTTAGTTGTCTAGTTTATGCTAGAATACTACACAGCTGTGCCTTTCTACTGATGTTTTTGTGTGCGTCTAAATGGGTAATGTCTAAATAAAGGTGGTTTATAGATCCACCTCATCATTCCTACATGGTCATCAAAACAAGAATGACAGAGGCCTAACGTCCGCCATATTGGACACTGCTTAGTATGGAAGAACAGTTTTGCCTTCGACGGAATTAACATACGTCCTATCGACGTATCTGCTTCTTAGGCAAAATTTCTTTCTTTTCTCGATAGTCGATACCTAGATGATACCTAGGTCTTCTTTGAAGCCAAAGACCATGCTATAAATGTACATATTTTCTCTGCCAGAGGATGTAATTGATACCAACGCTTACCTTAATTGGCAGGCTCATAGCTTCTTCTTGGTCTGGAAATGGTCTTGAACCAGCTTTGCGAGGCCTCGCAGAATGGTAAGGATAGGTCCCGACTGCGAGCAGACTGATAACGAAAGAATCACAGCTCATCGTCGTTGATGGAGAGTCCTGTCTTTTGGGGCTTTTTTCAACACGGGTCTATCGCGCAGATATTTATCGGGTGGTTCTCTTCTCCGCATTCCTAGCGGACACCTGATTTAAATGCAGCAAATAAGATCCAGTCTTTGCTTTAGGGTGTGGCTTCACAATTTAGATCTTTAAGTACAGGGGGACTTTTATTTTACACAGTGTTGATTTAGCTGGTAATATATCCGGTGTAGATGTACTAAAATCGTGATATCTGTAGGTCAGGTAGAGGATAGCCTTACAATTATAGACGATGAAGTCGATGATACACAAACGCGCGAAAACGTAGTACTACGCAATTGGTCGACATAGGATATCCTTGACTGTGATTGGTTAAAATTCATTTTGAAATATCTTCAGTAGGACTATTTCATCCATAATGTCAAAACGTAGTCATTTTATGGATGTCGACTGTATTTTCGACGACATTTGTATCAGAACGAAAATCTACATTCATTCACGCTACAGGTTTAAATTATGCTTATAGCAGCAACGAAGTAAATATGTAGTTATTTTCAATCATTATTGCGACAGTACTATATGTTGATATACTAACAAGGGAAAATAACATTTTCAGGACATTGCTGATATCCATCGTTTTCTTATCTTAATTTCAAATTCTAAAGAG
The DNA here is from genome assembly GCA_013266295.2 of Branchiostoma floridae x Branchiostoma japonicum. NCBI lineage: Eukaryota > Metazoa > Chordata > Leptocardii > Amphioxiformes > Branchiostomatidae > Branchiostoma > Branchiostoma floridae x Branchiostoma japonicum. The sequence continues at coordinate 25,645,915 of CM023834.1, read as the reverse complement.
TCGATTGCACGGATGTCATGACATGGGGATATGTATGAAAACACCAATCAAAACAGAAACCTCACGGAAACTATTAAGAAAACGTGACTGTGTATTTGTTCAAAACACTATTGCCATACGGTCCACACGATGCCTTTGGTGTAAATGTATAAGTAAGCCAGGCTAATCAGATGTGACCAGCGTCCTCTTGTGGATTTGTTTATGACTGCAGTTCCATCCCTCAGTGACCATAAACTGGTCAATTATCTGTCGCTTCCTCTCCTGTAAAATGCCCAATATGGACAGAGCAACACTGGCCTGATTTTATGGATACAAAATCTGTACGTGCATTGATTTTCACCCGTTTTCAGGGAGAGAAAAGGGAAATTATGCAAGTTTGTCTCACCGATTTTCTAACACAAGACAATGTGCTTGCGGAAAAGACGAGCGTAGAAGTTAGTAGAAGTGATCTCCTACTAGCTTTTCTGTATTACCTGTTTCTTGAGGTATCTAGATGAACACATAATGGAAATGGCAACATAAAATCATTTGCATGGCCAAAACCTCCATGGCGAATAACGGAAACATAACAATACATATAATACATGTATGACAAGTACGAGGAAGGTCGGGTGGTTGTAGTTGTAGTGTATGTGTACATACAAACGTGGCAGTGTTTGGAAGAGCCACATAACGGGCACTTAAGTATTAATTTCTTAAGTTTTGGAACTAATTGAACACATATTGTACTAACAATCAATCCTTTATTCTTATTAATCAATCGTGAAGTAGGTTGTCTTGATTCAGAAGACGGTGTAACAGAAATTCAGCCCATCTAGCGGCTCCCCCCGGCGCCTAAAGTTATATTGCACCTATAAGCACCACACACACCTTTTATGGCCTTTCGAAAGGAAAACATATCATTTATGACCTAATATCCCAGCATAATATCACAACATTAGCCATAAAAAATAGCTGTGGAATAATGACAGACTCGTCTGTAATGTGGCAAAATCTTTACTTTCCAATTAACACGATTGTTCTTTTGAATTATCTATAACAGAACAATGTTTGTAATAGCTAGAATATTATGCATCTTACATTGAAACGTAATTGCCATCCATTCTCCAAACCATTTTCTTTACAATTAAACGCAGAACCTTTCTACATGAATTGTTTTTTTGTAATTCTATTAATCTGCGCTGTAAGGTTGTGAAAATTGGCCAGACAAAGATTAATCTATTTAGGTCGACAAACCGCTAGTAAATTACGTGAAATGATTGTCTGCTGACTAGTTTGATTGTTCCAGAACTATATTCAAAAGGCCACAAGTACATGTAGGCCATAGCAGCAGTTGTATCACAGAACCACAAACGGTAAGACAGACATTCCTGATATCGTGAGCTTTATCACAAGAAGAGTACTTTTGTAGACACATTCGGCTCTGTAGATGCTCTGACTCCGATTTCCGATGGATCCAGTGACAGCTGAGGATTCTGACTGTAAATTACCCGCCAACACGCAGGACACACAAGCAGACCTGTCACATCCTGACTCTACAACAGAACCTGTAGTTCAACATGAGATTCAACCCCAGCGCCGCTGGTACCGGACCAGTCTGGAGGGACAAACGGACATCTCGCCCGGACACGTGGAAGACCCGTTACAGGACGTCCATAACGATGCTTCGTTTGAACTCTCTGACCAGGATGGCGGACCGGATTTCAGCCCTGACACCGGTGGAGAACAGTTATCGCTACAGGCGTGTTGTTCTTCTCATACAAACGTTGGCAAAACTGAACAGAATCAAACACTTTATGTGGACAATCAACTCGTAGAAGCAGAAGAACATCCGTCAAAAGACATCTACGATACTGAAGGTCATAACGCAAAAAATGTATCGCACCGACTGTTGGATACCTGTGACAAAGAAACACTAGCCACTGTTTATCAATGTGGTCCAGATGTAGATGATATCTGTATGGACAGGCCAGATGTTGGGATCTGTGAGGCAAACAGCGAAGCAGAAGACAGCGATCATAATGAAATTCAAACAGAGACTGTGGTTAAACAGTTGAGGGATGTTGAAAACTCTAGTCAGAACAAAACAGACAGTGAAGTCATGACTGATGACGACTGTACCCGTCCATATGCAGTCGCGTATGATCAGTATGGTCAGAGCAGGACAAATGACGAACAAGGGGATGTTTTCGATGTCCAGCCATACGCAGTTGCTTATGACGGTGATGAAGGTGATGAAAACCAAACATCTACCGGGCTTGTTGTTGACAAGAGGGACGAACTACATCCCAACCCTATGTACAATGGGAACGCGTTACATTCCAACCCTATGTACAGTGGGAACGCGTTACATCCCAACCCTGTGTACATCCCAAACGGTGCACAGCCAAGGGCATGTGGGGGTAAGATGAGTTAAAAAGGCTACATTACTCAGATATCAGTATATTGACCGTTAGATCACCTTCTTTGTCACCTCTGTCAAGCGGGATATGTTTTCACCAGTGATGATCGGATGGTTCGACAACAGTTTAACTAAAAATGCCATGACTTGCCAGGTTTTGTAATGTTTTAGTTAATGTTCTTGCAGGTTTCTACTAATAAAAGACCTTTCTTGTTACCCACGATATTAAGCACTACTAATGTTGTGTTCTATATAGAGAGGGGTGGATAGTTTTCCACAACCTTTCTTGTAGTTTAGAGCAGACCTTCCTTTTTTTCACTTCTGGTTTGTTATCCAGGTCAAAGGAATGGGCGCGTCATCACTACAGGTGTGGCCGTGGCGATACTGATTTTTTCTGTAGCTCTCATCACTGGAACCGTCATGCCAGGAAAGCAAGACAGTTTTACGCCACCGGTGAGTTATATATTTTTATAGTTCTCAGGTGTTTAAGAATATTAAACATCAGGGTTTTGTTATTGCTTGTTATGGTTTATATTCTGATACATATAGTCGTAACGTTTTGTTGTCTGGTACTTAGATCATTTCCATTTTCAAGTGTAGCGTTGATGGTCCAGTGGTTAGTGACCCTGCCTCCGGACCTAGAGGTCACTCACCCAACATGCACGCTAGTTCATGAAGAAAACATGCACGTGCTTAAGAAGGGACGTTAAGCCGTGATCAACTGCCCAATGGCACTGCACCTGTCGAAAAGAGTTTGGGGAATTTTCCCTATACATTTATCCTGTATATACTGTACATACTGTCTAGTTTTCCTGTCATGACCAGAAAAAAAATTAGCTCCTCTGTGAGCTGGACTGGTTCGAGACCATTTTCACTCACGTTTTTCTAAAGGACATTTTCATTTTTGTCTCAGACATGGCCGGTCCCAACTTCCACAGCTACAGACCAAACGGACGGAAGCCGATATGTGGACTACACGTCACCGCAACCAACCAGCACTGAAGGTAATACTCACATGTACTTTGCACACGCCTTGGATAGCAGAGTCTACATGATATGATAAACATTAGTGAGTGAGTGGGACTATTACCTTAGACATAGTTGTCCCAGCCCAGAAAAAAAGAATATTTTTCCTTGTTACAGAACAACGAAACGTAACGCTGGACAGCGCTATGATTTTTGCATTCAGTAGATTTATCAATGTTTGACCTTGCTTCTTCCCAGGAAAAGAAACCGACGAGGTCGAACAAACGAAAATTGTCTTCTGCGGAATAGGACATGAGGCGGGCATGTGCGGTGTTGTCGTGTCGCCTAGCAACGAGATATTTGTATGTGACATCTTTGACAAGCGGGTCCAAGTGTTCAGCATGAAGGGCGTCTATCTTCGACATTTTCCTACCATCACGTCCGAGAATGAATGCGAGACGATTGTACCAAAAGGCATTTCCATCGACGGGAAGGGTCACTTATGGGTGATTGGTAACTGTAGCCCGTCACGGTCAGGACGCATTGTTCGGTACACAAAGACGGGACATCACATGACAACCCTTCATCCCTCCTTGCCTAACAATACTTTCTTTGGCATTGCGGTGGACGCACTTCGCAGTCATGTCGTAGTGACAGAGGCCTGGTTGGACTATTCAGTAGTAAAGGTTCTGTATTTGAACGGCACGGTTGTTCGCAAGTTCAGGATGCAGCAAGGTTTGCTGCACGCTGGGGTGGTCGCTGTAGGACAAAGTGGAAACCTTTTTGTGACCGACTACTGGACAGAAGTTCATGTGTACGTGTATAACGTAACCGGCCATTACCTGTTCAGGTTTGGAGGTGATGAGAGGTTCACAGAAGTCAAGGGAATCTGTACGGACAGTTCCGATAACGTCCTTGTAGCTGACGGGCCTGGCGGGAAAGTAGAACTATATAGAGAGGACGGGCGGTACGTTCGCCCAGCCGCTTCTGGCTTGTTCAGAGCGGACAGTGTAGCAGTAGCTCCAGGGGGGCAGCTTGTAGTAACTAATGATGATAACGATACCGTCACTATACTCCCACACTACTGATCCTTGAAATCTTGTAATGTCTAAAGATGGTGAAAGATCTCTAACAGTCTCGTAGTAGTTGTCTCGAAGTAGTTGCCAGCATATCTCACTGGCTTTTTTTTGCGACGTCTCAGGGAAGAGCCTAATGGTACAGTATTGTGTGCAATTCGCAAGAATTCTAGGAATCGTACAGGCATTTTGTCCACAGGAATGGAACGTCCACAGGCATGTCTCTGATCCACATCTATGCCCACATTCCTGGAAACCTTTGGGACCCTGCTTTGGGAAGACCTCTCTGCCCCGGATGCCCTACTTTTTGTGACCCCGGGGCTCGTTCACTATACACTCAGGGGCGGAGTGCACTGTATCTGTATAGGTACCAAGTCTTCCTCAAAATCATGAAATGATGTCAGGGCCGCAGTGCCATGCAAACAAAAACCCTAACAGCAACCACCGTCGCCATGGCAATGTATGTTTTCATTGCCAGTCTTGTTTCCATTTCCTTTTTTCCATTTCCTTGAGCACTTAAAGACATGACAGATGATTATGGATTTTAAATTGTAACTTTGGAACTTAGGAATCAGCATAGCCTTTTTAATCAGCACATGGAAATAAGCTTTTGAAAATGCATCCGCACCTGAAGCGTCGCCAAAAATTGCATGCATGTAAATCAGAAAAACGGTACTTTTGTAAGTTAAAACGTTAACGCAGTAATGAGTGTATGTAGTGTTAGATCTTGATCTGTGACGACACCAACATACTGTTAGTTGATATATCGTTCCTTCTGTCCACAAAACGTTTCTTCTAATTTGGAACTTTTATTCAGCCTATTTCACTGGATTTCCAGTGGCCAGGTATCACGTGTTGACATATGTCTAGGGCATATCTAAAGATATCACAAGACGCATGACCTGTCGGCTCAAGCAGACAAATTTGATCCAATTTTCGTCTGCATGCAATACAATCAATCATGTTTTAGAAAGCAGGCCGTGGTCCGAGAATAGCTACTATCAATTTGTCTTGTACATGTATGTGTTTAAATTCTTGGCTAGACTCATACAGAACTACTGTGTACTTGTGTACTGACATATTTGAATGATCTTGTGTTGAAGACAGAAACTATGCGTAGAAGACAGAAATAACCAGCACATGCTGGAAGTGAATGTAGGGACAACTAGAAAAGACTGAAATGGCTAGCCTACTCTATATTGTCGTGCGGCGTATGATGTGTACAACTTGTTTCTATCGCTATCATTACAACTTGCGGATCAAACAGCAAACTGCTATGATGTACGTTTCTGTGCAGTGTTGTTTTTGATTGTCGTTAGAAATAATTGAATCTGTAACCATTCGACTAACAATGCGCAATAAAGTCTCTTTTAATACAAATCTAAAGTTTCTAAAGTGTCTATCTGTTGTCTAAAAGTAACCATACCAACTTCTATGTGTCAAGTTGTGTTTATGACATGATATAGAATAATATCTAAATTAGAACTGATTACAGTATAATCGTCAAATTAGATTATAATCTCATTATGCTAATGAGGCCAATCAGCAACAGGTGTCACCACGCCTGGAGAAGGAGCACAAGATGGCGGCTGCACATGGCAGACTGGAGAAAAGTGGTGTAAAATCCGTCCTTGGAAGACTTGTGTCGTCAGTTTTAGGTGGTGAGTGGTTTTTCACTTTATTCTCGTTTTTTATACGAGTTGATAACGATTAGAGCAAGATGAAATATGAAGTGACAACCGTGAAAAATCCTCCTGAACACCGTGTCGCAGCTCAGGCCATGGTGTGTGCAAAATGGCGCATCATGCACACTGCCGCACCTGGCCAATCCAAACTTGACTGTTCCGAGGTTTAACATGGCTGGTCCAAACTTGTGGTCTACGGTCAACTACTAGTATGTTTTCTGTAAAGTCTCTCCTATACGTACACAAACTTTTAGCCCTATATATAGATGCAAAGTTTCCTAAAATGAAGTAAACATTGTGTGTCTTTCATCATCATCTTAAATACTGCTTAGCCCGATTTGCATCGAATTACGAGCAGCTGCACATGTTGTTAGTTACAAAACAGGTGACCGGTACAAATAAAACAAGGGAAACTGAAAGAGGGGACGCTAAGAAACACAAATGACTGAATCTGTGGGTGTAAAAGACAAGACAGGTGCATTTAGTGTGTTAGTAGCACATATATATACATATATACAAGATGTGTAGGGGCGACTCAATGCAGCAGGGTCCTCGCCAGTCCGGTTTTGAACTGGGAGAGGGACCCCGCCTCCGCCACACCAGGCTCAAGTTCGTTCCACTCTTTGATGGTACGAGGGAAGAACGAGAGCCTATAGTAGTTGGATTTACTCGCGATGGTCTGCAGCTTAAGAGCGTGGTTGGTGCGGCGGGAGCATCGAGCCGCCGGGACAAGTCTAGACGCATGTGGCACAGACTATAATGATGTTTGTGTGCGTGTCTAGTCTAACTAACTTAGTGTACTGAGAAATAGCATGGCTAGTCCAAACTTGAATTTGTTTGTTTGTTTGTATACAGAATGTAAATCCTTCTGTAAAAGATATAATGTCATTGTTCAGTTTTGTATGTCTGTAGGTTCTACATGTTGTTTTTAGCACACAACATTTGTACAGATAATAGAAAACGACTTCATCTAAAGAGTTTCAGACATAGCTTGGCTAGAAGGGTAGGCTAAACCCTACTCTTAAATATATATACTACATATTGTATGTCATTTTCCATTTCTTGACATATTTTACTTTGTACCAGAGACAAAACAGAACCAGTTCCTCTCAGATACCAGCTGTGGTCATACGATTATTGATATATTTTTTGCGATGTACATGTATCACTGGAAACTCCAGATATTTTTGTCATTCAATATATGGGTCCATTATGCTGTGTCGAGCACAGGAGCAACCAGGAAACAAAAGAATGAAAGCAGCAAAAAGTGATAGATTTCAAAGCTGACCATTTCCTTTACATGTGCAGTTCTAGAAGTAATAACTTTCTGTAGTGTCTCTCTGTACAAGTGACAAATAATGTTGTAGGAAAGGCTGTTCTGTGATCTTCAGCACCAAGGACAGGGCCAATATGGCTTTGAAGATGCCTTTTTCCAGAATGTTGCCCCTCTCCTAACTTTTTAACTAAGTGAATTCAATTTTCAGTTGAGGTAGTTTTAAAAAAAAACTTGAACTTAATTTATTTGCTTTTGCCTCATATGGGCCATGGCAACAGATACAATTATACATACATACATACATACATACAAACATAGTTATAAAGAAATTAAATTAAATAAAAGTAATTGCATACAATTTATAAATTAGCCAATAAAACGAATCAACTAAATAACATATATACAGAAGTATAACTGAAATCAAAATTCAAACTAAGGTGTCAAAGAAATGTAACTTCTGAATGAAGAACTGTGAGTTTCTCACCATAACAAGATCATATTAAGAATAACCAACTCAAAATTGATAAAATGGGGAAGTGTAGATGGTTTTGTGTTTACATATATCAAATATAAATTGTAAATCAAAAAGGCAAGTAGAATACTTTGTAACAAACTTATAAACCATTAATAAGAACATCAAGGAGAAAAAAATTGCAACATAAATTTGTAACCTCTCAATTAATACAACAAAAACAATTTATAACGTAAAATGTAGAACAACAATAAAACAGTGAGAACAAAATGTAACATAAAATGTAAATCACCAACACAACAACAGGGAGAACACAGGTTAGGTAGACAAGGACGACAAAGGCTGTTAGTATTGAACATAGGGGTTTATAGGTGTTGTTGTCTAAAGGTGAATGGCTTGGGTACGAATTTTCCTAATTTTCTGATTATACCAAGGTGGGCCCTTTCATTAATTCTTAAAATCTGTTTGGATCTGGTCTGTTAATGTAAAACCCGGGAAGGCATTTTCTTCTCAGGGTACGTAGCACTGCACATTCCATCACAAAATGGTACTCGTCTTCAATAACTCCTTCTTCACACAACTGACACAGTCTTTCCTGTTTTCTAATCTTAGCCTGTCTTCCTCTTTCTATATCAAGTGGGTGAGCTGAGCATCTCAACTGGGCTAATGCCTTCCTTTCCTTTTCTTCTGCTTTATGCGCCACCTACCGCCGCCACCTGAGATTACAATTGGACCTACACAACTGGAAGTGGTCGACGCTGCACGAATCCTTGGCGTGATTTTACAGAACAATTTGAAGTGGTCGAAACATGTCGCTATGATTGTTAGCAGGAGTAGTAGTAGACTGTACATGCTAAGAACTCTCTGTAAACAAGGACTGGACTCTCAGGATCTTGTGCTAGTGTATATCGGTTTTGTTCGCCCAGTGCTAGAATACGCATGCCAAGTATGGCATTCTGGACTGACTGTTGTAGAATCATAGTCGATTGAGAGGGTCCAGAAACGGGCATGTTAGATAATCCTTGGTAGGTCTTACACTAGCTATAACTCAGCTCTACAGGAACTCTCACTAACATCGCTAGCTCAACGCCGATGTGAACTCTGCCAGAACTTTGCTCAGTCCTTGTTGAAGTGCCCTACTTTCAGGAACTGGTTCCCTCCGTCTAGAGGTGACATTTCCAGCAGAGACACTAGGCAGAAACATCTACTGGCTACCCCCAGAACAAGAACAAAACGATTCCAGAACAGTCCGATTGTCCATATGACCTATCTGCTAAACAAGCAGTACCAGTGATAGTAAATCAGTACGCATAGGCATAGAATGAAATTGTGACTTGTACATATACCCTACTGACCTGTAGGTTTTAAGTATCACTCTCTTTTAATTGCGTTTAATGTGTTTAAGTATGTACTGTCAATCTTTAAGTGTATTTTTTAATCTGTCATGTAAAACACGCAATTCAGCCATTGGCTGCCATGTGTTTTGATGAATAAACCTTTCATTCAAACCTTTCATTCATTCATTCATTCCTGTAGCTAAACACATTTATAATATATAAATACTTGTCTGTACCAAATCTGTCTTTAATTGAGCAGTACGTTTCTAGCCTATGTGTACTGGATATTTGATTATTCCAAAAATTGCCTCTCGTTCGTTTTTTAAATTGTCTTGGCTTTTGTCTCATGGGTGCTGCATCTCCAGCATTTCACCAATTTTTTCTACAGATTTAAATTTACTTGTTGTATAAGAGTTTGTGCACTTTGTTCATGTAATAGCTTTCTAAATTCTTCTGACCTATCTTCAAACCACTTGTAACGTATTGTTATTATTTACAGTATGTAAATCTCTCGTGAAACTCTATTTGTGGGTATTTTAGTAACCAGGGGCATATGGTCAGATTCAGCTCTGGTTACTACTGAAAAGTCTGCAATGGAGTTTAACATGCTGTCCTTAATTATATTCTTTTTCCATTTGCTGCCTTAGTGTGTTTATGAGGTCAGCTTTTGGTTTTGCTCTGATACCTTCAGTCTTGACAAGAGTGCTATAATGGCAATTTCCCACTGAAACCATGCTGACTATCATAGTAATCCATCGTTTTATAATTTTCTTGGCTTTTCTATATATATGCAACAATTTTTAGTTAATTTGAAGAAACAGAACAGTCTACAGTTCTGAACAGAACAGTCTCTGAGGAGACGTCCGTAATGATGACCTGGTGTAGAACACTCGAGGGCAGGAAACTGCTTGTGATGTGTGAGTGGATAGTTGTTTATCAAGTTTCTGCCTTAACTTCTATATTAGAAATTTTTCTCTTGCTTTGAACCAAAAAATGACCTAGATCTTTAGGAATGATCCCATTGGAATCCATATTTAGGGTGGGCATCATACCCATCATTCCCACAGATGGGTCTGCATGGAGGGGCACTACTCTGAGTTACTGGGATTATATTAATTAATAGTTCAATTCCTTGTTAATCTGTGACTAAATTTTACAAATTTGGTTGATTTTATATCAATCAAAATGTGGTCTTTTTGAAAATGGCACTGGCCTCTGCTCTTGAGTCTGGCTTTAAACAAGTAATTGCATCATACCAAGGATTGGCCAGGAAAGCCAAGACTGCCACAGCACATTTGGGGCTCCAGCAAGACCCTCATTCATGATACAAGAAGAGAAACAAGAAGAATTGGAGTCCTTAGTAGTAGCAGTGCCATTGTACCAGCTGTAGGTAAGACCTGTTTTTATTTTACATTTTCTACCATTTCCTATCCATTGTTGTCCGACATGTGTATAACTACATATCATTTGTGTTGTAAGTTAGGAGACTGCTGATGACTCCTGTCCAAACCTGACCCAGATCCAGACCAGGTGACTTGCGGGGATGAAGAGTTTCCTCTGCAGGTAAAACAAATGTTTTAAACTTTAAATTTTATCATTGCTCTTCAGAATAGCACAAAAATGTCTAGTCACCAGCAATATTGAAAATCTACGAAGCCTTTAAACACAAATATTTAGTTTGAATTTGTTCTGTATTTTTTATCCAGGTTTTTGCAACAGGACTGACAAGAAATTCTAACCAATTCTTCTTTCCAAACAACCATGTACATGTAGTTACCTGTGTCCTGAGGGTCAGCCAGCTGTGCAGGTGTTCCTGTCCTGAGTATCGGGCTAGGTGAGAAAAATCTGAATTCTGCATTTTACCTACCATTTACTTGGTGTTGTTTGAGACAAGTGTGTAACTTCTAATGTCTGTATAGTTAGGTGGCTGCAGAGTGACGCAGTAAGTGATGACTTTTGTCTCAATCTTGTGGGATTGGACCAGACTAGGTGATTTGAAGACCCAAGATGAATATCAGGTGAGAAAAATCTGAATTCTTCAGCTTACCTACCATATATACTTGGTGTTATTTGAGACAAGTGTTCAATATAAATAACTTTGCATGTCTATATAGTTTGGTGGCTGCAGACTGACACAGTAGATTGACCCAGAGCAAGAGCAAGATAACAGCATTCACAGGTGAGACACTAAATTACAAGATACAAGTCATAAAGACCTCAATTATTGAACCTTTGGGCCTCAATTCTTCTGGCATGAAGTTACAGGTTTGTTACTGAGTGGATGGCGTCCAGCACCAAGGACAGGTCTGATTGCCTGTGTGTGGATATTGCTCAGCACATAGAACACATGTGTTTTCAGAGCAGAGATGTCAAGTATGTGAAAAACTGTCAAAACATGGAGAAATGAGATCCTGTCAAACATTGAGACTTGAGGGGAGGGAATAGAAAAGGACAGTTTGTGTTATTGTATGTCTTGGTGTTTCAGTTTCTTTTTTGTACAATGTGATACAATATTAAAAAGTTAATTTGTGTACCATTTCGTGATAATTAATAGGTGCCTGAAGAGTAGCAGTGCAGTTGTACCTGTCTCCACCAAAGGAAATCTGACATCACAGGTGACAGGATACAGCTGGATAGACAGGTGAGGACTGTTTTTATAATTTATACTTTGTACTCTTTCATATTTAGCATTGGCAGACAAGTGTCCATCTAACATTCATGTCTATATTATAAGTTAGGAGGCTGCTGACTAATGTCTACTCTGATGTCTCCTGTCCAAACCTGACCCAGATCCAGAACTGGTGATGAACAGAGATTAAAGATGTTCTCTGGGGTAAGACAAATGTTCTAAACAATACCTTTAATTGCAGCTCTTAAGGGATGGCCTAACATGTCTAGTTACCAGCATTATCTAAGGTTAGTATTAGTGTCCGCAATGAGGGATAGGACATACTGGAGTAACTTTATCAAGTGTACCTCACCGGATTAGATATCCGGAGGCATGATGATGATGATGATGATGATCTAAGGTTAACGATCTAGTTGTTAGACTTTGTTAAGTGTTATTATCCAGATTTCTACAATGTATGACAGGGCTGGTAACACCTTTCATTGTTTCATACAATCCTGTAGTTAGCTGTGTGTCCTGAGGGTCAGCTGTGCAGGTGTTCCTGTCCAGACAAGATGACAGGCACCAGGTAATCGGATACAGGAGTATCAGGCCAGGTGAGAAAAATCTCAGTTTTGCATTCTACCTATCATTTACATCAGGTATTATTTGAGACAAGTGTGTAACTTCTACTGTTCCTCTGTGAAAATTTAAGCATCCCGGACGGTCAGGACGCCCATCCAGGATGGCATCCTTTCAGGGACGGGCACCCGTTCGGGATGGCCTATGTGGCCGATGAGCGCCTTAAAAAAAGTGGCCCGGATGGCCAGGGACGGTCAGGACGGCTCGGGACCCGTCCAAATTGGCCGCTTGGATGGTCCAGGACGGCGTCCAGGACGGCATCGGGGATGGTGTCAGGGATGGGCTATGGGACGGGTTCCGGGACGGGCTGTGGGATGCCTTTATGGACGACACGGACAGGCTCTGGGACGGGCTCTGGGATGGCCTGGACGGGCTCTGGGATGGGCTCTGGGATGGTCTGGACGGGCTCTGGGACGGGTTCGGACGCTTTTTCCGGCGGGTTTTACGACGACGCAGATGGGCTCTGGACGGCGTCCCGTCACGGATGGCTTAGATAAATAAACATGGAAACGCACATACCGACCGGTATTTTGCGTGTGGTCCTGGTCACAGGCCGCCATAATAACCACAAGCTAAAACCTAAATTTTAATCAAACGTAAATCCAACGATTTTCTCCATAATATTCTCCGCGACGTACAAAACTTTGGGTTCTTGAACAACGCAGCAAAGATAAAAAGCTCATTCGACCTTTGCCCCAGATTCACCATGTGGCGACTGCAGGGAAACGTTGAACGGTGGGTACGTGCAAAATGGTTTCAAGTTATAATCTATTGTCTTAAAATCACACATTTCAAAGGAATGATAATTCTTTATTAAAACATTTTATATAATGTACGTGTATTCCTTAATATTCTTGTGCGTCTATTAATTCTGTCATATCAAAATATTTCGTTGCGTGTGGGGAGGGCAGCACGCCAAACAAAACACTGTGTCAGCAATGGCGGGCCGGCTTGGCGGTCTCAGAGTTTGTAAGATTGAACCTTGCCTGTACATTTTCACGGCATCATCATTCTTTATTAAAGCATCAGGTGATGTATACATGTATCTACAATGTTGTAGTGCGTCTTTTTATTTGGCGGTATCAGAACAACATCCTCAATTTCCTTCATTCCGCCGTAACTTACGTGACTGGGGAGGGTGGCACGCTTCGGCGACGGATCGAGTCGGCATTTTGTTCTTTGTAAAATTGTTAACACTGCCTTCTTTTCTAACATCTGACTGTCCTGACAACATAAAATGCTCGTTCACTTACCTGTCCCTCAACAGAAAAACTGCTTTGACGATATTGCGATCACTCGGTGATTTTTCTACTGCTGTTCCGGCGGCCTGACCCGCCACGAAAACCCGCAAATTCTTCCACAGGAACGGAGCTCCATTGGTAGCGATTCCGTCGCTTGAGTAACAACCAAACTCTGTACGATGTTGTGGAAACATGTTGCGGCTTGTATACGTGAGGTCTATCCTCCAAAAGTGCGCGCAATCAAACAAATAGGCACAAAAATCCGGACATAACTCAAGAGAACAGTGTTCTAGTAAACTGGTAACGGTCATTTTGTAAATCGCCGCCTTCAAAATTTGCGCATGTGCATTTGACTAAAACCCCGCCGTGCGAGCCCGACGTCCGCTGCCAATGATGGTATTAATTAAAAAAGGCGTCCATAAAGGCATCCGTACCTACGCCGGACGGTTTGGGACCGTCCCCGGTTCTGGGACGTTCTTCTAGGCCATCCGAGGCGTCCGTGTATGGACGGTCTAAATTGTGTTGGGACGGGCCGACGGCCTGGGATGGCCTGGGATGGGTTCAGGACGGTTAGGGATGGCGTCCTGAGCGTCCGGGACGCTTTCATTTTTACAGAGGTTGTACAGTTAGGTGGCTGCAGACTCTGGCAGTCCTATCTAAACCTGAGAGGACTGGATTGGACCAGACCAGACCAGCTGTTTTGAAGGTTCAAGAGAATATACGGTGAGACGGACTCCAGCACTCTGCAAGTGTCTTTCTTGAAATGCACTTGATGGAAATAACACAAAAGGCTAGAGGCTTAATCTTACACATATACTGTGCACTTGTAAACATTTCTAAGAAGTTACACAAAGAAATAAGCCACATAAAAGTATTTACCATGCTGCCTTTTCTTTTCTTGCACTAATTGTCCTTTCATTTTGTTAGGTATCCTGAGTCTGACTGGAGAAACTGGTGATGATGGGTGACTTCTGTCCAGACCAGACCAGATAAGGGGCAAACCAGTTGGCATGAAGAGTTGCTACAGGTGAGAAAATTCTTTACATCATCAATTCTTTACAACATACACTTTACTGTTTCTCCTACCGGTATGTGTTTGCAAAGATTAGCAGAGCCTGAAACCTCATCTATTCAAGAAAAGCGATAATTCAGTCGAGTGATATTGGCATTTATTGTCCTAAGTGGTCATTTAGTGTTGCCTGGAGATGTTTTTGCAGCACACTGATTATCCTTTTATATCATTAGCTGCATTGTTTGTTTGATTGTTGTTTGGTAATGATATTCTCTGTTTACTTTGACTGAATGTTAACTAATTTTGCTGAGGTTTTAGAAATGTTGTGATTGTGTATCATATTTGATGACATGCATGTGCTGTGAATATTGTTACTGTCTGTAATTTTGGCCTGTGACTTTTCTGAATGCATGTGTATTTATTTTACACCCTAGGCTTTGAAAGCTGATACTGTACCCCCCCCCCCTCGGTATACCTGACCATGTGGAACCTGTCCATGCTCCTGTGTGTGCTGTGGGACCTGTCAGCTATCCTGTGTACCTGTCCATATTCCTGGAGGATCTGTGTTCCTGTCCATATTCCAGGAGGATCTGCCTGGTGTTCCTGAGGGACCTGTAACCTAAATTACAAGACAAGAGAACATCGGACTTTCTCTACATGTGAGTTGGGTTTTTTTAGAACTCTTTCAAAAATGGGGTCTGCATGCTGCAATGCGTAATCAGTCTTGCTAGTTTTGCGTAATGTGAAGTCGGATCGATCGTTCTGATGTAATGTTAAACATACTCTGCAGTATAGGTAAAGCGTCGAGCCTGCATGAATGAAGCGCAATTCAGAGTCGTTGCTTTGCAGATCTTTGCATAATTCGAAGTCGTACAACTCTGATTTAAAGTTAAATACAATCTATGACTGTGTATAAGCCCCTTGTCCTTTCAATTTTGCATAATTCGAAGTCATACAACTCTGATTTAACGTCAAATGCAGAGTAAATCGTGGCCGCAGCTTTTGGGGATTTAGCGCAAAGTGTGATCAGGACCTCCCATGCAGACCCCTGAAAATGACTGTACAATGAAACATGTGGGGCATCTCTGCGATCCTGTGAATCTTTTATTTAAAGAAAAGCCATTGATTGTTGAAGCTATTACCCTCTCTGCTACTTGTTGTCATGTCTGAAAGAGTTCACATTTTTGTATTGATATCTAGCTTAAAGTTGTGACTAATACAATGTATTTTATTGCAAATATGATGGAGAACACAGTACATTTTCCTATTGAGGATAGCACGTCTTGTAATATTGTCTGTTGTTTCATTCTGTATAGCAATGGGATATATTTTCAAATTGTGATCAGACTGTTTTCTCTGATATCCTCTTCATCATGATCCACAAGTTCCATCATAATCCATAATTTCCAAGACCTGTTCAAAAATCATTCAAAAATCTTTTCTAAAACGAAAATTGTCCAGACTATGCATGATGTACAAAATGACCAATAAACAGGTGGATGTACCAACTACCAAGTACCTTACCGGCCCAGAACAAGAAATAGTCATGCCTTCAAGTACCAGAGTTATCAACCAAGGATATTGACGTGTTCAAAAACTCATTTTTTCCTAGAACTATCGGAGAGTGGAACTTGCTCAGCCACCAAGTACAGTAGGGGTATCATCACTAGATAGTTTTAAACATTGTTTAGAGTTAGACATTCAAAGGTTCGGTGTAACATGTCGTTCGGCGTATCCATTACAGCCAAACCCAGTAGAATACATATGTAGTCCTATCATGGAAGGTAACTGAATTATAGAATTCCTTCATTAATTATGCAAATTAGATCATAATTTGCATAATTGTCATCTAATTGATGACAATTATGCAAATTATGATCTAATTTGCATAATAAATGAAGCAATTCTATAATTCAGTTACCTTCCATGATACTCTACCTTCATTGTGACACATGGGCTACAGGCTGTCCCAGAGGGAGAAAGTCCCAGAGGGGATAGTCATTAAGCAGCCCATGTAGCTGCAGGCGGTGTTGCCTTACATGTATATCCTGCACAGCTGTTTTTTCCCTTGCCCCATTCACGATTGCAGACTGCATCGGCAGGGGTAGTTTTCACGATCCAACTTCCATATTTAGGGGGACTAATATATCACTTCTACCTTCTTAAGTTATATAACGATAACATCCTTTGACGAAGGCATGAGATCGTTGACCTCTAGTTGAGTTATCCTACTTTAAACATTTTCATACAAATGCCCCTGCAGTTCCAGAGCAAGCCGCTAGGGGGCCCAAACTTATGTCACTTCTTCCCGAGCACAAGAGCTACCTACCATCCAAAAATCATGACCCTAGCTTGTCCAGATCACCATATATCAAAACCGGAAGTTCCGCTGCAGTACCATAACGAGCCGCCAGGTGGCCCATATTCCTATCACTTCTAGGTCTCATCAAGACCTACCCACCTACCAAATATGAAGACAATCCATTTAAGCCTTTTCGAGTTATACTGTTGACAGACACACACACACACGCACGCCCCCGAAAACTTCTTGACGAAGGCAAAAAATGCCTTTGTATATAGAGTCAATAGTAAAACCTTTCTAAGCAGTATCATACTTCATACAATTTTTAAAAAATCTTAATATTTTTTAGCTTAGAAATTCTTTTATAGCAACTAGCAAAGAAGTATTTTGCCCCTAGAAATAAAATAGCAACTGAAATGCATTGCTGGATTTAATTCATTTCATTTTTGGCCCTCCATTGACATTTGCACACTTGCAATTTTACCAATGTCGATAGAAGGCGTTGCGCATTCTCGCGCGTTTTTGAATGATCCAACGAGACTTCCTTCAGAATCCAAGATGGCCGCCAGTCGCTTATGTTTTGATGTTCTTTTGGCTGATCATTAACGTTAAACATGTTTCGGATGAATATTTGCTTTATAGGTGCATTAAAAGAAGTTGAAACCTCAATGAACATTTCCAAATGGAAAATGGGGCAACTTGACCACAAAATTTTTTAGCGTTTCGATACCTGAGATAATATCAACCTTATCTGGGCATTTACCTTATGCAGTATTTCGCAAATCGCTAGGTGGCGCACATGTACAAAGCTTATTCGCAAAGCATTCTGGACCATGGATTGCACAACCTTACCAACACCGCCAGTTTCCTTGTGCGAATGTGAAAGGGTGGCGTTCGTTCCTGGAGCTCCTCCATTTGTTAATATTTTTCGATATTTTTTCGACAGTATGCCCAAAAAGAAGGACAAGATTAAAGCTGCCACCCAATGTGGTGACTCAGGAAGTGTTTCTGACGATTTTCCTGGCCGTAGCAGTAAAAGAAGTGGGCTGTTTCCCAGCGTCCGACAAGCCAAATTTTTGGCGGTGGAGAAGATGCACATGCTGCTGTGCAGAATGCAGAAGAGTTGGGAGAGCAAACTGCGCCCACTTTTGTAGACGAGGATTCAAATCCCAACCTTGTCTTGCCTGATGGGGAGCAAAAGGCCCCCTCAGCGCCCGTACATGGAAATTAGGCCACGGAGGATGGGCCCGGCAGCAA
Organism: Branchiostoma floridae x Branchiostoma japonicum; assembly: GCA_013266295.2. Taxonomy (NCBI): domain Eukaryota; kingdom Metazoa; phylum Chordata; class Leptocardii; order Amphioxiformes; family Branchiostomatidae; genus Branchiostoma; species Branchiostoma floridae x Branchiostoma japonicum. The sequence continues at coordinate 25,627,640 of CM023834.1, read as the reverse complement.
CAAGTCGCTCCCCGGGCCAGACACACCTTGAGTAAGCCCCTTCGGGCGCTTCTAGAGCTAGAGACAGGTTTCAATCCAACCGTTCTAAATTTAACTATAACTTTAACAAGTACTCTTCGAAGGGTTACAATTTTCGCCCCTACAACTCGTACAACAACAACTCGTACAACAACAATGTCAGGCCTTGGTCTAACGCCAGGGTATTAGAAAGCTTCGGGGTTTCGTCCATGATGCAGGGCACAAAAGGCCGGGCCAGACAAACAGTAAACGCCCAGAGTTCTCGGGTAGCTCTTCCTCCTCCACAAACTTTTCTTTTTTCTCCGCTTTGACACGCAGGGCGAACAGCTCATTTCATCAGCAATTGGGAAAGAATAAAATATTGTTCGGACAAATGGGTTTTGCAAACAGTCCAGGGGTATCACATAGAGTGGGGGTCTACTCCAGTTCAGTTGGTGCATCCAGTCACAAATATCTGTGGGGCCGACAGAGCCAAGGTTGTGGACGAGGAGGTGCAGAGTATGCTCTAGAAAGGGGCGGTGGTCCGTGTAGAACCCTGTGGGGGTCAATATGTCTCATCAATATTTCTAGTCCCGAAAGCTCGGGGGGGGGGGGGGACATGAGGCCCGTGATAAACTTAAAGTTCCTAAACCATTATGTTCAAAAGCGTTCTTGCAAGTTCGAAGGCCTAAATTTGGTGAAAGAGCTTTGGCAGAAAGGAGACTTTATGGCAACAATAAATGATCTGAAAAATGCGTATTTCACCATTCTGATAGCACAGTGAGACTGCAAGTTTCTACGTTTTTCTTGGAGAGGCGATCTCTGGGAATTTCAATGCCTTCCCGAATCGGCCTAACATCGGCACCAAGGGTTTTTACCAAGGTTTTGCGCCCAGTGGTGGGCATTCTGAGAAAGCAAGGGTTAGTCTTCTCGTAATCTTCCTACACGACTTAACCCCCTCGGCACACCATAAAATTTTTCAGGTATACCCGTATACACCGTAAAATTCAGGGTTCAAGATGTGTCAACGCGTACTTTTGGTTTTATTATTTTTAAACCTCTTATGTAAAGAATAAACTAGGAAAACTATATATTGCTGGAAAGCTTACAATCTCTGCTTTCTAATAAAGGTAAAAAGAACATTCTATCATCTATCTGAAGACAGAAATGGTCATGGAAAGTACCAGAAAATCATAAGCGAAAAAACCCCAGGAAAAAAAATTATAGGAGAAAAGCTCTGTACAGGGCCAAAAATGTTTGTCACTTATCATAAAACTACATAGATATATCCAATAATACATACACAATACTGTTATGATGATAACTCCAATCAGTTACTGTCTTTTATAGCTGTTGAACTTGAAGCAGATTTCAGCATACGTGCTATAATTCAGGGCTCAAGATGTGTCAACGGGTACTTTTGGATTATTATTTCCAAACCTCACATGTACAAAAATAAACTAAGAAAACTATACATTTCTGGAAAGCTCACAGTCTCAGCTTTCTAATAAAAGTAAAAAGAGCTTTCTATCATCAATTTGAAGACAGGAACAGTCACGGGAAGTACCTCAAACATATACGCAAAACTCCCAGAGAAAACAGGATCACAGAATAAAATCTATGTTCAGGGGTAAAATTATGTTGTTTATTCATCATGAAACTATTCCAGGGGATACAGTAAAGGGTCTGGGGTTGGGATCTGGGTTTTCTTCCATAATGGACATCCAAATGCCATGCCATGGACCACCACCATCATCCTCACACGCATCGGCGACGTCACGGCTGGATTCTGGATGAAAATGAAATAAACACAATTGAAAATGAAATATAGTTGTAATTAAATGTTTTGTTGTAAAAGAATTGTAATATGGTATAATAATACCTTATTTTGTTCTAGAACAATTATTTTTATGGTTATAAATTTATATATAAATCTTATGTAGTTATAAAAAAATGAAAAAGAAAAAAAAAATGTACCACTTTCTATCCACCATAATTCCCATAAGTACAATATTTATGTTACAAATTCTAAGTAATCTAACAATGTGACATTTAAAAGTTCTGGGCAAAATTCTAGAGCCTGTAAAGCTGACAATATGAAATGAAAACTAAGACAGAAATTACAACTGAGCAGTATAAAATAATTTCCCAAAGCTCAAAAATTGTCTGGAGTACAACGCCCACTTACGTAATTACGCCCGCGCCCCCCTCCCACCTACGCCCACAACATGTGCCTGCACTTCCCTTCCATACGTTGATTTACGTCAGTTTTTATCCATACTGCTCCAGAAAAATAAACAACAGATATATTTCCTAGCAAATGACACCATTTGAAGCCAATCCAGTACTAAATAAACAGAAAAGTCCCTCGGGGCGTGCTCTCGCAAGGACGGCCGTAAGATCGTTAGGCGTTACGCACAAAAACTGACGACGACGAACCATGTGCTAAGTCGCGATTCAGTTCATTATCCAGCAGAAAAAAAGCAACAAACACCGTAAATACCTTCTTCAGCTTCATCTGTAGCATCGTCATCGTCGCTAGCGTGTGCTTCAAGTAATTCGGGGCCGTCTTTGAGCTCCGGTTCGTGCTTTGAACCGCTCGTCGGCTCGCTATCTGCCTCGCTCGGCGAGCCAGTAATTTTCGCAAAATTCTTGTCCAAAAACCCTATCAAAATGGCGATTTAGGTTCACGTCACATGATAAACAAGTTACACACGTTGTGATTGGTCTATTACCTTGTATTTACAAGCATTCTGATAGGTCATTTGGATAATAATGTTCCTATTGGCCGCTGGAGCAGCGGGAGATTCAAAAAAGGCCTAAATATAGGCCGATCGCGCTCTACCGGGAAGCCGAAATATCGGCCGATCGTCCCAAGGGGGTTAATCATACCTCTGTAAAAATGAAAGCGTCCCGGACGCTCAGGACGCCATCCCTGACCGTCCTGAACCCATCCCAGGCCATCCCAGGCCGTCGGCCCGTCCCAATACAATTTAGACCGTCCATACACGGACGCCTCGGATGGCCTAGAAGAACGTCCCAGAACCGGGGACGGTCCCAAACCGTCCGGCGTAGGTACGGATGCCTTTATGGACGCCTTTTTTAATTAATACCATCATTGGCAGCGGACGTCGGGCTCGCACGGCGGGGTTTTAGTCAAATGCACATGCGCAAATTTTGAAGGCGGCGATTTACAAAATGACCGTTACCAGTTTACTAGAACACTGTTCTCTGAGTTATGTCCGGATTTTTGTGCCTATTTGTTTGATTGCGCGCACTTTTGGAGGATAGACCTCACGTATACAAGCCGCAACATGTTTCCACAACATCGTACAGAGTTTGGTTGTTACTCAAGCGACAGAATCGCTACCAATGGAGCTCCGTTCCTGTGGAAGAATTTGCGGGTTTTCGTGGCGGGTCACTGGCCGCCGGAACAGCAGTAGAAAAATCACCGAGTGATCGCAATATCGTCAAAGCAGTTTTTCTGTTGAGGGACAGGTAAGTGAACGAGCATTTTATGTTGCCAGGACAGTCAGATGTTAGAAAAGAAGACAGTGTTAACAATTTTACAAAGAACAAAATGCCGACTCGATCCGTCGCCGAAACGTGCCACCCTCCCCAGTCACGTAAGTTACGGCGGAATGAAGGAATTTGAGGAGGTTGTTCTGATACCGCCAAATAAAAAGACGCACTACAACATTGTAGATACATGTATACATCACCTGATGCTTTAATAAAGAATGATGATGCCGCGAAAATGTACAGGCAAGGTTCAATCTTACAAACTCTCAGAGACCGCCGCCGCCAAGGCCAAGCCGGCCCGCCATTGCTGACACAGTGTTTTGTTTGGCGTGCTGCCCTCCCCACACGCAACGAAATATTTTGATATGACAGAATTAATAGACGCACAAGAATATTAAGGAATACACGTACATTATATAAAATGTTTTAATAAAGAATTATCATTCCTTTGAAATGTGTGATTTTAAGACAATAGATTATAACTTGAAACCATTTTGCACGTACCCACCGTTCAACGTTTTCCTGCGGTCGCCACATGGTGAATCTGGGGCAAAGGTCGAATGAGCTTTTTATCTTTGCTGCGTTGTTCAAGAACCCAAAGTTTTGTACGTCGCGGAGAATATTATGGAGAAAATCGTTGGATTTACGTTTGATTAAAATTTAGGTTCTAGCTTGTGGTTATTATGGCGGCCTGTGACCAGGACCACACGCAAAATACCGGTCGGTATGTGCGTTTCCATGTTTATTTATCTTAGCCATCCGTGACGGGACGCCGTCCAGAGCCCATCTGCGTCGTCGTAAAACCCGCCGGAAAAAGCGTCCGAACCCGTCCCAGAGCCCGTCCAGACCATCCCAGAGCCCATCCCAGAGCCCGTCCAGGCCATCCCAGAGCCCGTTCCAGAGCCCGTCCGTGTCGTCCATAAAGGCATCCCACAGCCCGTCCCGGAACCCGTCCCATAGCCCATCCCTGACACCATCCCCGATGCCGTCCCGGACGCCGTCCTGGACCATCCAAGCGGACAATTTGGACGTGTCCCGAGCCGTCCTGACCGTCCCTGGCCATCCGGGCCACTTTTTTTAAGGGCGCTCATCGGCCACATAGGCCATCCCGAACGGGTGCCCGTCCCTGAAAGGATGCCATCCTGGATGGGCGTCCTGACCGTCCGGGATGCTTAAATTTTCACAGAGGTCATATCAAGGTCAAGAGAGCAGTGCCTAGAGCACATTGCAATAGCCAGGGAGCTTCTAGAGCACCTTAAGGTTTTGTTCTCAATCTGGAAAAGTCGCAGTTGATACCGTCTCAGGTGCTGACTTAAAGTTCCTTGCCTTTTTTCTCGATTTTCAAACATTGACAATTTACCTGCCAGAAGACAAGTTAGAGAAACTGTGAGTTCTTGCCAGTCACTCCTGGAGCAGGAGCTGATAGGAACCAGACAGCTAGCCAGCGTGGTGGGGCTGTTAGAGTCCACCAAGCAAGCCATTCTGCCCGGGCCACTTCACTTCAGGGCCCTACAGCAACTTCTCAACCTGGGGCTAAAGCAGCCAGGAAAATTCGAGTCATTGACACTTCGACATTCTCAGCACATTCTACGAGAGGAGCTTCAACATCAGCAGCCGTGGCAGTGGGTGTGAGCCTGTCTAACATCTTGAAGGCAGCGGACTTGTTGCGGGAATCGACCTTCCTAAAGTACTACAGAAGGGACACAGACCGGGATACCTTCGGCCAAGCTGTGCTGTTCACGGCTCTGAAGTCTGCATCAGGTAAATGCCCAGATAAGGTCGATATTATGAGGTATAATTGCAGATTAGACAAATTGTACTTACCATAAAGGCTAATCCTAATTATACGGCAGAAAGTGGGGGAGGTAGGAAGACGCGAGGACGCAGCGGGGAAAAGTGGGAGCGGCAGAAAGTGGGGGAGGTAGGAAGACGCGAGGACGCAGCGGGGAAAAGTGGGAGCGGCAAAAAGTGGGAGAGGTAGGAAGACGCAGCGGGGAAAAGTGGACCGGCATCCTGGCCAGATATTATCTGCGCTTGTGATTCATTGGCTATATCTATCAAACCTAGACTCAGATTAATAAAAGTCATAGCCTGTCTGATTACCAAATAACAACAAGACGCCATAGGCGACAATTCTCCGTGAAATTTTATAATTTGCAGATTGAGAGGTGGTATTGGCACTGGCATGCCTGCAGACGACGTATAAAATTGCATGCCGATTGAACAAAGGGGACCGTGGGTTTTAGCTGCAAACACGGAAAAACGGGTACCGCTCAAGTCAACGTTAACTCCAGGACTGTCTACAGGGAACACTCGCATATTAGCGCGACTGGCCATACACCGCGACTGGCCAAGCCCAGACCCTGCAATTAGTAACAGTTGCACATCAATCCGGCTGAAAGCATTGCCTAACACAGGCTACTTCTTCCTATATTCAGCGCCGTGTTTCGAGAGAATAATACCGGGAAACGATTACTTTTCTTGTTTTGAACGCATAAACATAGATGTACGCTAATCTAGTATACCTGCCATGGCCAGATTATCTAAAGATGTGTGTATTCTGTGTACAATCTACAGAAATGTACATCAGGTCCAATCATCCGATTTTCACGTTTCAGTTTTTTGGACTCGGTCATCGGTATTAACATTAAATTTTTCCTAATGTTGACCTCTGACCACCCCACATATCCGTCCCCATCAGCCCCGCCCCGACTTACTACCGGTGACATAAACGGACGACAACATTTCAACGACATGGGGATGTTTCGAAAATAACCATTTACTCCAATATCAAAACAGCTACGGTAAAAATAAAAAGACGTGCATCATCCCGGACATAATGCAACACCACATGCGAAATTACACAGAAATGCGACGTACGGAAGAATGCGTTTTGGCTGCGAACATCTTCCAAAAAACTTGGCATCTCTTAACCATGGGCAAAAACATCTGGAACCACTTATAAAAACCACCCCGTATCTGCATGAAGTTCCACCCCCCCACTGCTATTCCAAACAACGCGTTTTTCTGGACCATTCCAATTCGCCTCGTAATTGTAGGGGTGCAATTGCAATATTACATTGACCGCGAAAGCAGCAACGGCAAAAATACACATTCGTGCATCAACACGGGCATGCCCGCAGACGGCGTATAAAATTGCGTGCCGATTACACAAAGAGAACCCAGTGTTAATTGACTGCGAACATGAAAAATCAGCCGATTACAACACTCCGTCCGGAGGTCCTGACCTCCTTCACGGAGTAATAAGTGCTGTTCCATTTCAACTGAAAAGACCAGACAGTTCCAGAGGGTACAGGGCCCTTGCCTGGGGTTAAACTAAAGGTGAAGCGGGACCCCTACATAATCACTGCGGCAGGAAAAGGCACCAATACCGCACTACCTCCACTTATTCCTTCAAGGCTTTGCTCAGTTGACAGTTTGGGGAGGAAAAACTTGGACAGCCATGATTAACATGAAATTACCGTGGCAGTCGGCATCAATGCTGCCTCAACCCAGCATCAAAACTTTGAGCATTAATGCAGCACTGAGCACCACTTTCGTAAGGAGGAGAGGGGAAATCGAGGAAAAGGACGCGAGGACGCAGCGGGGAAAAGTGGGAGTTACCTGGACGGCTATGCGTGACAAGAGTAACATGGTTGACATTAGCCGTGGCGACTCTAGCAGGGCCTTTTTTGCTTGTTGCCTTTTACAATGGCCCTACAGAGTCGTGGATGCCCCCATTGGGAAAAACCAACTTTAGCCGACTGTATTAGGACGGTATACCTTTACGCCCAGCTTTCTGGGTGTCGCTAGCTTCCCAACACTCTAACTCACTAGGACGGGGGGTTGGCGGGCTCCTAAACTCAAGTCAGAACCCGCGCGGCGACGATTTCCGCGATCAATACCAATGCTTAAGCTCACTCCGGGCCGCCATCTTATCGCCTTTTCGAATCGCTGGACGAAAATGACGCTACTTTTCTTTCAAAACTTTTCACATTAGGAAACATTGTATCCTCCAGGAAGTTCTAAGTTGCCATGGTAAGGTGAATAGAGGAAAAAATACGGAATGAGGGAAATACTTTGAAATAACTTTACTAAAATGCCCATCAAGTCACTCAATAATAAAACGTGAAAAGTTTTGAAAGAAAAGTAGCGTCATTTTCGTCCAGCGATTCGAAAAGGCGATAAGATGGCGGCCCGGAGTGAGCTTAAGCATTGGTATTGATCGGAAATCGTCGCCGCGCGGGTTCTGACTTGAGTTTAGGAGCCCGCCAACCCCCCGTCCTAGTGAGTTAGAGTGTTGGGAAGCTAGCGACACCCAGAAAGCTGGGCGTAAAGGTACCGTCCTAATACAGTCGGCTAAAGTTGGTTTTTCCCAATGGGGGCATCCACGACTCTGTAGGGCCATTGTATAATACAAAACTAGAGTTCCACGATCTCATACCTTCGCCAAATGAGGTTACCCTTTATGACTGACAAATGATAGATTTCACCCCTAATTATGCAAATAAGATCCTCATTTGCATGAATTACATCAGTTGATCATATTCTCCTCCCAATGACAGTGTTATCTTAACAAGGAAGGTAATTCTAGCATTTCCTCATAAATTATGCAAATGAGGTACTGATTTTGATAAGTTATGTTGAATGATGTTCACCTCCAGTCAACTTCAAAATGCGCAAGTATGAAATTGCCAACATCAACCACTATGGAATTATAGTATTTTCTAATTAATTATGCAAATTAGGTCTTCATTTACATAATTAATATATGGCGGTGTTCCTCTCATTCTTAATTACACATGTTACAGGGTATAATAGTCCTATCATGGAAGGTAGCTGAATTATAGAATTCCTTCATTAATTATGCAAATTAGATCATAATTTGCATAATTGCCCTCTAATTATGTCAAGCATCACTTAAGCTACCTACACACCAAATATCAAGACGATCCGTCGACCGGTTATTGAGTTATCCTACTTTAAACATTTTCATACAAATGGCCCTGCAGTTCCAGAGCAAGCCGCTAGGGGGCCCAAACTTACGTCACTTCTTCCAGAGCACAAGAGCTACCTACCATCCATAAATCATCACCCTAGCATGTCCAGATCACGAGATATCAAAACCGGAAGTTCCGCTGCAGTACCATAGCAAGCCGCCAGGGGGCCCAAAATCTAATCACTTCGAGGTCTCATCAAGACCTACCCACCTACCAAATATCAAGATAATCCATCTATGCCTTCTCAAGTTATGCTGTTGACACACAGACAGACACACAGACACACAGACACACAGACAGACACACAGACACACAGACACACACACAGACACACGGCCACGAAAACATAACCTTCTTGGCGAAGGTAACAAGCAAAAGAGGCCCTGCTAGAGTCGCCACGGCTAGCGGTATGCCTAAATACCTCAACCGCCCTCAACCCCCCTCAACCGCCCTCAACTCCCCATTCCTGGGCTAATATGCAGTGAACATGTGCTAAGAACGCTTTTTTAACGCTCTGGATACATTGCCTATGCAATTATAAATAGGAAAATCACTGTAACTCTGGCGTTTTACCAGTTTTTTTACGGCGCGCCGTGCGTCCGAGGAACAGGGTCCGCCATCTTGTTTGTTTACGTCGCGCCGCCAGAACGCATCGTGCCGTAAGTTTCAAGTCAAAATAAGGAAAGTGAAAAAGCTTGTGCAGCACGGAAACTCAGCAGATATAGAGGGAAACCTCTTCAAACATCATGTTTCTGGTGGTGGATTTTAGCGCTCAATACTTTAGGGCGGATATTTTGCAGGGTGTATCACTCCCTAAAGACGGTAACTCCACTTATGATATATTAAAAGTTATAACTTGAAAAAAATCGCAAATACTTAGACGTTACTATGTGGTTTTTATTTATAATCGTATAGACAATGTATACAGAGTGTAAACAAGGGTTCTTAGCACATGTACACTGCATATTAGCCCAGGAAGTGGGGGGTTGAGGGCGGTTGAGGGGGGTTGAGGGCGGTTGAGGTATTTAGGCATACCCACGGCTAGGTTGACATGCGTGATATGGGAGCGGAAAAAAATACACGAAACACAACGAAACATAACGTTACATAACAATAATTATTATGCACTAGCCGTGGCGACCCAAGAAGCCTCTTTTATATAAAATATTATACACTGTATATACTGGGTTCGGAAGCCAGCATATTTCTATTTCTCAGGCCCTTGTTACTATTGTTATGCAAATCAAACTAGCTCATGTGCACCCTCGTGTATGCCACGCCACTATGTTTTAAGAAACTCGGTCATATTTCTGCGATATTTAAAACTGCGTCTTATCGCTGAACTTTATTCAAAAATAGTCACGCGGACATAGGGGACAAAGTTATGTACCACTCACCACTTAAAACAGACGTTTCTCGTCTTCCATGGACGAAGTTTTATCAGACGTTTCTCCCGACTGAGATGTCAGCCGCCATCTTGGAGTTGGTGCGCTCGCATGGCTCCATGGGTAGCTAACGAACTCAGCTGTACTCAGTAGTCAGATAATGTAATTATTTCTCGGTGGAACTGAATATTTTCTCTTTCTCTTCTTTCTGTTTCTGACGTTAGAACAGAAATTGTGACATCTAAGCGTCCGGGATTTTCGTGTCAACATTCTCTAATGGAAGGTGGAAAGGAGAAAATGTTCAAAATGTATCAGAAAGTGCATGTTGAACACTGTCCCTGTCCTTGGTGCTGAACGCCATCCACACATCTTGCGTGTGTTTGAAATAATATATTATTGATTACTCACTGCTCACGTAATGTTAACTAAATTATATTCCTTATCCAGTTTTTCCAGTGTATCAGGACTTTTCCTGCAATATTCTATCCAGTCCGAATCACAAAACTCACAATATTGATACAAAAATGCAACTTTATTCGCCCCAAACAAAACAAAATACAACAACATCAGCAATCGCTTCTTTTTGTCCATAATATAATATTTTGTTCATGATATTAATAATTATCCATCAACCTTTTGAGATTTTGAACCATTTCCCTCTAACAGTTACAGTATGATACAAAAACTTCCCAAATCATCCGGAAAATTTCACACAAATATCACTGTTCAAAACAATGAATAAGGTCACAATCACTGAATTAAAGGCAATAATTAGCTATTTACAAAATAAGACATGATAAGGCGTGACAAACACTATAAATATTTTATATGTACAACAATTACATTGTAGCCAGTTTCTATACCATGGGCAGGGGAGAATCTTGAAAATTGTTCAAAAGACTGTGAAGAGTTTATCTTTAAGGTGAATTTCCTTGAAAAAGAGTCCATTTGCCCTCTCCTCCCACCAAGTATCTCAACACAAATGTTGTGCAACAGCGCCTCTGTGTGATTGAGATAAGAATTACATCTTGTTCAAATCAATAGTACCAGAAGAAATGGCACACTTGGTATAGCCAAGGATTTTCTTTGAGAGAAGCAAGAGAGCACCATGGCATGAGTGACATCACCTAAAAACACTTAACAACAATAGTGGTCAAGTACCGTTCATGCAAATCTTTAGTTCATTAGATGCCACATCTACAAGTATCATAAATCAATGGAGCTATTTACATAATATGTTCTGCTCACACATCTGTACAGTTTGACAAAGCAACAGCAAAAGCAGTCAGCAAGCAAAAAACTGAGCAGACTTGAGCAGACTTGACATAGCAACTTGACATTTTATATACATGTACAAGAGAGTTGTTCTGTCGAAAGTTCAACCATTAAAGATTTTAACCGTCTTCTTCTTAAATCAAGGCTTTGAAATCTTGGCATCAGATATAGTATGAGAACTTGTTTCTTGTAAACGTTAATATATACATCATTAAATTTTTTGTCAAAAGACTGTCATGTTCTTATGGTGATTGATGTCAGCCGCAAAGCATAGAATAAAACTTCACTATGAAAATTACAATTACAGCAGGATTTCTTTATAATGGCCATTTAATCTCTTACATGTTTTGTAGCTGTACATGATTGAAACTGTCACTGTTAGCAATAAGTGCATATGTACAGATTCCTCCATTATAAGCTCATGCGCAGCAACAAGATGGCCGCTGCAAACAGACATGAAAGGCACCATGGGAAGTACGCCCGTAGGGCATGAGCACTTCCTGTCCTCTGAGCAGTAGTAACATCATCGATTGCTCGGTAACCTGTAACAACAAAAAATTATATCAACAAGTTGTAGTCAAAATCAGTATATTCTATGAACATATTAAAAACAGAAAATTATGCAAAAGAATTGCTATAACTGATAATGAACCAAAGAGATGATTAATCAAGGAGGAAATAGAAGAAGAACAAATAACTGAATTTCTTTGTAAGAGTACCTACCAGAGGATTCATACGTTGCGAAGAAACCCTTGTACGGTCCCGTGTTTCCCGCCCTGAATTCAACTGTCATCTGATTGGTCACTGTGGTCACTGAGTACGTCTCCTCATCAGACATCCTGCCGCAGATTGACACTGGAAATCAGGAGAAGTGAGATGTGATTGGTCCGTTAAACATCAAACTGTAGTCTCTGCATGTGATTGGTCCAATCCAAATCACTCTACTTTGTTTCGAGTAACTCTGAGGAAAACTTTTCGGGATAGTATGTTCGCTACTTTTGAGAATTACTATTATACTTTGAAGTGTCAAGCTACAATGCCACATCATCAACTCATGTGCACAGGAATCTATGACATTATATATGATGGTATATCAAGCTTGTTTTCACTCACAAGCTTGTTTTGCATTGCATTCATTACTGCAAAACAGTATTTTAACCCTCCCAGTGTCATGGGCCAGTTTTAAAGCCTAGTTCTAATATCCCCTGACACTTAGAGGGTTAAAGTGCAACTAAAACAAATTACCCAGATGGTTCTTGTCGCTGCCTACTCCATCATGCACAGTGAGTCTGCCAGTTTCAGCATCGCATAGCGGCTTTAGCGGGAAGACTCCTCCCACACTGAAAAATAAGACAAAATCATAAATCTTCATAGAGGCCTTCATATTGTGAATATACTAATTGTTGGCTGCCTCCATGGATGGGAGACAAATCAAGAGATAGATATTTAGATAGCCTTTATTGATACATTCATGCCCTATCAAGCTAAGTACAGGCATACAAATACAAAAGTAATAGTAATGTACATACATTGACAAGACCCATCTAAAAAATGGTTCTAAAACTACTGTAATACATAGTTGTAGGTTTGGCTTCTTCTCGTCCCGTTAACGTTGGTGATGTTGGATATGTTATATATATGTATGTTGAGAGGGGCTTGATAAATATACATTTGTAGGTTGCATCAATAAACCTTTTGCTTTCACAAAACAGGATACTGAGGAAAAGGAAGGGGACAGCATTGACAATTTAGGAGAAGTGAAGAAATGCTATTGACAAACTTACTGGAAGCTCCGCAGCTTCAGAGTGATGTTCTGTCCAGGCTCGACCAGGACCTCCCACTTACACACAATGTCGTCATAGTCCGACGGGAAGTGGATTGACGTCAGAGTTCCGATGGGGTAGGTATTCTTCCGAGGGCTGCGGCAACCGCTCTCAACAACTGCACGGGTGGGGAGGGGGGCAAGAGGGAGTACAATGTATATCAGTTTCTTTTTCATTGTATGTTTATGGGTTACACAAATGGCTACAACAGTAACATCTAGTCATACTTACATGGATATCAATGCCATTTTATGTTTTGAAGGTGTACTCTTGGTCCAAATTGTGTATTGTGTAGCAGTGAACTGTATGTTTATGTTGATGGTGTTCAGTACCAAGGACAGGTTTGTGCTAGGTACAGCATGTGAGAGATAGTCTTTAATGAAGGCCAAATAACCAGTTACAGTGTGTTAATTACAGTAATTCCACTGCTTGAACAAACTGTGGGCAACTTTAGCACAAAATATTGTTTGCCTTCAAACTGTGAATCTTCTTAATAGAAACAACACATACAAATGTAACAAAAACTGAGCGTAATTTGATCAAGTAGAAGAAGACTTACTGCTTCCAACTGGAATGCTTGCAAACTTGGCCTTGAAGCCATGGAAGCCTTGAATGTTGGTGGACCACTTGCTGGTGATGAACTTGACTGACAGGGAGTTCCCAGATGACAGGACCACGGGAGGGGTGATGTCTCCACAGTAGCGGCCTGGAATAAATGAACACTGCCAATGTCAAATCATCTGTGAATAGTTTCATCAGGTTGTTGAGTCACTGAATAAAAAGACCCTTTTTTTGTAAATTGTAAATACGCATTGTAGATGCATCCGTTCCCTATAACTGTGTATGTATGTAAATACTTTGCATTTGGGAACACATCTATAAGCAGCGACACCTATGCTGCAGTGCAATGTGAACCAGTCAGAATTGCCCTGAGGAAGGTGACAGACGGTCACTGAAACATTGGCTGAATAAAACACTTTGTTGCATAAAAAGAGTCTTTTTATTCAATGTTAAATCATGTTAATCATCACACTTCATCATACAAATCCCTAGTGACGGGGGACGATACCAACTTCCAACCATCTTTATCCCAATTTGGCTACATAACATTTACATAAGGTCAAATGATTTGAGCAATGAATGACAAATGAATGAACGGTACGAATGGTTTCAACTGTTCAGACTTACCGAGAAGAGCTCCCCCCTGGTCTGGCGAGTCGAACACCTCCACGTAGTGACGGGCGCAGTTCTGTGGAGCAAGGGGCCAGGGATCGGTTCCCAGGTACGCAAAGGTCAGCTGAACCATGTGACCTATAACCCAGAAATAAATAGGCGCGCATTTAATAGCGACAATCACCATCAAACATGTACAAGTCAACATTACAGTTTAAAAGTCTTCTATATGTGAAATAATGACTAAGACCGCACAAGGGCGCTTTTAATCAGTTACTTTCCATTTGTCTATATAGCGAAACACACTTTTTGTAGTTTTTGGTTATACATAAGTTTTACTTTCCAGTAGTTTTCTTCTTGGTAGGTTTGAAGTCAAGTTATTACTCCAAATTCAGGCATGCAAAGTGGTCCTACAAAACCCATATGCCTTGTAACAGTATCTTGGCAAGATTTCAAACATAAAAAGATTTGAAATCAATTAATCCAAACTTAGAATACATATATCAAGTATAGTCAAACATGGTACGGACCTTCTGGTACCCTGAGGTGCCAAATACAGTCATCCCCAGGGGTGTATGCTCCAGGGAATCCTGGGGACGAGATTGTGTCATAGTTGTCTGTGTAAAAGTCACCACCACACTGCTGATCGCCTGTGTGAAAAAAAAATTCAACTTCAAGATTAGGATCACCACAAATGCGTCCACCCCTGAGGCGGCGCCAAAAAATTAATATAGCCATAATACTGCCCCCCCCCCAAAAAAAACCCCTAGGTGAACTCGAAACATTGGGCCCCCTCCTAATAATACTTTTACTTTATAAATTAACCCTTTCCTTCCATACTGTGTGGTTTAACGCTACATTTGTTTTGTTTTATACCAACGTATGCATGACAACAGGACCACAAGGTCGGAAGGACAGAGTACACTGACCGGATTCCCTTATCACATGTTATCAGTGAGATCTCCTTCAACTCAAAGCGACGTTTAGATTGATCTATTGACTGTATAATCCCCACTGCTATGGTATACTGCTCCTATCTATGGTCTACATGCTTCTACCTCTCTTCTACCTCAAGATTTCTACACTAAAATATGGGCGATTTAAACTCGACCGTCAAACATTTTACACTCGAATATAGGACTAGATAACATCTGTTCAGCCTCAACCAATGGTACGCAAGTGCCCTTTAGGATAACCGTCAGTAGACCTTTTGTTTGGGTTAAATGAGAGTTGAGATAAGATCGCATACCATGCTACTGTGACCGGTCAAAGGACCGCAGGGCAGAAAGTCATAAATTGGCATTCTGTGTACATATGTAAACAGACGGTAAAGTTTTATCTTTATGTAGTGAACTAAAGTCAGAACATCTGGAAATTATCTGAATTTGATGTTGCCTAGAAGAGCAAAGGACCAATTATTGTGATCGAGTTACGAGGAGTTTGAATTTCATCGCTACTATCTATCATTGAGGATGGATGCTTCTGGGAAAGGGGTTATCTTTCTGCTAGTGAGGGTGTTTTCGGCGCGAGTAAAGCTAGTAGCTGGTTTGTTTCACGATTCCCTTCAAAGGGCGTGATACAGTACATATATCTTTACACTTTGAATGCTGTTCTATCATTCCATACACCTAAGGAGAAAAATACTCGAGGGATGAAATGATTGATTTTTTTTAGGGCACGTTGTCCCATCTGAGAAACGCCCCATCTGAGAAGACGCCGTCCCATCTACCGTCCCATCTGAGAGACGTCCCATCTGAGAAGACGCCGTCCCATCTGAGAGACGTCCCATCTGACAGTACAGTTTTGTAACGAGATGACGTGACACATTTTATATTGTTGGCTGGGCCTGGCAGAGCACATAATTAACGAGCCCGCGGCAACTGGCGAGAGATCCTCTCGTCGCCGAGGACTTGCAATCACCATTTTTGTGCGCGTATCCAAATAACCAGTGCGTGCTTGCCATATCTATTGCCATATTTGAATATTCACCGAGACAACATTGGTTGGCCGTGTGTCCTTCCAATGCTACTATGAACAGGGGTCACTGGAAAGGTGGACACACAAATGGAAATTTTATGACGAAATTACAGGTTTTAATGATGATGATTCATATGTTCTAATAGTAGCGAATGATTATGTAGTAGACGAGCATACTACAGATTTTAAGAATGCAATGGATACACGTGATTCTATGTTATAAAATTCATACAAACATGCATTTAACATGCACATGTCCAACTGTAGGCTAAGTGTTGAAAATAAAAGTTAACCTACTATAAAACGCGTCTTTCTTTGTTCGACTCTTCTTATCGTGTCAAAAGAAACATTTACTGAATAAAAACCCACGAGTTTTTGATTGACGTGTTGATTGACCTGGTGCTTAATACCTTTTATTCGTCGTAATTTAATTATACGAAAGCCATAAACGTGCCACGCACGCGATGATAGGAGCGCTGTATGAAAGGTAATCAATTATTGATAGAATCGGTACTATTGGTACTGATGTCTTACTAAGTCGTAAATGTGTGCTCGCCCTAATTTTGACAATACATAGATACCGAATAAGGTTATGGCTGTTCATCTCAATCTGTCTCAGTCTTGTTAATCCCAAATCAATGAAAAAATTCTATCCTGAAACGTATTGACAATTAAACTTTGCTTAGGATTGCGAAGAATGGAGGTAAGATAGGGAGGGAAATAGAAATTATTGTAAGAACACAGCAGAATATGTATGCTTGTGTTTTTCTTTAGATTACTAAGCTAGATGGGATTTCGTCACGATAATGTTCGTCGACGTCAGTTATTTTTCTCAACATTTTGACACGATCCTCACCTGTGGTAACAGGGGAAGAAGATAAAAGCTCGCGGCTACAGGATGACGGCCCATCTGAGTCCAGTAAAATGAAATTTATGCCATCGTCCCGTGAAGGCGCGTGAGGTTCGGCTCAGGACAAGGTCAACTATGTGTTGAGGGACGCCCCATTTATTTGAGACAACGACAACGGAGGCTAAAATCTCGCAAGATACAAGTCTGCTATGAATCTGCATGTATTGTATTGGCAAGGATAAAAGAGAAAGAAAATGATTTATTTTTAACAGTACAAAACGAATATGGTACAGTTATATGACCTTGACACCCTTCCCAGGACACATTGGCCCAAGTTTAATAACCTCCCGTCATGCACTGGCCTCGTATTTCAAACTCAGTGCTCCAAACGTATCGCAAACAGAAGTGCGTTTGCTTATCCCTACCTTTACAATCACAACCCTGCCACACGTTCTGTCCATACTTTCTTTGGTCAGTTGTTTTGTCTAGACGGTTGGAGGCCATTGCCCCGGGTGTCAACATTGAGAAGAATAGACCTTTTAAACTCTCCCTAATTACCTTAATTACCTCCTCATTCTACCGATTGAAAATTCACACAAGGGCTTCTTTCTGGGTTATGGCAGGTGTAAAGGTTTGCCATTGGAATTATCTTCTGACATATATGTGGGATAGTTTTACGCTGTGTGAACTCCAGACAAAATACGCCCGGTCATTGACGTGAGAGCTAACTCGGCTCAAGCCTTGGTTTGAGCTATGGGTGGTGTCTGTTGGTATAATGACCGACGAAAATGCTTTGAACAGTACAAAAGGTGAATTGCACATTAGACAAACAGTTAGCAAGGGTTTGCGAAGCCTTGTAAGACTAAGACATATGGTTGAACTAGCGGTTAATGTCAAACACTTCAAGATTTGATCTATGAGAGAAAAAAAGCAGACGGCAGTTTAGCAATTTGTGAAATCATGCAGCGTGAAAAACGCGATGTTGAAAGTCATGCTAGGAACGCCCCTCTCTGTACGATTTCACAAGGTCATACACAAAATGCAGACAATTTAAAAATTCGTTCGTCCATTCATTTCTTCACGCGTTGGAGCAATTTGAAAAACCGTGACACCTAAAAAATATTACCCAAACTTACCCAAACATCATACATCTGCTTGGATATCATACAAGGCTTCTTAGAAACAGATACATGTATCTTCCATTGTTCCTTTCCAATCAGTCTAGACATAGGGAGTGCATTTTGTGTGCATCTTTTCCTTTTTCTAGTCTAGAAATTATTTTTGCTTATTAACATATCTAATAGCTTTTGAAAAAAAAACGAAACACGTATGTTCCAATACTCTCTGAAGGACTCTCCTAATGTCGCTTCACCTGTCTGCCTACGTGCCAAAACTGAAAACAGACGACACCCCCTACATGCTCATTGACCCGGAAACTTGTCAACAAACGCGACGTGCCTTGACGACAGAGAGTACATGAAAATAAGACGCCTTTTTGTCAACGGAAAACCTGTCAATAAGAGAAACACGGCCTGACCATGGAAGATCGGATGACCAGTCGGCCAAACAAACCGTTTTAAAGGCTGGACATACTTGCGGTGACCTATCACCTACTTATTTACCAAACCTTCTTTATTTTCATATTTTCATTCGCGCCATTTCAAAACAATGAAATCTGTACCAAGTCTAATCTCCAAGCAAATCCGGCGGGGGCAAGAAACTATCAATTTGGCCACCAGTATCCTGTTGGCCCCCATATGGATCACCATGGATACGGCGTGGTCAATTTGATGGTGTCTTGCGCCTGCCGGATCTGCTTGGAGATAAAGTTTTTACTGGGTTGGTGACCGAACGTTGTTGCATGAGCTTCATAGCATTTGGAAGAGACACACACATACTTATGGTAGACATTATCTTATAAACAATCAATCAAACCATCTCCCTATGGTTTTCCTAGTATACATTGTACGTACGCCTCAAATTGTGTAAGATATCAAGGTAACAGATTTCGCGATCGTAAATAGCAAATAAGACGAAAAATCAACACCCTGACCTAGAAAGAGCCTATCTACATATCGTATACATCACACACCTAGAGTTTTATGGCCTATTTATGGAGTGACCGTTTAACTTCAAAACATAACAAACCGGGCGTCTGTAGAGACAGAAACAACAGACTGGCACCGAATGTCACGACCATAAACAAGCAGAACCCGAAGAAGAATTTATCTACCAAATTTCTGAAGTCGGTATTTTGTTGACAGATAACTTCGTTTGAAACAAATGTGGTTATGTTTTAAAAGGCCTGAAGGTCGCAACAACTGAATTTCGTTGTTCAAAGGGCTTGATGAATTGAGTTAGGAGTGTTTTGATTCCTTTCACGGGTTAGGATAATCATGTGGAACATTCAAGTCGTAATAACATACATTTTACACGGCGACTTTTCTTATTGTAATTAAGTGTCAGTATCTCGCGTTTCGTAAGCTATAAGGTTGGTAAGAATGAGTTTAAGGGATAGTAAAAAGTTGAATGAGAATTACTCCAAGCTGTAAGACACAGGAACACAGTTACATTTGGGATCAAACATTTGCTCCGCGAATATGCCATCACCACCTGACTGGATCCTGATCTGCCCTAAATCTACTCACTGTCAAAGTCAAGAGGTTGGCAGGTGTTATGCATTTGTCGTTTGGACCTAAAAGACATTTTAGTGCTTCTGGGCGTGTTTGGGGAAACTGGAAACGTTAAGAAGCTTTGCAAAACCCACGAAGCGAAGTTGCTAGAATGCTCAGCGACCTAGATCCTTTTAAACCTTGTTTGAAAACTGCAGTTATCTAGACAATGTTTTGGAAATACAAACCACATCTAAGACGATAACTGATACAATTCTGGACGGGGTCCAAACGGTTTGGTCATTGGCTAAAAATTCGAACAGCGTCACGAGCCATTCACCACTAACAAAGCCTGGACTCGCGTGAGTATCAACTGGCGCTGAATGATCTGCTTGTTTCTGGCACGACTCCAAGCACAACAATGCATCGGTACGCACAGGTAGTAAAATTAACAGCACTGTGAGTTAACGTTAACAACGTTCAATTTAACGATAACTCGAATTGAACTCAGCAATATCGATGGAAAAAGAAACACAGCATTTAAGGTTTCTCTCAACATCAAATCCACACCCCTATATATTGAATGTAGTCGTCCGATGACGCTTTTTGGCGGGATCGTCAGACAGAATATGCGATTAGAAGATGATAAGATTTGTACTTGTGCCAGCAGCTACATGATGAGTGATTTCCTACTAGGAACGGGAAGTGACGTAAGAGCAGTATAGCCTATATCATGACATAAAAATGCACAGTTCCCAACGGATAAGGCGTGGATGGCGTTACGGAAATACTGACTTCTGGGTCATTTAGGGTCAAGCACAACGAATCGCTCTTGAATATTTCCACTTTCCACGCAGTTTATGAGAAAATATTGTGAGAAGGGGACATTACCTACTTGATTAGAATTTTACAAATTCTGTTTTATTTTTTAATAGCATGTCACTACCCATGCTGACGCTGGAATCCTTGACTGACACGTTTGGAAGGCGGAAATCAGTCAACAACAGTCAGTCCCACTTACCGACAGACTGTCCGGCGATCCAGGATGCCCAGTTGAGGAGAAGTAAGACAGACAGCACCGTTGAAGAGTTCATCCTGTCGTTTGGTCGGCCTGTCAATCAACGAAAACGGAACCCTGAAGTACCTCCGTACGGTTATGTTGTGTAATTGACACGCATGCCGGGCATTGTATACAACATTATATAAACCTTATTCTTATATAAAAGTCCCCCTGGCATTTTCTACCCAGGGTGTAGGATTAAAAAAAACCTTACATTTATGACCATCTTCCATGCGGTGCAACTGTGCATAAAAAGGCGGGCAAAGTCGTGAGATGGTTACAAAATGAAGTCCGCTTCCTCTTTTCTCTATTAGAGTGAACCTGGTAAGGCCACCACGGGTAGTGCGTTTACGTATAGACGGCCATTTCACCGGTATCTTTGTGTTCACACAGAGATAAGAGCGTTTGGGGGAAAAAGGACTTTCCTCAACGAAAAACACGTTGATTTGTTATGACAACTGTAGTGTACTTACCAACTGAAGTCCGCACAGATGAATTCGAGGTAAAATGTTGCTTGGAAAACGTCGAAAAACGCAAACGCCGGTTGGAGCTGAAAACGCAGCCTTCTAGCACGGAGTCGCCATTGTTGTATCTAGGGGGAAGGAACTGGGCTCGAGCAAATTGGCGCGCGCTGATTGGCTGAGCCCGTGGGCTGATGTGTGGGTGTAACCGGAGAATCATCACAAAAGCGGCGTGGCACCTCCGGGCTACAGACATGCGTTGTTGTCACCTAAATAGCTGAAAGATATGTCTCTACCGTTCGCCATGTTTGAATTGAAAACAAGTCATGCGATCGAAAGAATATTTCACGAATGTCGTCAACATCATATCATAACTGATTTTGGAATTGGGTGACCGTTAGTGACGTCGATCAGGTGATTTAACGTCAGACTTATAAATAGTGTCTGCCTTTTACCTACATAAAGCAGATGGCGCGTGTTTCGTGACTACATTAGTGATTAGTCATGCTTGTTGTTCTGACTTTGGGAGAGGTGTAACAAAACGTTCAACCACTCGTGACAAAACGGTTCTAATATACCTCACAAGATTATTGCTTCAGGGTGAATCTAAAGAGTCCTATGTAAATGAATCTACTTGCCATGACGTGTTGCATAATCAGTATGTTTCACCTCTACGTGTTTTATTGTTCCGTGTTTCCACATTTCTGTGTCAACATTCCTTTCGTATACTACACTGTACTGTGTAGTAAGTACTCGGTTGTTGTGGTTGCAATTTGGAGAGATCGGGGAAGATCTAGAAGACTGTAATTTTATGTTGAAAGAACAAAAGATAATCAAGTAACACTGTGAGTCACTGTGACACTATAATTTATCCGATAGTTAAAAGTAAACTACAACAAGAATTCGGAGACCTCATATCTCCATGAAATAGGGTTTCCTCAACACAAATAACACATATTTGATGTGAAAGTCCAATCCTTTGGCAATGTTTCATTTCAACACGTTATCATAAATTATGCAAATGAACTGCACATTAACATAATATATGCATGGTTTTGTAAACTTTTAACTAACTTACACATGTCACAAGTATGAAATTCCCATCATTCACCACTAAGGAATCATAGAATTTTCATTAATTATGCAAATGAGGTCCATATTTGCATAATTGGTATCTGTTTATATTCTACCTGCGATAGATTATACACATTACATGTATGAAAGTCCTATAATGTAAAACACTGGAATTTCATAATTTCCTCATTAATTATGCAAATTAAGTCCTCATTTGCATAATTTGAATTTAATTATGTACGTCTCTGTGTAACCTACCTAAATACCAAAAATCATGATAATACGTTGCTCCTTTCTGGACTTATATGCTCTTAAAAATTTCTCCAAAACCCCCCCTGCAGTTCCAGCACAAGCTGCTAGGGGGACAAAACCCACACCACTTATTCCTGACAGGAAAAGCTATCTGCCACCAAAAAATCAAGACCATAGCATGTTCAGGACAAAAGATACAAAAACCGGAAGTTCTGCTGCAGTACCAAGGTCAGCCACCAGGAGGCCCAGATTTGACCTTGACCTTTGTCTTCCTAAGACCTACCTACACACCAAATATCATCACCATCCATAAAAGCGTTCTTAAGTTACCCTCACCAGTAATTGGCGGAAACACACACAGACACACAGACACACACACAGACACACAGACACACAGACACACACACACACAGACACACAGACAGACCCAAAACAATATCTCCATTTTTCATGGAGATAATTATGATTGGAATTTAGATATATGGTTCTAAACGATTATTTGAGATATGAATTCAATAAAAGCGCATGTCTTTACAATTGAATGAAATAGATCATGGGAAAGGCATAAGCCAATAATTATCATCGTAAACATTTTTCCTGCGGCAAAAACTGTGAAAATTAACCCACTGACCCTTGGTTACACTAACGTGCCATGTAATGTGTTCCAAATGACGGCTATAAATAGTAGTTACTGGATAGTTATATATTATCTTTGTTGACCATACTGCACAGTACAGGGATTTTATGGGTAGCCACTTGGACTGATTGGGTGTTATCTAGGCCCAGTTCACACTGCCATGGGTTCAATTTTCGGTCACACCCAATTAAAGTCGGTCAAATTTTGTACATGTGAACGAGAGGAGTTCAAATCGGATTTGGGAAGGGGGTATTTTCAAACTCAAACTATATCGAGCAAAATCCAAGTTTAAGAAACTCCAAGGGCTTGCTTACATCAAGGTGGTTTTATGCAGAAAAACTCATTGGTTCCATTCGTCGTAGGACAAGATAGGACAGTACGTCGTGTGCATTCTTGGGACAGTCGTGGCACATGTGTCGTCCAAAACTCAACTGTCCTTGCCGATGGTTGGCTCTGTTATAACCTCGCTGAACATCGCACGACAAAAATCGCACGACAAGTGCAACCGCACCGCAGCAAAACGTGAAGATACCAGGTACATTTTCACGCGATCATGTTTGTAAAATGTGATGATAGCTACGGCGTTTTAATGAGTTATCCGTTGACAAACGAGAGTAGATTTTCTCCTTTCACTGCGCGAGGGAAAGCTGTTTATCCAGTTTCGAATGAACGGGTGACAATACGGCGGTAGTAATTAGTACAGTACACCCCGGAGACAGCACGAAGTGACAAGCCTGTAAAGTGTGCAGTGGACAGGTAACAAATTTGAACAGGCATTTCATGTGACTGTACCATATACGGTACAAGACTGTCGTTACAAAACTACGAATCAGCTGTCACAAAGTACACATTGCCGAAATGTTCAAAGTGGGGACATAACCGTACTCCCCCTGCAACAACGAATAAGTAAACACTGTCAGTGGTATATCATGTATATGATAGAATACAAGGCGAGCGCCATTTTGTAGTAGAATGTAGATATACAACAAAGAGACAGCTGCACTTTATAGACAGAGAAACTCTTTCATCGTGACCTTTAGTTAGCCCAATGGGGTTAATAATATGTACAATAGAGTTCTTCATTCATTAAAGTGACAGCTACAGGACAGGTGTTTTGGATTGAAGTGGGTCTTACATAAAAGACGGAATATTTCAATAACATGTCTACACAAACGTGTCACCGCCAGACCTTCGAGATACACATGCCCATTGGCAATAGATGTCATGGGCTATGGGGAATTCAAACTAATTATTGCATTGTCTTCTAGGGCACATTTTAAAGAATATAAACGTTACATACCGTCACTACAAGAAAGTTGGATTTATCTATGGAAGTAAATGTTTACTTTGTAAACAGTACCGGACTATACGATGGTAGTAAATGAAATTACCGGACTTAACTTTCATTTACTACCATTTTAAAGTCCGGTACTCAACGGTTTACAAAGTAAACAGTACCAGACTTCACTGGCATTTATACTATACCATTGGTAAATCCAACTTTTCGTGCAGTGCCGCAATGGTTTATAAGCTAGCTTTGTTTACACGTTGCATACAACAGCTTAAAACGTCAACATTCCCATATCTTAAAAAGGATATTTGTGAAATGTATTCCTGTATACAGTGCGGAAATCCTGGCGCTAATTTTACCGGCAACTATCCCCAAATATTCGCCACCAAACGCACATCGGCGCTATATTTACACACTCTGCCGTCTCATTTTGTGCTGGAGTTTAGCGAATGACGTCAAGGCCTTACTTTTAAGTCCGGGCCAAATACAGACTAACTGTTTTGGGCCACTGAAATATTGCCAAACCTCCGATAACTAATCACATTCCGCTCAACATACCCATTATCCTGGCGCCATACAGGGGGAGTTGCACACACTGATGGCGCAGTGCCCTGTACCGATGCCAAGGTCACTTATAAATGTCGGTGAGCCAGAATACTTGAGGCTGCCTTCTTGGCGTCTGTAAAAATTCATTACCTCCAAGACATCAGAAATCCTACTCTCCAAGCAGGGGTTTATGCTTCGGCTTATTTTTGACGTGTTTTTATACGTTTTATCGGGCTTTCTTTTTTGTACTGGCGTCTTTCTTTCTTCGCCAGCCAAACGTGGCGTATTGGATACTGCCTGGCCAAATTGATACTGTCTTGCCAATTTTCATACGGTATTGCAGCCACTGAAAGATCTGCTTGGAGATTACAGAAATCCTTCCTCTTACAAACGTTTTAGACTATACAAGAAGGGAACCGGTTGGAGCTACAAGAAACAGATTCTTCAAGAAATGACAAATCACTGTCCGTCTCTCGTTTGTCAGTATACCTCCTGACACTTCATATCACTACCAGTCCCCAAATGTCGCCTACAAGACTGGCCACACAAAACGCCCTCTTGGGCATCAAAAGGCCCTTTGTCCTACCGGTCAGCCGCCTTGCCTTGACCCCGGCTGAGAAGCAATTAAGAATCTTAAAGGGATGGTCCATGGTTTAAGGTTATTACATGCTGACGTTCATATTTGTATGCAGTTGTGATATCTTGAATAACTACTTCTTGAGCTTGAACCCTTCTTGAAAGCGTGAAATCTGGTTTGTAAGAAAAGTCTCAAGTCTTGAGAGTGAGCTAAAGAACATTCTAGACAACATAAGAGCCGTCCTCAGAAGAACCCGATACACCTGTGTGTACATTCTGTCTCACACGAGAACCCACGAGAGGTCAAAGGTTAAACACACGTCTCATGGAGAGGACTCAATGTCAGGTGTACTATATCATGTCCATTCAGGTCACGCCTTTGAGCACGTGTGGCCTTTGTACTAGTTCAGCACACTTGTGAGGGATTTTCTACCGTTAAGCTAGGCCAGAGTGTACTAAACCTGCTTTTTGCACGACAAAAGAGGGAAAAGTGCTGGCTTAAGTCGTTTCATTCTTGACCTTGAAACTGTCAGCAGTGCAACCTTCGACAAGTGCAGCTATTCAAATTTGGTAGTTAGTTGGCTTACTACGTATAACAGTACTAGTTCATGTTGGTATAGTGTCACAATGTACATGACAGTATCTGGTACCCTACTACCCTACAGTGTGGTAGGGTAATCTCCAAACAGATCTTTCTGTGGCTGCAATACAGTATCACATTGCCAGGTAGTATCCAATACGCCACGTTTGGCCGGCGTAAAAAAAGATACCGGTACTAAAAACAAAGCCCGATAAAAACGCATAAAAACGCGTCAATAATAAGCCGAAGCCTAAACCTCTGCTTGGAGAGTAACGGTATGGTAAAACATAGTGTGATGCTATGTTGTGACAACATTTGCTTTGTCTGGAGGTACCCACCGGATCCGGCTTTGCGGGGGCAATGGCCTAGGTCGCTGAACTCAGCCTGGCCGTTAGGGCGAACTATACATGGTCATTATACCGTGACTAGGCCTATCCTTGGGGCAAAACAGAGGTTGGCACATGTAAGACTCGTGCATGACAGTAGGATGTCTTCATATATTATGCTGTCTCTGAAAAATATGGCTACGAGAGCAAAATTGTTTTATTGTTTTCCAAAACAATCATAGGTCTATTTATAAGATACCGATTAAGGATGGTTGGATACTAGTATGCTGCTTTTAGTGTGATTTATGGAGATTCATAGAATGCTTGTAAGTTTCAGACGTAACACCCTACTAGGATCTACTCTAGCCATGAACAGGGATGAGGGGGATACAGAATTAGCCACGTTTGGGGCCGCATTCTTGCCGCAGCGCCACCTAGTGGCAAAAAGAAGTGGTTCCAGTCATTGCAGTCATGAGAGCGTTAACGGACTAGGTAAAAATCACATGATTGTGTACAAAGAACTCCAAAGAAGAGCACTTCAGACTAATCGATCCTGGCGTACAGAACAGGATGTTTGAAAAATGACTGAGACACGATCGTTAAGGACGCCCAGTAGGCAGAAAACGCTACGACATCTGCTTGGAGATTAGTACACTAGGACATTGTCCTGTCAATACAACCAACCCTGTCTGACTTCAAGCCATGACTTTCCAGGAATCCGGATACAGGAAGGAGAAAACACAGGAATGTACAACATCTTGCTCTACAAGAATGTCAATAACAAACTTGGAACTAGAGGTCCGAGATCTCAAGTCTTCGTCAGAGGGACATTGCTCTAGATAAATAAACGTGTACTCTTTACTTTTTAATAATCGATTTGGTCTAGAGTACAAAAGAATCTCTGTACTCCTTTGTTTATTCTACAGAACACTGTGAAATGGTTCGCCACAGATTTACAGACTCGCTGTCATCCATGTTAGCTATTTGATTTTGGACTGTTTTACTGTCAAAATATTACTGTTACAAGAAATACAATTTACTGTATTATGATCAAAGTGTCACAACAGTGTTGCAAAATGTAACAAGAGAAGATGTGATGAAAGGAAAGAATCAGAACAGGGCGACTACTGCTGTTTAGTTGAATTATTTTTATGCTTGTTTGTTGTTACACTGTGTTTTTTTATTTAAATTGTGTCCTAACATTTGTATTTCTACATTTAGCATATTCCAGATCTACATGTAGGCATCTTGTTTTTTTTGACCCAGTGGACGTCATCCATAAAATTTACTTGGTGTGGCCACTGGCCATATATAAGTAATGACCTGACCAACCTTTTCCTCCTCCCGCTGAAATTACAGAACAGTCCCCTATTAATCTAAGCAACATTATCTGATCCCAGACCATGATAAGACCCATGAGACCCAGCAGGGGTCTCCAGCTGTCTCTGGTGGGGGAAGATCAAAAGGTCGTTGACCTACATATAGGACAAAAACAATGTAACCAAAAAATAACGAAATAACTTATTTTCCACATTCCTATAAACCATTTAAGTTCAAACTTACACCACTATATCTATATTTCTAAACCTATACACCATACAAAAATCTAGACAACTGCCCAATCAGCACCTCAACTACGAACAAAGAAACAAACACAAAAGGTCTATTACGGGGACATATCGACCCCCAAGACTCTCATCTTTGAACTTAATGTTGGTGTTCACCACAGTAACATGCCTACCAAAATTCATTAACTTCCATCCACAAATACACAAGTTATCCTGCTAACAAAAAAAATGAAAATGCCCCCCTGCAGTGACAACCGAACCCCCCACGAAGCCCGTTAACGAACTTAACCTTGCTCTTAACAATAGTAACCTCCCTACCAAAAATCATGACCATCTATTTGAATATACTTGAGTTATTTTGTTAACAAGCAACAAACACAAAAGGTGCACTAACGTGACGTACGGACCCCCCACAAAGCCCAAACTTGCACTTGACTTCGGCCTTAATAACGGTAACCTGCCTGCCAAATATCATGGACTTTGAATCATGCCTTCCAGAGTTATATCCCTAAATCCGCTGTCACCCACAATACGGCCAACCATTTCCATAGTACTTCTGACGAAGACAATGAACCCAGAAGGTTATAAAACATTCACAACTCAGTGAAATATTTACAGGTTTTGTGAATTTCCTGTTCTATTCATTATTGTGATTTTCTCTAGATCTGTTATGTCTACATGATAGTAAATCTCTTTGCATTTTCGATTCCCACAAGCACTCGGCCAACACACTCCAAGCCAGCTTCTGGGACCTAACTAACTTAGCTTCCTGTGCCTGACTGACTGTGGTCACTGTGGTCTGTAGTTACGTAATTCCCCTCAATATAGATAGCGCTTGCTGTGTGAAACGTCTGACTCTTCGGAGAATTTATCCAGTTGCTTGATTTATTTTGTATTATTTGTAATCTCCTATTCTTTATTCCTTCAAAGAACGCCCTCCCCCGTATAAGATAAACGAAGTCTATCTAGCATTGCAAAGTATAACATCGATTCTGCTTACACTCAGCAACTTTCCTCTGTCACCCTTGCCACAGTTTCTGACAAGACCACAAGACGGTAACATTTGCCAAAAAATGCAAAAGCTATGTCATTAATTTCTAACTCTTTGCCTGCTCCCCCCCCCCCTAGAATTCTGAAAATAGAACAGTCCTACAGGAAAGGTCTCGGCACCTTCCAGTGGTAGTGACGTCATAGCGGTGACACGGGTCGGGAACGTGCACTGTCACAATGTACCCTTGTCTGTTGGCGCTACGCCCTGCCCATATTTGTATAGTCTGACCCAAAGCGTTCACACTGTTGTAGTACATTACATACGTCATTGGCCACGGTTTTGACATTGTCCCCATTCTCCCAGAACCAGCGCTACCATAACTGTGTTTGGCATTACACTGTAACAATTACAGACCTATTTCTGTGATACCATCTTTTATGAAGATATTGGAGAAGGCCATCCATGCACAGGTTTACATGTACCTTAAGGAACACAACATACTAAATCAGTGCCAATCAGGATTTAGACCAAAACATTCCTGCTCTACAACCCTGTTACATGTTACCGATACTATCTTGAGTAACATGGATAATGGAATGGTGACTGGTGCTGTCTTCTTAGATCTTAAGAAGGCCTTTGATACCGTATGTCACCAGGTCCTGCTCCATAAACTAAGGTTTAATGGCATACAGGGCATGGCACTGACATGGTTTCACTCATACCTGTCAAACAGGAAACAAACGACAGTTATTAATGGGGTGAACAGTGATCTGATGGATATATCTGTTGGAGTTCCGCAAGGCTCGGTCCTTGGTCCGTTACTGTTCATAATATACATTAATGACATGCCGGATCAGATCATCCATGGACATATAGTGCTTTATGCCGATGACACTGCACTTTTCTTTGCAGCTAAATCAGTCTCTGATGTTAACAAAGCACTGAATGCAGACCTTCAGAACATTCAAAAGTGGCTTGAAACAAACAGACTCACACTAAACACCAGTAAATGCAAAGCGATGCTCTTTGGCACTTCTAACAGGCTGCACCTAGGAAAAGAACAGTTAAAAACACATCTATCTGGAACATGCATTGAAGTAGTATCCAGTTTTAAGTATTTGGGGATCTGGCTTGACCCTTGTTTGACATGGCAATGTTACGTTGAGAAGTTGACTAATGCCGTGTCTGCAAGAATGGGTGTTCTTCGGCGCCTCACCTCTCTCCTACCACAAAACACACTAACAATGTTGTTTAATTGTTTGATCTTACCGAAACTCGACTATTGTGATGTAGTGTGGGGAAATTGTGGGAAAGGGTTATCAGACAAGCTACAAAAGTTCCAAAACCGAGCAGTAAGAATGATCCTAGGTTTGCCATACAGATCGCATGTCAGCTCTGAGCATCTATCGAGCCTTGGCTGGAAAGACCTATCTTCACGACGTCATATACATCTTCTACAAACTGTACGAAAGTCAATTCAAAACCAGTTACCCGAGTACCTAAACATCTTCAACTTAACCTTAGAAACCCATACTTACTCCACCCGACACAGTCTGAATCAGTCCTTGCGACTCCCCAAAGCCAGGTTAGAATGCGGTAAGAAAACGTTTGCTTATAGACGTGCAGTGGGTTGGAATAAACTCCCACCCGTTGTTAGAACTGCATCGTCTATACAGTCCTTCACATCACTGTATGCACAGTTACGTGACCTCTGACTCTCCACCCTTACGACCCGGCATGGCCTCGATTACGAATTTGGATTACGATTTTGATTTGATGTTTTTGATCCTGTCTTTGTCTTGTACATATTGTTACATGTGTTTGTCCATGTGTACCCAGGGCCACTCGGAAGAGCAGTGCCAAGTCACTGAGAGGTGCTACCCTGGTAAAAGAATACAGAAATAAATAAATAAATAAATAAATAAATAAATACACTTGATGGAGCCTACGCTCAACATCAGTCCGTAATGGCAAATCTGCTGTACAAACTTTCCTGTCCTGAAAATGGCAATACAAGGATAACAACGTGACTGGGTGTTACTAGAAGTTAAGGTTACAAGGAAGAATGCGACCTTCCCCTCTCTCCCTTTCATCATTACAACCTAGTGTTGTGTTAGTGTAGCATCTTATGATCCCCTCCCTTTTAATGATCTATATTACTAATAAATATCCACATCAGTATGTAAGGAACGGATCGTTTGAATGTGAATCGACAAGTCAGTAGTAAATGTAGACAATAGATAGTATCATTTGAAAATAAGGAGGACGAAGAAATTGTCAGACACGAAAGATAATGTTTTATCACAATTTCGTCTACAAATACATCGTTTCAAAGAAACTCACATCAGCAATAGCATCTTAGAGGTATACAACGTTCAGAATTTACATCAGCATATATTCCACGCAAGTATTCCACACAATAAGCTTGGTAAAAGACAAAAACACGGTCTGTGTGAACAACTCCTTGGTATGAAGCAACGAAAGTTACGACATTGCTTACAGTTCTGCTTCAAACCGCTAGAGGCGTCATTGACCACACTACGCAGAAGCAATCCAAGCGGATTTTACATGAAATGCAGGAAAAGATTACCATTTCATTACTGCTCTTTAATGACTATTGCAGGGTTAAAGAGGTGAAGTTAGATATGATAGTGCATGAAATACTTTTAGCCTTGGCACAGCAAAATAATATACAGCTCTCATAATCTCTCATTCGAAACAAGCGCAAAAGATAGCCTTCCTAACTCTGTACATTACACGACCTGTGTGGTAAGAGTACAACACAATACTGGCTTTTGTTGTTAAAATATCCCATTATTTTTTACAAGCAAAACAACAAAAATTACAGAGAGGGTGATGCTACAGCTACAAGTTTGTCTGGTTTACTGTTATCGCGTGATGAGGAAAGTATTTGCGAAGACGAGGAAGAGGGATGCAACGACAACGACGACCGTAAGATGAGCCCGGTTTGAAGCACCGGTTGGTAGCACTGTACCAGTCGCCCCCAGAGGGTCTGTTGTGCGCACAGCTGGGGTAATAGTCGTCGGCAAATCTGTAAAAACAAACATGATAAAAATGAATACCTTGTTGAAGGAGTCAACCGAAAATTGGGTTTCAGTGTTAAAACATAAAGTTCAGCCATCATTTCATATAATGACGCTTGCCAACACAGATGAACTTGCATGCTAAGACAAATGAATACGTTATCAAATATAGAAGTGAATGAAACCGTCTCAAAGTAACAGAATAAACAAACAGAATAAAACTTTTATTTTTAAAAATCATGATTTCTAATTGATCTACGACAACAGCAAACGTTTCATCAAGGTAAAGCAATGTGAACACCATCCTTACCTACTGATCGGTACGTCGCAAAGAAGCCCTTTGCGTTGACAAAGTCGTCCGACACGAATTTTACGAACATTTGGTTGGAGTAAGCTCTCACACTGTGTGACTCCCATCCGCAGTAAACTTCTGTACAAGACCAAATTTAAAAAAAATTTTAGGTGATCGTTATGTCCTTATATTTGACAACAAGATCCAGTTCAAACATTCAACTGTTGGAATAAAACACTGCACGAAAAGATGGATTTACCAATGGTAGTAAATGCCAATTAAAGTCGGGTAATGTTTACTTTGTAAACAGTGCCGGACTTTGCAATGGTGATAAATAAAAATGAAGTCCGGTAATTTCATTTACTACCATTTTTAAGTCCGAAGTTACCGGACTTGACTTTTATTTACTACCATTGTGAAGTCCGATACTGTTTACAAAGTAAACATTACCCGACTTTACTGGCATTTACTACCATTGGTAAATCCAACATTTTTGTGCAGTGAAAGCTTACCCAAACGTTTCCGGTTGACGCCAATGCCTTCGTACACGGACAGATAGTCGTTGGTCTCGTTCACACAAGTGGCCGTGATACCGCCCACTAGAAAGTTCAGTACGTTGAGTTCCACGTGTTTGTTTTGAGCCACGGTGATCTCCCACTCGCACTGCGTCCCGCTGCTGTAGTCGTCAGGATAGTTGATGGAGGCGATGGAGCCGCTCGGAGCCGAGAGTTGCCGAAGGTTGTTGCATCCCGAATCAGGGCCTAGTGATAGATTTTGTTCAACGTCATCATAGATATGACACGAAATCGCACATTTCAGACTTTTGGGAAGTATGTTTGGGTGTCCGTGACCTTCAAGTTCACAGACCTCCTGGATGTGCTTACAGTTTTCGTGAAAGTATTGGATGGAGGAGGTTGTATGATGAAATCTGGTCGGGTATTACAACGCTTTCTGAATTCCTCCACATACCACCCACTTACTCCCACCCAGCGCATGCTGCCCTTCAGGCTTGACTTCCCTATGAATCAACTGTCAAAATCACCTCCCACTCTCCACACATCCGTCGCTTCTTGGACAAACTGACACACAAACCTACAACTCAGCCACCCGAAACAATACTTCCGTACCCGGAAGTAAAAAGAAGAAAAAGAAAACTAAAAGCAAAGCTTTGTTATCACGATAAATTCATGATATATTTATCGCTGTGAGATGATAAATACCGATGTACCCACCAGAACTTAGCGATACCGATGAAAAGGTTGCCAAGAAGCCCCTGTGTCCGCTGTTAGAAAAACCGGTAGTGATAAACCTGACCGTCATGGTGTTGCCGTTTGCGATCATGATCGGAGGAAGGACCCTACCGCAGTACACTCCTACAAAACAAAATAAGGAAACAGTTCTCAACATCTGTAACATTTTTTGTTGTTGTTTAAAAAGAATTCGAACTATATTGACTTATAACTTAAAGGAGTTCTGGCCGAAAAGCTCAATATAAGGTTTGAGGTATTGGAGTGGTCCATGACGTCCGAATATATAGTCGTGGCCGCCATGTTGGTGGAGGTCAAACATCCAAGATGGCGACCGGTCATTAGGAGGGCATAGGCAATGGTTCCAAGAAAGGCATAACTCATTAGTCTGGTACTATCTATAAGATAGTATTTTGAAGTAGGTAAAAGGCGGGAAATTTAGAACCTTTGTCTCATTACGGTTTCACACACAGGTTGTTCCACCAATATGGCGGGCTAAATCATAGTCACGTGACCTTACGACACTTACCTAACTTTGTCCCGGATGTAGGAGTGCCCTCGTATATCTCCAGATAGTGCCTGGTGCAGGCACCCGGCGTGGTGATATGGGATGGGAAAGGGTCGATGTCGATATCCTCAAAGCTCAGCTTGATGGCGACGGAGGTACCGAAAACAGACAGCGTCCACATGCAGTCCTCGTTAGTCTGGTACGGCTGCGGGTAGTCCAGGCTGTTGAACGATGTGGTGGTGCGCGTTGAGATTTGTCCCCCACACGCTGTGAACAAAAAGTATTTCGTTCAAACACACACCTAGCGACTTGCGACGGAAGTACCACGCACTACATTTATCGCGTCACGTGAGAGGTACATGCTTCATTCTCTTGTTTATTTGTTTATCTCCACAAGTACACAAGTGGAAGGGGGGGGGGCAAAAATAATCTCCAAGCAAATCCTACGGTGGCAAGGAAGTATCCAATCGGCCAAGCAGTGTCCAGTGTCTTGCCACCGTCGGATCTGCTTAAAGATTAGGCAAAACAGGTCACAAGTTGCCCTTTTCAATTTATGTGTTGTTTTTTTCACTTCCTTTTCTTGTAAGAAATCATTATACGACTTCATTTCAAAGTATCCTGAAGGATTCAGTACATACATCACCGAACAGATGTGTATGTGTTTATGTGCGCGCGCGCGCGCGCGTGTGTGTGTGTGCTGCGGGAAGTGTCCATGACCTATTTTGAAGACGCCTAGACCACTTTCTGGCTATTCCAACATGTTGCGTGTCATCTGTGACATTCAGCGAGGTTAATTCAGCACTAACCCGTCCCCTTGTTCAACAAACTGGGCTTTCTTGTCCCAGATACCGACTTCTGCGAGTTGGTATTTCTATGACATTCGTCGAATGAAAACTGACAATCGTTGCCCCAAGGCCCGTGGAAGTATAGGAGTGCCAATCATTCCAGAAGACGAGGCGACCCTTTATCTCCATCGCTCGCAACATGTACGGAACGTAAGGAACTGACATTGGAACGCTGTTTATTCCGAGAATTTTAGGCATATCTGTTTCAGTTTAAATTACAAGTATATCTGATAGTGTTATCTGCTATGTTACCAGTATCCTCAGTTTAGCCAGTGCGACAAGCTGTTTTCTATTAACTCTTTCTCACCTTCTCTCCTGTGTCTTGTCGACCCTGGAAAGGAGGTCTATCTATCTTTGCTTTTTTTATTATTTCAGCAACATTCTACAGACCCTAACCACGTAAAAGTAGCGGAGAAGTAAGTTTCGTTTATTGGAGGGAGAGGAGAAATAAGTTTCATTTATCAAAAGTAGTAAAAGTTGACAGTTTGTGATATTTCTTCCTTGAAACTCGACGCGCTTTGAAAGAGTAAGGCAAACGTCTAATGGGATAATCTCCAAGCAGAATTCTTCGGGGGCAAGGGGAGTCTATTGCCGCCTGTAACCAGTTATCCCCCGTACGGTTTACAGGCGGCCAATAGACTCTCCTTGCCCCCGAAGAAATCTGCTAGGAAATGGACTCAAATATTATTTAATGGATATGCTACGATTGTTTTAGAATGCCACCAGTAATGTTTGTGCCAGTCCAGTTCTAAATCTGTAATCAAGTCCACAATTCAGCCTGATGGCTGCAAGGGATTTTAAACTGAATAAACTATCTATCTATCTATCTACTGATGAGACTGAACATGGAGGTCATACATATATAACTATGACACTATGTGCACACTATGACACTTCCCCGAACAGTAAAGGACAGTGAGGGAGGCATTCCGAAATGTGCCCCATTCCAAACCATGGAATAGCGCATCCAGGAATATAGCTGCTGCATCATGATACCTGGAGGTCATACATGTATAACCATGAGACTATGTGTACAGTACAAACGTGCCTCAGACGTTTTAGATAGGAAACGTGTTGACAGTAACAGCACGTAGCAATGTGTCAACTGTCTCACAAGAGATAGCCACCAAACCTGGACTGTCCTGGAAGCTTTCCAAAAACGCATGTTTAATAGAAGAAGACATTTTGGTGCACCAGCCAAGACGAGATTTCCGTATATACGTGGGACCTACTTCCAAAGTTAAGGCTTTCTTTAGACCGGTATCCCTACTTTTCTTAAACATTTCTTAGCATAGTTTTTAATTTTATCAAGGTTTACATGCACAATTTTTTGTCTCCAACAACAACACCTCCTACCTTGATCGACAATGTATTACCCCTGCCCACGCAGTCCCTCTGTAAGATTAAGAGTTTTATTTGTGTTTGACAAACAGCAGAGCCACACAAGGAGACGGCCAACATGTGTTGTAAGACTCCTGCCCTTCGGTCAGACTCAGAGTCAGACATCGTTACGATAGGAAGGACCTCCCCGAACAGTAGAGCACAGTGAGAGAGGCATTCCAAGATGTGCTCCGTTCCAAACCACGCCAAGGCGCACGATGGAATGACACATCCAGGAATACAGCCGCACATTCCAAACTGCGCTCCATATTCTATAACATTATATGGAATAGCACATTCAGGAATACAGCTGCATATTCCAAAGTATACACCATTCCAAAATGTGAACCATTCTAAAACACGCCATGGCACACGATCATAGAATGGCACATCCTGGAACACAGCTGCATTCCAAAATGTGCATCATTCCAAAATGTGCACTATTCCAAAATGTGCACCACATAAAAACATGCTGTAGCACACGTTGGGATGCTGTGGGATGGATGTTCTGGAATACAACACTGAGCAGCCAACTGACAGTGATTTGTTATATGTATTTGTTCCGCAAGACAGTGTCAGACAAAGAAAAGGATACAAGCAACAGTTGAGTATATCATTAGCCTGCCAAATCGTCATGAAAGGAACTGTTGACAGGTCAAAACGGGAGCTGCAAACGTTGGTTTAATCTTTGTGGGAAAGTTTGAATCGGCCTTTGTGACCTTTATCCCATGTATTGACTCACTATCAGTAGCGAACAACAGTCGGTCAAAGGTAAAGCAAAGAAGTTGATGCCAACCCCACACATAAATGCCAGAGTTCGACTTTTGAGAAAATGTGTCCTTTTCTAACGTAAGAAAGGTTTAATTGACTCGCTACCGTTGCTAAAAAAACGGACGGGCAAAATAGGCCAAAGGTAAACAAACTGATACACAATGGCACTGAAAAGATCAGTGGTGTACATGTCTTGTGTGTTTAAAAAAAATGGGTAGCTGGCATTCTTTGCGGTTAGAAACTGTCTATAGACACGTTATCGATCGTACATGTAAACAACGTCTCGTTGAGTAGGTAAACAAATTTACATAAAAAGGTACACAAAATAAGCCGTTATAACAGGTTTGTGGTTTTAATTTACGGTAACCGTTGTGTTGACTGTTCTGTGCGTTTCCTAGATCTTATCAAAGTGTTTCGTTAAAAGTTCACAGAAGAAAGGACTTGGTTGAAAAGGACGAATGAATGAATGAATGCAGACTGACAGAGAACCTCTTGTTCTGTGGAAACAACCCTCGCACTTGTTTCGCTCACTTTGATGGTTGATTTGTATGCGCCGTTGTGTGACTGTCACCTAGTATCACAGGGACGGAGTTGAGGAATCTTCGGATGGCTCCGATCCTGTAGCAATTCTCTAATGTAAGCCTCGTCAATTGTGAATGTCTAAAGTTTTAACGTTAAAAGTTGAAGATGACAAACAGTCTAAAAAAAGTGATGTATTCCTTCGTGTCATCGTTCACAAACTGATGTAATATGTTGTTTTTTTCTTTTAAGGGTTGTTTTTCATTAATTTTCTTTAATTTCGTAATTGTCTTTAATTCTTTCTTTTTTAATTAAAGTTCTTTTGTACAATTTTTCCCCAAATAGCAACAGCACAGACGTTAACAAGACTTCTTCGAAATACCAGTATACTTTTTAGACGTCAATGCTAACCTCAATCTTTAGTCACGTGCCCAAATATAGTCCATTGAGATCAATTTTAATCGATTGTTCCACAAATACCTTTCCAGGATGTTGTTGCGTCCCCCTCATCGAGTGGGTCCATACCGTAATGACTAAACGACATTGGTTTTGAATTTTACGTCCCTCAAAACCTTCAATCCATCCTTCCTTTTTAATCTGATTTAACGCTTTATTCTATTCACCGTTTTCATTAAAAAAAACTCTCATTAGTACGTGGGGAGGTCGGATTAGGAGCGTGCATAATTGCGTTACTCTGGATTTTCTGAAGAATTTGCGCGCCGTACATTGTTATGGACGACCGCCCACTGTGGCTTTTGCAGGCGTCACAAAGATGGCGACCCACGGTGACCTCTGACCCTGTTGTTCCAATCAATGGTCAAGATTGGCGGGCAGTGGTCTTGTTTGTGTGGTAATCCGATCTACCGGGCCTTTATCACGTCCAGAAACATGAATATTCCTCAGTACGCAAACGAGCAGCCTACGCACCAGTAAAACTTGTCACAAATGTTTAGGCCCAATATTGACTGAATTCAAGAAAAAATGTGCACACAACACAAGCAAACTGGCAGTCGTTGCATTTTTGTCATTTTTTGGTGTGAATTCTGGGTCGGAAATGCCGTGACGTCAAGAAAAGCGTGAATAATCACATTTCACACATTTTTTTCACCATGTGGGTCGCTGGGGGTAGCTTCAAAACATGCTTCCCTACTCGAATTTAATTTCCTGGAAGTTTCACAAATTTTCAATAAACTACTTAACTAATCATAACAATAAAAACCTTTACCTAATACAGTACACGTACGTTAAAAACACATGCATATGCTTAAGAACAATGAGTATAAATATGATACAAGAAACAACAAAGGCTTTTCCTCACTGCATGTACGCATAACATATCCATATTTACAGATGCCTTATGGCAGAACCAGACAAATTTCCTTCCATAAAATTGCGGAAGAGAAAAACACAGATTGAAAAGGCGCGTGTGATTGCGCGAGGGGTCACTACAGGTCACTCTTCCCCCAGACACGAATTAATGCAGCAATATTTCACATCATTCTGAGTTCTTACCAGACAAAGAGAAAGCCTAGAAAAATACCCCTAACGGTTTAAACAGATGTCAGTCGGAGAAATTTAACAAAAGCCTTGGAGGTTTGAAAAATAGCGAGTACAACACAAAGATTTATAGCGTCGAGTCTGCTTTAAACATAGTGTTTGGGGCTCCATTTTATCATCCACTGACAATATAGACGCGGGCAATTTTAACGTACACATCTGTGAAACAGATACAATGGTTCAGCAGTATCCAAGCCTATGTTAACTCTTTTCCCTCCAATTGAGAACCAGTAGACGATATCATTACTCGGCACCATTCATTATTACATTTACAATGGTACTTTTCTGGGCGACCAGCCAACTTGAAGTGCTACGCATTTTTGTCGTGCAGGCGTTTTCACCTCAATGTTAAACTTGCCAAACATTTAAGAACTGTAACAAAAATAACAAAATGCCCTTTTTCGCTTACAACCTCCGTATAACCTCCTTGTTACAACTAAATGTACTGTAAACCAAGCGAACCGTTTGAAATTCACGCCGTCCAGCAGTGTTTGTAATCATTAAAGGGATTATAACCAATTATGCATGACCTCGTTAACTCCTCAGCCAAGGCCCCCAAGGTATCACCTTTTCTCTAAACTTGTCAACAAGCACTAGAGCCATGTTGGCAAGCAATTTAAGAATGTACAAACATTGACATCCAAACAACAAGGCTCGTTTAGGAACAAAATTTAGAGCCTTACACCCCCACCCCCCACAGAAACAAACATCGCATGTATATCATATATACTATATAGACCAGCTTTGTCGATAGCCTGACTCGTTCTGGTTTCAGATACGCTTTTAAAAGTAAATTATACCTGTATCCAAAAAAGTATAACCCTCTACTGTAACAGTAACATACTGTGGTTGTTGTAGACAGATAGATGTGTACAGCTTGGGAGGGGAGTGTAGCTATACCGCTATAGGTAGCCGGGGTCGCCAATGGTATGTGTGCCTCGCAGCAATGTGTGATACACCACGACCTGGGCAGTCGATCGCGTTTCAAGAACAGGCCCAAGAAACATACATCTTCAACACGCCAAGACGCACACACTTACCTCCATACGCCGTTCTCAAGATTCCCAGGAGGACAAGACACGACAGCATCGTCCTGTGAAGGGTAGAAGAAGAAGTGAACATCTTGGAAAGCTTATATGTCGACAAGTCCACACCTAGTTCGGAGGCCTGCTCCCCCCTACTTGACCCAGCAAAGTGTGAGAAGAGATCTGGGTTGTGATTGGTTGACGGGTTGTTGAATGACCTGCAAAGGGGACCGTTCATTTCAGCCATGAGTCACTCCGGATCAGTGGAGGGGTTAACAGAGAGATCCCCAAATCACTAGTGACAACAAAAATAAAAGGTGACTCTGCGTTGCGACTATTGGATGATACGTTTGTAAACAAAGCTCTAAGGCTCAAACAAACAAACAAACAAACAAACAAACAAATACTACTTTACAATTGTTGTTGTTTGTGAATGATGTACAAATATTGATGCAGGGCAACTTTTTTAAAAGCTACAAAGCACGAAAATCAAATTCTAGAAATATACATGTAATTATCATTCAATCATCCTACATTTTGAATGTGCATTGCAATGTCCTTTTTTCCGTAAGCGTTTTCACAATCTTACCTCATAACATATTTTTTGTAACTGGCTTTTCGTGAATTCTACATGTATTTATGTGGCACATCTCAAATTCATGAATACCATGTCATGTTCTGTAACATAATTCAAGCGGTCCAAAGAGGCGCCGTTGCTAATATATTCCTTGGTGCACATGAATGGAACGATTCTACTTCCAGCTGCAACCCTGGGAAATTCTGTACGCAAATTCCAAACTGGCGCCCACAGAAGGGAGACCTACAAAAGTGCCCAATTTTCGGCCTCAATGCCCCGACGGCTCTTCCCTATTCTGTTTCTCAGTTTTCCTTTATTGTGCTACGCGACAATATGTAGAGGTCGCAGTGGTCGCGTATGCTGTTAGTGTGTTTTTGTTGTACAGTGTATGAAAACATTCAAATCCAAGTACAAGCCGTTGAATGGGGGCTTTTGCAAACGATGTAGAAGGGGGTGTCTTTAAACTATTCCCTTCCCCTGATATTTGTGAACCAGCCCTTACGGAAGACTGATTTTTCTACTGTAGAAAGGCTTATTCATGCGATATTTCCGTACATGACCACATTTCCGTCTTTGAGGCTTATAAATACAGTCTAGCCCACGACATTGTGACGTCATGTTTACCCAAGGCCACCATTCCATACCATATATGGAGGTCTTTCGCGGCATATTTCAATATGACGCATAAACTTATCTTTTGCCCATGGCTACATGTAAGTTAGGGTCTGCGTGGTTTCAAAAGATTACGTTATTAGATACCTAAGTACATCGAAACAGATCAATAAATGTATGTATTTTATCGATTTGTTTTTTTTTCTGTGGGGGTGTCTTGGTGAAATGTGATAGAACGTACGCTGGTGAAATGGAAAGAAAAAGCACTAAAACAGTTATTTCCCTTTCGTCTGACATGTGTATAGGGAGGGAACTATATATGTCACGAGTACAACTTTTATGATAAAGCAAGGAGGTTCAATCAGATTGAACCTCCTTGGATAAAGTTACAGTGGCTGAAGTCGGCGGCCTTTACAAGTGTAATCTCTAAAGCAGATGTAGGGTTCGTCTCAGTGTTTTACGCTTTTTAAATGCTTTTCGATACAAGTCTATCGCAGTGAACATGACTCCGTCTTTGTTTCTTTCATGTTGAATAAAAAATAAAAAAAAGTGAACATGACGCAGTTTTTACGGGGCCAAGCAAACAGGAAAGACAATCGCATAGAACTTGTGCCCCCGTGACCTCTCGTTCCCACGATCAATTACCTAATTTAATCTTTTGTCACTACGCCAGTATGTCAAACTAAAGGTGTGTTTACATATGGTTCAAGGCCCCCTATGACTTCCATTGTTCTACAGGTAAAACAATTCTTCGGTCAAAGGTCATTTCCTTCAACCAGGCCTTTAAATGCGAAGGAAAAACAGGGGGTAGAAAGGCGATATGCAAGGTAAATATAGAGTTAGAAAACACCACACTAAACGTCTAAAATGATAACAAAAGTTATGAAAATACTACTATTAGGTTTTTTTTCACATGACATTCAAAACAGATTCTTGTAAACAGTGTATACGCAAAAAATGACACTTAAAAAGACATTTTCTTGAAATAGATACACCCAGTTCGTGAGTTAATGAACCGTCCCCGGATATTGACCTTGAAAACATTTTACCTCCGTCAGAGCTAAGGAATGTCCGTACTTCCCGCCCGCCAAAACTTCCGCACTCTTCAAATTTGGGCAGAAACTAAAAACATGACCAAAAGAAAAGTATACACAACTCCCACGGTAATGTGCTATTAGATTTAATATTTGCGCATGGCGATAACGAAGTTAACTGAAACTGAACACTCTGCCAAAATGTCCGCATTCTG
The DNA here is from genome assembly GCA_013266295.2 of Branchiostoma floridae x Branchiostoma japonicum. NCBI lineage: Eukaryota > Metazoa > Chordata > Leptocardii > Amphioxiformes > Branchiostomatidae > Branchiostoma > Branchiostoma floridae x Branchiostoma japonicum. The sequence goes on along the minus strand of CM023834.1, from coordinate 25,585,038 downwards.
GCCTACCTAAAAAAAGCGAACTGTGTGTTACGTATGTGGCCTGTCAAACACTCATTGGACACATGTGAGTCTCTACTGTTTGTTTGTGTGACTGGACGGTGTTGACCGCAAGTGTGACTGTATTTACACATGTCATGGAGCAATGGCGAGAGGAATCAGGTCAGTTTAAAGGGGACAATTCATTTTACTGGTAGAAATGGTGCCAACAACAACACTGACGATGATAAAAAATAAGACGAAAAGTACCAACAACAAAAAAACGACGTGACTTTGCTAGTTCCTATGAAATTGAAAAAAAAAATGTTGGGGGGCAGGGGAGTTGACCTCCTTCATGTAGCTAAATCTGTACACGGTCCCGTGTCACCTTGTACCTGGTGCTTTATGCGTCACCTTAACCCTCAAACCACCGTATGGGGTCAAAACTGACCCCAGACGTATATAAATATGCGCCATTTTTACATTTCTTGTCGAAAACGAAATTCCTCCTATGAGTTTGTTTGTATATACTAGTATGTCTTGTAACTTCTTATACGGTTTTACTGAGATTGGCTCATTGTTGATTGAGTTATCCTAGAAAGTTTATGCCTTGTCCAGTGGGGTCAAAATTGACCCCAGAAAAATGTTATGCATTTTTTAAACACATTTGCGTCTTTTTTTGTCCCCGAAATTTCTTCCAGATAATATGTTTGCTTGAGCTTTATGCTGTCATGACCTCATGCTTTGAATGAACGCAATATTGAATCAGAAAACTCAATAGTTGTGACTCTTGACTAAGTCGCCTATGGAATTGGGGTCAAAGGTCATCAACATTGCTGCCTGTGGACCTCTAGTGAAATTAAATCAAATTATGATAATGAGCAGAAATTATTCACACTTAATCATGTCAAACTATCCCTGATAGATTAATGAAACTGTACATACATACAAATCGCAAAAAGAGTCACACTAAAAACCGTAATCGTGCAAAACATTATGGGTCAATTTTGACCCCATACGGTAAGATTCGTCGCAAAAAATCTACAGTGGTTTGAGGGTTAAACGGACCTTAACCTAGCATGAGTCATATGAACACCTGAATTTACTTTGGTCCGCCGTATGTAACTTTATATTCAAGTGTATCCTGTACGGAAAAGAAAACCCTGCAATGACATACGGGCTCCCACTTGATTTATGTAGGGGGTTGATTCACTCTAGCTGCCCTCAAGGGGAATTTGTGGACTGTCCCTTATTGCTGACAGCACCAGACCTACGACATGCAGACAGCACCCTCTAACCTCTGTGTGGACACCTGGTTTTGCCTGATCAGAGACCAAATAGAGCAGTAAGAACAACCCGTCATCAAACAAAACCTGCCACAAACACCGTGGACAGCAACCCTACAGAAACAGACGCTTCCAACGGGTGACAAACCTGCCATAACCACCTGTTCTTGTAGGTTTAGATTTTGTATCAAACGCTTTCGTGAAGTCATCGCGATGTATAACGTTATAATTTGGTGTACATTTTCCACACATACACACACATACAACCTACATTCTTCCTCGGTCATACAATGTAGACTAATGAGCACTGAATTTATCAGAATTTAAAAAAAACAATATTCTAAAAACATTTCTTCACAGAAGAAGGCCATTTTATAGTTGCAATTCATCAAGCACTACTACTTTCTATATATCTTAACAACATGAATATGGACAAGAAAATAAAGTAGGTAACAGCGACATGTGCTTAAGACTCGAAACATTATGAAAGCTATTACCGTGAAATTTTTAATGTTGCAAATCATGGTGTTTGTTTACAAAATACGTGCTTTTTGTGATCTGCGTCATGCCAGAAGACCATGAATAGCGATGACCCTTTAGCCATGGTTACTATTTATAGAATTTTTACGCCAGACCATGCGGTACATATATATAAACATACATATAAATATACGCCACCGAGAAGGAAATTTTGCATCTACAACAAAACATTCATACGCGTATGCTCGTCAAACTAATGAATAATACTAGGATCTCCAAAACAGCTATCCCTAATCAAAAGACCTAAAATAGGACCGGGTCACGTCACATGGATACACATTGTTATGCCGAGGCTGAGTAGCCACCCTACAAAAGACTATCCAACCCTGTTTAGTCCACACAATGTATTCCCCATACCTAGGCGTTACGAGGCAAATATGAAACACTATAGCTACTTTTAGTTTGTTCTTCGGCTTTTACGGTGTCAACATGGCATATCTGTGTTCACTGACACCTGTTACTTGGCAAACAAACCATACGCGGTTTAGAGCTGAAGCTTAGTCGGACCAAATGACGCATGTGGCTCGTGATGATTTTTATCTCAGAAAATGTCGCCTGATTTTTACCTCAGAAAATGTCGCCTGATGTTTACCTCAGAAAATGTCGTCTGATTTTTACCTCAGAAAATGTCGTCTGATTTTTACCTTAGAAAATGTCGTCTGATTTTTACCTCAGTAATTGTCGTCTGATTTTTATCTCAGAAAATGTTGTCTGATTTTTACCTGGGAAAATGTCGTCTGACTTTACCTCACTACGGGGTACGTAGTACCCAAACGACATGAGCTACATAAGGAAGAAGGGGTATAAAAGTGAACCTGACAGCTTTCTGTAAGAAAAACCTTAACACGGCCATCTGGTAATAGAAGCTGCTTAAAACAATACGCCTTTTTATGCCAAGCCAACAATATGGCCGTCCGAAAACAGTACGTTACTGAATAGATAGTCTGTCATCTCCTTTGGTGTCTTCGAAAACAACATAATCTTTTTCATAGTGAGTTATCGGTCTGGTTCTGAAAGCATATGTCTAACAAATGCCATGTTTTACACTCAACCTGTCCAGTGTGCTTGCCAACCCTACCCTACTTCTAACGCCACGTGAGGTCCCGTTATGCACATAGCTTTCAGGTTTTAAACACATTCTAGCGTCGATTATAACCGGCACAGACGACAACAAGGCGATAAACAGGTTATCAAAACACTTACCTTATCATCTTAGGGATAAACACTGGTAGATATTGGAGAAACAGAGCAAAGGTGCAGCCTTAACTGGGGGGGAGAGACGTTGGTTCAGAGGCCGTGGCCTGTTCACATAGCGTCCCTTTGGTAATTTGAATACACCTTGATTTATCCCACCTTTACTCATGTTTCTTCCGAGGACTATACCACATCTCAGTAGGGGTGTAAATCTAAAAGCCTGAACATAATGATAGATTATCGATTACAGATTTAGTTATAGTAATGTGTGTAACGTTATAGTGTAAATATGTCTAACATCGTGCAATGGCTGTTATTTTCTAAGTTGCATTTCGGTGATTCAGTGGTCCTTTCCCCCCAGACTTCCCCATTTCAATGGTATCGTCCGCAGTCATGGCTCGCTCAGTAAACAACAATAACTCCTTTGAGTAGAAGCCGGCTAAAAAGGTAGTTCAGTTTCAGTGAAGAATGTTGAATATGTACTAGATTACAGGTGCAAATACGTGTTCCCTTTTCTCCTATATATATATATTAGACTAGTACTCGGTTAACAAGTGTTCAGAATTTGCGTAAAAAATTATCCTCAATAGAATTATACCAATGCATAAATTATGAAATTAAACATCTATGACTTAGTAATGATATGTCGCTTTACTATATAATATATATTAGTATGTATATTCACGTGTATATATGTCATATAGAAATATATGCAAACAGAATGCTGCCAACTTTGGTTTCTAATAATTAGAACTAGTTGGCAAGTGCTAAATCGATCGTGCAGTCTTTCAGGGGCAGTTTACATTTTCAGGGGCCTGTACTGTGGAACAAACTCTATACTGAACAAAGGCAACTAACACCACAATGGTTGATAAAACGGACTGAAATATATAGGACTGGTATACAGCTTTAGTTGTCTTGACCGTACGTACATTATATACATGTTTATATATATGTCGATATAATTTGTTTCATTTCTTATGGCTGTAACCTTTTATGTGTATGAATGGTTTATTTCAAAAGATGAAAAACATTGTCACAAACATTGCAGCCAGAACGGTGATCTACTGGTGAAATGAATACATGCTTCCAATATTCCAAGAGTATCATTCTTGGCTCTTTTCTACAAGGTGTTACTGATACTTTGTCAGATTCTTACCTTGACCCGGAAAACATTCCCACGCCGCGAACTTTGAAAGGACGGCAAGAAAAGGCGCCGATTCAATTGGATTATAGGTCAATCATATGCCGCGTAATTATGTATGCATTGTTGGAGTAACGCGGGGGTAAAGGAAACCAACAAAGCATGTCAAAATATTCTGCTGCAGATATGAGTGTAGTGGATAGGGAGCGCTGCTGACTAATGAACATATCTGTCATTAGTACAGAAATAGATGCAATGGCTGCAAGAAAGACCAAAGACCAAGCAAAACATTAAGCTAACCATAACGACACCATATTGTATTGAATGACCTAGCTAGCTTGGCCATGGGCACCATTCTCATTTTAGCTTGCCAAGGCTCCTCACATGTGTGGACGGAGATATTTTAATATAAATATTAATATCTGCTATGATTCTTGGTTTTTAAAAATCATCACTTGCTGAATATCAGATTCTCGCTTCTCCTACATACTATAGATACCTCAAGACACTTATGCTAAAAGTGCCCAAGAACCCCAAGGTACAAAGTGTAGCCCTCCCATTTACTTTGAAAAGACTTTGTTCAACTAAAAACGGTCGTAATCTATTAAAACCCTCCTTACTGAGTCAATAACGGCTTTTCCCGCACATTTAATCCTTTCCTATACCCAAGAGTAACCGATGCACAGCTAGTGTTACATCACAACTTACTTTCCAACGGAGTAAGGATGACGTAACCTCTTCCAACGTGGAAGGCGGTTCCTCTTGGGCATTGGCTCATGTTGGAATATTCCACTTAATCATAGGGAATTCCTTTATGGAATAGACCAAATATGACCAAAAACATTCATCGGTTTGTGAATTCAACTGTGTTCTACATGCATAAAGGAGTTGGTTTATTCTAAATCGGCTCTTGTATATAAATTGGTGAAGGAATGAGATTATCTGCTACAAGGAAAATTTGGTACGGTCCACATGCCAAGGGTCTGAGCGAACATACGGAAGTCACTGGAAAAGCAAACATATAGGCCAAGGCGTTGGTCGCTGTTGTGTTTTGCCGCCTATTAAACAGTTTGCAAAAGATGGGTGTGACACCTCGATCGACAAACTCAAGGCTACGACCAAGTGGACAACATTCCTAGAGACTTCCGTGCAGCCCAGTTCTCCAGAAGATTTCAAAGGTAGGCGAAGTGTTTGTGTCTGTAAGTTTCTACATTATCGTATTTACAGTCTAAGTGAATGTTTTGCAGTAGTGAATGCTTCTTGTCTGGCTATAGCAAGTTCAGTAACAGTTATGAACCTGTTTACAACTAGATACAGCACGGTGCCATGGAGTGTGTATTCGGGTCATGTCCCTTGTGTGAGCACCACAAACCACGTTTTTCAGGTCACGAATTAGCACTGAAGAGAGACTGGGCATAGCTAAGTTTGTATCGTGTAATGCACTTCCAAAAGTGAGCTACACTGCCAAACAAAAACAGTTTGACGACGCGACGTTTCAAACTGTGTGATTCCGTAAAAAGTAATCCATAATGTGACAAAAGAAGGAGGAACAACTGCAATTTTCAACAGTCATAAAATCAAAATTACACGATTGCAACAGTCCTTAACGACCAATTTGTAACAGCCGTGCGGGTGATTACGCAAAACCACTGCGTAAAATACAACGTTAAAACGTTATTTTGGGCGGACATTCAGTTGTTTGAAAGTGCACCGAAAATCGCGCTATTTGTACAGTTTTGTTTGAACCTTTTGCTTTTGACTTTAAAAGTTTATCTTCATTAAGGGATAAGAATAAACAAATGGCCTCCTGACATTTATCGTTAGACGGTTAAGGGTTGTAGTGTACTAAGGCCTGTAGTGTCCAAAGTCTCCTAACGTTTTTATCCTCTTTTATTAAAACCGTCGCTACGCAGCCTATAGTAGCTATGATGGACATGTCAACAAAGACTAGGAAGTTGGCCAAAAGCGCCATTCACCTTCTTTGAACTAATGTTAAAAGGAAAAGGGGCCCCGAAACAGGTGAACACATAGTGAACGTTGAAACCTTAGCTAATTATATGTTTGATGTATCTTGAATTGCCAATCAAATACTCATTGAGCAAAGCATGGGAATGATACTTCTTATATGCAACTACCAATGTAATCCACTAGGGGTCTACGTAATGTTAACGTACAGTAAACGATAAACTGTACCAGTCAATCGAATACTCTTTGTGAGAATTTGATATTTTCTGAGGAATTTGATAGGGATCACATAGGATGAGACATTTGAACTACAGATTGAGAAGCTGTTTACGTATCTAGCGGTTTTGGGTCTAATGTTTTTCCATATGTGGTGTAACTGTAAGGATGACATCATGTTGATAGGCGGTTACGGGTCGGCTGACAAGGGGGGGGGCGGAAATGGAAGTCGGAAGGTCAAGATAAGAACATACGCCGCTGAACCAAGGAAGATAACCATGCCAAAAGGAAACTTGTACTTTGATATTGTCGACATCAAAGTGGGCTTAGATTACGCGGGAAAACGGTACCAAGTCCTGTAGACTTTAGGTCCCTAGCGTATATGACTCATACTACAAAGTATACATACATACTACAAAGTACTCCTGCAAGTATATTGTATCTGTAAAAATTCACCATCCGTCCTTGCATGGAGTATTGCTCGCATCTCTGGGCTGGTTCCCCAAACGATTGCCTACACATTTTAGACCGCATTCAAAGGAGAATCTGTGTTGCCATCGGCCATTCTCTGGCCGCAAAGCTGGATTCCCTCTCACACAGACGCAACGTCGCATCCCTTTCCCTCTTTTATAGATACTTTCACGGTCGATGTTCTGGAGAACTTGCACTCCTTGTTCCGCCGCTTAGAACCTTTCAGCGTGCCACTAGGTTCTCTTCCAGTTCTCATCAATACACCGTAAACTTACCTGTTTCCAAGTCATTCTACAACAACAGCTTCTTTCCCCGGACTGCAAAATTATGGAACTCTCTTCCAAACACATGCTTTCCGTCCGACTACAATCCACAAAGCTTCAAAACAAAGGTCCACCACCATCTCCTGACTCAACTTCATTAGACTCACACACGTACCTCTAGCTCTATGCCTAAAAGTGGCCATAAATAATTGGCCTTGCACTGAGCGACACCATTAAAAAAAAATATAAAAAAAGTACATCCCAGGCGTAAACCTAGCTCTGTGTTTGTCACCCGGCCTGCCAGCTTCGAAAGTTTCCCCCCTGCCAAGCTGCAACGTTACACCCATACTCCAGGATACTCTAGATGATGCAGTACACATGGTGTGAGCACGGTGGCTCTGTCCATTAGCAAACACTATTTAGCAATCAAGACACGTACTCAAAAGATACGTGTTCAGAACTGCAGCGGCTGGCCAGGTCTTTGGCTGAAAGAGCAAAGCCGGTGTCAGCTATTGTTAAATATGTTCTGAACGTATACTGTAAGTGAGTCCAAGCTGTGGTTGTAGTGGTTGTTCATCCAGGTAACAAGTGAGTATAAATGTGCTGTAGTTACGTGTAATATTTCAGTCTCAGCGTAACAGTCTAGCCCTACTCTAGCCCTGCCCTGCTAACGTTTTTTGTTCAGCGGAATCTTAAGTAGGGTAATGTGTCAGATCTGCAAATGCTTACTTAAGTGTGAAATTTATGAATGAAAAGCTTGACGATGTTGAGATTGTGAGGGTGAAGTTAGGGCGAAAATTGCATGATAAGAATTTGCACTTGATATATAGGATGCTATCTTACAATGAAAAAAATCTTTTGAAATTTATTCATGGCACGTTAGCATTACAATAAACTTTTTTTCTTGTTGAGTGACATTTCCAATCAATAACATATTTTTACAGATCTAGACCACGCCCTTCACAATCACGATGAAGTGGGCGGAGTTATTGAACAGCATAGAGCGGGAAGTGAAGGAGGTTTTCTCTAACAAGAGGTTTAAACTGGATGTGCTGAAGGAAAACATTCACAACGGACCAAGCACACTCATAGACATCAAGGTTACTGACAAAACGTCGGGTAGGTTTTGATTTGGACATTTCCTTTGTATTTCTTTTTAGCGAAATGCTTTTCTGAATGATTATCAACACTGAGGTGGTTTGTAAGAAAATCTAATCGACTTGGAACGTTCACATTCCAAAATTCAATCGGTTCGATGAATTCTGAAACGATCTGATGGTTAACCGGTTTAATGTTTTGAATGTAAAGGGGGTCTTACTTTCTGCTTTCTATTTTACGGTAGTTGCAATGTTGTATTATAGAACAATGTTTTCATGTACAGTAGTTTAATTTTTGTCTCCATTTCGTCTCCAGGGAAACGTTTGCTGGTCGACTGTCATCAACTTAAGAGGAAAGAACTGCGAATCCAAGAAGTCGACTTTCTCGCAAACTATGCCTTTGGCGAACACTGCACGCATGCGGCACTCATAGCGTCTGCGGACTCTACCCTCACTGACCAAGTCCAAGAACATGCAGTACGCGTGGGTGTCGCTGTGGTGCGCTTTCAACCGAGTACGTTCAGACGAAATATCGGACAGGTCTTCAACAACGCTGTGGTGCTGAAAAAGCAACATAGCGACGCAATGGATATTGGAACGTCATTGAACTTGAAACCAACGGGCAGAACCCGTGCGCAGAATGAGAAAAACTCGGGAGCAAAGACTTGTGTTCCAAGGACGATTTCTTGCAGAAATGTGACAGGGCGATACCAGCTTAAGTCGGAGGGGATGCCGCCTTTCAAAGTAACACCAAGGGACTTAGTTTCAAGGTCATGGTGGCTACGGAAAGGAACATCGACTCTCTGGAAAACTAACACAATTCAAGTGCAACCCTCTGACGTTTGGCAGATTCATCACGTGCCAGACCTTCAGCACTTGCCTCAGAATCTTTGTGAAGATCTGACTCAACAATCTAAGCTCAACTTCCATTCCGTACCAAGTGTCGCTCAAAAACAACGGCATAGAGAAGTTTGGGGATGCAGGGATAGTTCGTTATGGTTGTTCAACACAAAGTTGCTACAGGGTGTCAATCACGTTTTTGAGGGGCCAATCACATCGACCATACGGTCATCGCGCGGACCAATGGGACGTATCGTACCAGTCGATACGTCGCCGGCAGAGAGGCAGACGATAGTGGGGAATGGCGCGTTTTACAGTCTTTCGCGGCGATCTTTCACAGCAACCACAAGTTCTGCACAACCAAAAGAAGAACGTCCCAAAGAAGTAGTTGAGGACTCGACTACCTCCGACACATGTACACTCATTTCGAAGCCGAAGCCGGCTTCACAAACACTGGCGGAAACAATGCGAAGAAACCCGACAGGGTTGTTCGACGAAACGTCGCAAACGCCAATTTGTCAGGAAACCGTAAGAGTCACTCGTATTCTTCAAAGCCAGCCACAGAAAAACGGGACCAACAATGTCGGTGTTATATTGGGGTATCCAAAAGTTGTAAAACAACAAGTACTAGAGCCTATAGTCACTGTTGTTGGCAAAGTGAGAGAGGTACCGGTAGCTTTAGTAAAGACCATGTCAGTAGCTCTGTTCCAGCTGAAAGCAGTCGTCGATACCCTGTACCCATTGGTGGAAGTGTTTCCCACACATCTTGTGAAGACCCTTGCCTATAGTGTACATCTAGTACGTGTGTCGACGACGCTGATTCGAAGGACACCGCAGAGACCCACCAAGAAACCGAGGAGGACAAACCATACCGCGTGTCCCGCCACATCTAAGAGCAGTAAAGGCGGCAGGCTATTGGTGCAAGGGTGGCGACCAATCATACCTAGGCACAACTTTCAACCAATAGGAAGGCAGAGGCAACAGCCAATCAAAATGCCAGGCGTTGCAAATGTGTGTCAAGTCGGACGACCTCAACGAATTAGCGCTCATGTTATTGAAGAGCACAATGGCCAGGAGGCAACTGAAGATGAACAGAGAAACAAATCCAGAGAGGCTGAAGAAAATGTCTTCTCAGAATCAGATGACGACGCACTACACCCACAGCCTGCTGTATCTGAAGTCATTCCTGTTAAAACGGAGCCAAGCAACGAAGAACAGGCCTATAACTCTTCCACAAGTCACACCAACGACGTTGAGTCTCTAAGTCCTGTGAAATCAGAACACCTAGGACAACATGACATTGAAACGTCCGCCAAAGTTGCGTCAACAGAAACACCCAGACATGACCATGGCCAAGGAGTTCAGCTAACTGCTACAACATGCAAATTGGAAAGTATGGAAGATCCCATGGTAAAGAAAGAAGAAACACGCGAGGGATCACGGGATGATGGCAGAGCTGATTCCTCCCATGACGATAGTGAGGATGACGTCACTGATGACGTAAGGCCGAAGCCTGCGGTCCATGGCTTGTTTGAACCCCTAACAGCAGACAGTAATGTAAAGAGAGAAGCGACAATCGTTGAAAGCCATGATGCTGAAGACTATGGAACAAACATCAAAGAACAAACACTGATCCTTTCCGACGAAAGCGACAAGGAGGACAACGACATGCCGTTCATGGAAGAACCGCTTGGTGGCGAAGGACTTTTTGTCGGAAACCTGACATCTAAGGCAGAGTCTTTAGATAGTGGTTGTGTGGAGGAACAGGCGTGCCTGCCGTCTTCTAGAAAGTCTTCGTCTTCTTCCTTCTATTCTTTCTTGTCTTTCTTTTCATTCTCGTCGTCGACATCATCAAGATCAAGCTTCTCAGATGATACCAAAATAAAGAAAGATTATGAAAAGGATATCAAAGAGGAATTCAAGACACCAAAAATTGGAACTGTCGATTCAGAAGCAGTGGATAGCCTGTATAACAAAGATGGAACAGGGAGTGAGGGGAAAGGCACTCCGTTCGATATTGGAGTGACTTCTAGTTCTCGTAAGTTATCGCGAGATTTCTCGAGGTCAAGTTCAACTTCGTCATCTTCAGATTCAGTTCCTTTCGCAACGCCAACCAGGCTTTCGTCAGGAGAAATAAGCCGCGTTAAGTATTCCAACAGTCCGCTCAACAAGTACGACGGGTCTCCGGACATGCGAGTTCGTGTGAACAGGAGTAGCATGCTAGGCTCTCCGGACGGAAGCCCCAGAAATGCCAACGGAACGCCAGACATGCGATGGACGGAAAACAGGGAATCTCTCTGCGTGAAATCCCCACAAGGAGTCCCGCTGAACGTGAACAAGTCTCCGGACATGAGATGGAAGTTCAACCGGGATGCACTTTTGAAGACCTCTCCACAGGGGGCGCTCCTGAACGTGGACGGGTCTCCAGACAGGAGGTTCAAGGTCACGCGAAATCACGCGAGGAGAGGACGAAGCAACGTCAGTACAAGGACACTGGACTTCAACTAGAATATGTTACATTAATGTCATCGGATTTCTGCCACTACATGGACCAAATAACGCTATATATGTATACGGTATTATATTTAACAACAAGTTGCTTTGGCAATGAATCTTCCCAAAATACATTTGTAATTAGAGATCTGAAGGCATTATTTCCATTACTATTAAAGACCAAGCTATAGTAATGATGAAAAGAATGTATATTTATCCCTATACTATATAATCCTATATATTGCAAATACCAGCAATAATTGTGTCTAGAAAGGAAATATAATGCTGAGCAATTTATAATCGCATTTCTGTAACGTATGCTCTAATATATGAAACAAACGAATTGGTCTTAGCCTGGATGTAACTAATGTATGTTTGAACATACGTACTTTGAGGAAAAATATATCATGTAATGTCATGTCAAAAATAAACGTTGTCGATGTGTTTACCGGTAATTCTGTAAGTGAGTCGTGGTCGGCGACGTGAACAGATAATCACACAGGTCGTGCTCGTGCATTACGTAAGTTTTGTACCTATACAGTATACTTGTAATGCACTAAAACAGTAAATTTCCAAGTAGATCTTTGGTGGCTGCAAGACAGTATCAAATTGGCAAGACAGTATCAAATTGGCAGGGCAGTATCCTATACACTACCCTGGCGTAAAAAATGATACCAGTAGAAAAAATTAAAACACTTAAAAAAATTAGCCGAAGCCTAAACCTCTGCTTGGAGAGTATAAAACAGTTTATAATGCCTAGATAATAGTGTCACTTTATCAGATCGAATCAAACGACGTCTATCTATATGCGGATATTCTGGCCATGTCCTGCCATCAGGCTGTACGTGTTGTAATGTCTAACCATGTTCTTTATGGACAAGACCCGCCTTTATTCAGCTACAAACGTCACTGAGTGAATGATATCGTGACCAAGACCCCCATGATCCAGATGCCTGTTTCCATATGTGAAGAACAAAGAGGTGTGACACCATGTTAAGTGCTTTACGGGTATGGGGTCTTGACTGACCCACTTTTGAATCGCACGTTTGGTAGTCTTGTCGGCAACACTGGTCGGTACTACATTGCACGGACATTATATAGTGTCCTTGTACATTGTAAGACACTATGGCAGCCAACAGCTACACCGGGACTTGGACGTTGGATTCGTCGGACAACTTCGAAGAATTCATGAAGGCTATAGGTTGGAATCTTGATGTTTTAGAACAGTTTTTTTTTAATTTTCAATTTTGTAGACACATACTAGTAGCTTGGATTGGTTCATGCGTGCGTTCTACATCACTTTAAGCTTTTTTAAAAGCACGGTTAGATAATTTCTTTACAGTGGATTGAAAATATGGGAAGGGTAGCAAATCTAAGAAATTGAGAAAGCGATCCTTCTATTATACAATAACGTATAATCTTAAAAACTAGATGAATTGATTTGCCTTGCAATTGGAGTGATTTGGGCTTGGCAAGGGCGTAGAATTCAGCGGCTCCACGCCAAAATTCCATTTCCTAACTTGGCAGATCGATAGGGGGCGTAGTTCACAAGTATGGGGCTTGTGCGGCTCCCATGATGAGGATATGGTATACTAGTAGTGTGTTGTATCTCACGCTTATCATATTGCAATCGTTAAAAGTTCTGCCTATAAGTATAACAGAACACAGGGATGTTTTATTTTTGTAACGTTATATGAAGAGAAATACGCGTTGTTACTACATGTGCATGTACATAGTTCACATTCGTAGTGCAATACAAATCCTGTGTGAGGGAAGGGCGATCATAAAGAAACATTTCTCTCAGGGGTTAGCGAAGAGATGAGAAAGATCGGCAACGCCGCCAAGCCGACGTTTGACATACTGCAGGACAACGACCAGTTCACCTGGACTACAGTCACGGAGGTGGGAGAGCACACCAACTCTTTCACCATCAACAAGCAGGTGGAGGAGACCGTCATGGACGGCACCAAGAAACTGGTACGTCACCACTTGTTACTTAATTCAAACTTAAGGTAATATATTTCTTAAACTGTCGAATGTGTTTCAACCATTTTATATTTTCTATATATTTTTCATGCGTGAAAACAATGTAGATCAAGTATAAATTGGCAATGATCACAACAAGGTTCCTACTTCGAGGCTGGTATTTATCTATAGAATATTCCATGTATTTTGTTGCCTAATTTTGGTGACGCCTCAGGGGCGGAGGCATTTTTCACTTTCTTTCCATGGCCTCATGAACCATGTTTTCTCATCCTAGACAACCTATACATGGAACGGGCCCAAGTTAGAGGCAGTGTACGACTATCAGGGACAGCCTGTAGTCATCTCCAGGGAGGTACAGGGTGACGTCATGACAGCGGTAAGTACAGGGATCTGTACAACTTCCTCATCATGCAAACCTCAAAAGGAGGTATGGGATCATGTAGAGTGTTTATATTCTAGATGAACGTTGTTGATCCATATATAAATGTGGATATCAATGACAAGGCATGATACATTGACAAGAGTCAATTTTGAAAATTGAATCATTGCTGTTTCTAACTAGTCTGTTTCTCATCCCAGGTTTTGACTGTTGGTGACGTCATCTGCACACGGCAGTACAAGAGACAAAATTGAGAGACTGTCAGCATGTAAATATGTCATGATTGTCGTCTTCAAAGCAGACCAAATACATGATAACAAAGCAATACAGGGGTATTCCAGACAAATTTCTGGAGCCTTTTTTTGTGGAATGGACTTTGTTGATATGGAATAGAATATGACTGTTAAAATAAGACCACGACAGATTTGCGAATTAGTAATTGATATTGACTTTGGATGCAAATTATCAGAATATTATTAGAAAAATAAAAATAACATTGACTTGCCTATATGGTAAGGAATCTATCAGTTGTCTTGCTTTCAACATCTCATTAAAAAAAAAAAAAATTATTCCACAAGCTATCAGTCCCACCCATGGATTGTAAGTTATGGGTTTGAATCCTATTCTGGTATTTCGAAAAACTGGTAGAGATTATCCTTTTGGGGACCTTGTTAGGTCCTGTGTTTAGAAGCGTATGAGTACACCCTGGTATGAGTGGTTCAAAAGCATTTCCTATTATCAACAGACTCCTCTTGCAATTTCTGTGATATTGAGGCCACCAGGGTGACCCCAGAGGCAAAAAAACTCCAGACCCTTGCACCTAATCTCCAACACAAGCTATGCCCTGTATTTGCTACATCCCTAAACATCAGCATCACTGTAAAATATAAATTATTGCAGGTTAATATCTGCATTATCATACAACAATAAAATACATGCAATTGTAATCAAGGTCATGTATGTTCAAGACGTAAAATGAGCATGGCCCCATTTTCTTTTTCTTTGACACCAATCAGAACTGAGAACACACTGGATAGAGTTGGTTTAGAGAAATAACAGACAACATGATTGGTCATTTGGAACAATCATCATTGCTTTATTCTCCCTTCCTTCCCAGCAAAACCCATTCTTTCAACATCACTAATTGACTTTGGCCACCACGAAACTAGTTCCTTTTCATAAATACATTGAAGCTTTAACAGAAATATATCATAATGAAAAAACTAAATCAATCTCTGACCAAGTAATACACACTGAAACAAAGAAGCAAAAGTTATACCTCAACAACTTCATAGAAAATATAGAATTCATTACGTGTAAACTATAATTACAGAGTGGTGACAACTTCTACATTTATTTTGATCTTTAGACATTTTGGAATGACTTTTAAACTGATCATAAGTTGAGTAATAAATTAATTATATAAATGCTTTAACATATATACACCAAATAGCTTAAAAGTTTTTAAAAACATAAACTTGGGAAGGCATATTTTTTTCAATGGTATTCATCCTTTTTTTTAAAGCCCCTGAAAAAAAATATTGGAGGGTCGCTTGTGTTTCAAACCATTGGTTGACCAATGACTTTGAAATTGCACAGAGTATTGTGAAAAAAATTCAATGCAAACCTTTTCCAAATTAAAAAGTGGACCAATTCAACAGAGAATTCTAGAAACTTACACGAAAATGAACGCCACAGTGAAATTCTATCTTAGAATCACTAAGCAGCATGATGTTAAACAATAGTTAGGCCACACCAATTTAATTTGTTGGTTCTCGGATTTTTTCAGAAAAAATATGAAGCGACAGGGCGAAAAAAAAATAAAAACAGGCCTGGTCATCCTATTATAGCCCCAAATGCTAGAATTGGTGCCATGAAGTCAACACAAAAGACTGGGTTAAAATTTGAATAATGAATTTTGAACTTTTAATCAAACCAGTGCATTGGTAGATGTAATAACTGTAACAACTAGGAGTAACAGGTCTTTCTTGAACTGTTGGAGGCAAAATATGAGCATTTTTGAGTTGATTCAGAACCAGAATTTTTTTTTTTTTTTTTGCAAATCAGAAAAAAATGAAGAGGCGAATCCGAGAACCAACAAATTAAATTGGTGTGGCCTTATCATAAACTTAAAAATTAAAATTAAATCATATATCACAAAATGCAATCTACTACTCACATATAAGATGGCAAAAGAACTCCCAAACTGAAATCCTATCTTAATGCACTCATATAAAAAGGTATTTAATTCTGCATTGTTCTACATGAAATATCATATTTAACACTGATTAATTTGAAATACATTCACATCTTATTTATGATATCAAATTTATTCAAGTGTATTAGTTTCTAACATTTAATTTGATTCATATCTTTGGACCTTTCTTCATTGTCCCATATCCTAGATGGGGAGGATTCTATAATTTTTCCTATGAATAACTTAAATCTTATTTTATTTCATACAGTTAGCATTGCAAAAGGCATATATTGTAAACTTGGAGGGGGATTAATTTTGTGCTATTAAGTAAGGATAAAAAAAGGGCATTCACGGTGCTTAAAGTGCATTACTGACAGAAAATCTTTACTCTTTGCGATGGAGAGGCCATAAAAAAACTATGCATGTACAATGAATATTTGTCAGGCACTTTTAGTAACATATTGTTACTTCGAAATTTGAATCTTAAGTTAAGAAGCTAGCACCTTGAGTCAAACTACATCACATAACGTTTAGTAGTTATGCAATAATAGGCTTGGTATGTACCATGTATGCCACTGGTAATAAAATTTTCCTATTATATGTATTCTTAATTTGATAGGGTTTTACCCAAAATACATATTAGAGTCAAGATATTTTAATGTAAATATATTACATAAACTGAATAATTGAATCTATAATAACTTCTACATTCTAATATGTTGTTACATTTCAAACAGCAAAAATACAGCAAGAGCCACATACAAACAAACCACAAATCGTAGTGATTCAGCATATTTTGGCAAAAGTATTTCACAATAGCTCGACAACACATACTTTTGCTACTCTTATAAATGGTGTATATTGCCTTGGTTTACGTGTTTCATAAAGATAGATGTATATACATATCATATTAACATATACAGATACATTATCAGGTAATAGTTCATTTTGAAATTTGTAAATTTAGTTTCTGAGAGAATTATTTATTAGTTTTGTTTGTAGAATTTCCTCGGCAAAAACAACAAAGGGCTAACATTTCTTTTCTCAGTATTCATAGAATTTATTACTCATCATTTTACAAAAAGCATAAACATAATATCAAGACAACTCTATACATAATAATATGCAACAAGTGGACCTTTTTCTTAATTATCATATAGTATGTATAGCTTCTTTCCTCTACATGTACAGCAATGCAAAATTATACTTTACAAACCTTTACAATTGTTGTACCATGTACTACTCCCACATAGCATGTACTACGTCTTAGGGACCACTTTTACCCCCCACCCCAACCCTTTAGTACAGTCCTTCTCTCTCATCCTCCTCCTCCTCCTCCTCCTCCTCCTCACCAGTTTTTTGCTCTTCCTTCTTCTTCCTCTCATCGAAGAAGGTTTCCTCGTCGATATCGTAGTACTGACAGTCTGTCAGGTACTGTTTCAGCCCCTTGGGTAGGGGCAGCAGGTCGATGTGGTCGATGCGGACCTGTTTGCGGATGATGAAGCGACAGATGTGCTGTAGCGTCTTCAGGTTCTCGAAGCGAGAGATGGGTTTGAGGAGGAGGACGGGGACAGGCGGCGACCCCAGGGCCCGCGCACGGAGGTAGTACTGGAACTTCCCCGTGTTGGAGTGCAGCATGGCGGTTTCTATGAACTCAACGATGGAGGGTGAGCATCCGTGAGACTTGGGCTGAGACCAGAAGCTGAACACACCTGTAAAACCAAACAAATTGTTCAGAAATGACTAGTTAGTTTTGATGTTGACAAAGCTTTTAGTGAACCAACCAACAAACCATTCAACTAAGAAAACATTGTCAAAAAGCAACTAAGCAAACATTGTGAAAAAGATAAGTCCAGACCTTTGCTGTGTTCTATCCTGGTGTGGTGCGTGCCACCACGAGCCCTGAAACTCAGGCTCAGAATGTAGCGGTCGTCCGAACTGTCGCGAACAAGGAAGGAGCCGTCGGGCTTCCCAGCTAGTTTTGTTTCTGCATCGTCCCAGTTCATGGGACCCCAGTACCAGCCACACTGCAGAATCATAATATTATCACACACATGTATATGTCAAATCTCATCCAGTAGTCTAAAACCTTGGTAAGAATGGTCAAGTTTTGGTAAGAGTAACCGAAAAAAGCTGCACACATTTTTCATGCTATAACAGTCATACTCAAATGTCTGTCAGCAGTAAGACCTACAGTCTGTATGAATGACTGTCATTCACAATAGTACAAAGGTATGTATGTTACAAGAGTGATGGACAAAGTATGTACAGGAAGCACTGTAGTGGGGCAGGAACTTCTGGTCAACCTTGATGGTTTGGGTGGAAGGGAAGACCTGCATGACATAAGCAGGTTAGCACAGCAAGCATGTGAAATGCAATGGAGAGATCTAACTCAGAAATTTCTACATGCTTTGCAATCATTATATTGTACCGGTATAACTACAGTACTGCTTAATACAGGCAGCCTAGCTTTATACATATAAATAAATTGTTGGAAAACAGACACATAGATAAACTGTACATCCAGTCTGACAGTTTATCCATTGAGCATCACAACAGATGGATACATAAACATTTCTCTAAACAGGGCAGCCAGTTGGAGTAACAATTGCATGTACCCTCACCACCTTAACTTACTTACCTTCTCCAGCTCCTTCAGACTTTTGGCAAATTCCCGTGGACTTCCTTCAACGGGGGGCGAGTCTTCCTTCTCACCTACAAATGTATAGCAGGATGTAAAAAGTAGAAATTTTAGTTACCAAAAAATAATCACAGCACCACTGATGTTAATTATACACTAAACTTGAATTTTATAATCAGTTAACGACCCCTGGGGAAAGTCTAGCACAACTGTTTTGTAGTTTGAGTTGAGAAGTACAAGCTGTGTAAGGACCGAATTGGTTTGAATCGGGTACACTTTATGAAAAGTGAAGTCCTTAAATGTGTTCAAGGTGTTGGTCTCCTAAAACACCAGACCAGTATGGCTTGCTTCAATACTAATACAATGTCAAAACAAAATCCTGCAGGAAGAATCATGCGTCAATCAAGCATTTGTCATGCAAGCTAGTTCTAGCACATACCAACAATACTACTCAATCACAATGTTTGGGCACGATTGTACCATGTATAATTCAATGTTCTGAATATTCTATTTTCGTCTGTGTGTCAGACAAGAAAAGCTAATCCTCGAAAAAATTGTCCAAAAATAACTACAGAGAGTTGGCAATAACAAGCTAATTAAGCTATTGTTACTTGTCCTAGCCATACCAAATCCTCAGAACCACATTTTGTACATGTTGACTCATGGTTACGGCTATTACCACTCTTGTGGACATGGAGTCATGTTTCTTTACCTCTAACTCTCTCCCTTGCTTACTGAGTATTACTTAAACAAATTTGGATGCATCTATGTGTGTCTAGCCTGTGTTACACAAGCTCTCGGCCGGGATTTAATCAACCCCCGTCCACATAAGGAGTTTGTAGTCTTTGTGAATTTCAGTCTCACAAAGACTATAAGGTAATGTTAGTAACACAATGTACATAATGACAAATAAACTTTGAGAAAAATTGTTGGGGGAAAAATTATTTAGGGTAACCTGCACCCCCTTGTTTCAACTATGGTATCACCCTTACCTGCTGCACTTGTGGCTCTCCCATACTTTGGCTTGTTCCTGAGGAAGACGCTATTCTCGGGTAGGGGGTCCACCTCAGGTGGGTTTTCCCTCAAGCCTGGCAACCTGGGTAAGAAGGACAAAAAACAAATCTATATGTTTTTTTTCTGATTAAAAAGCTCAGTTGTTGGGATCTCTTGCTGCTTCTTTTAAAACTGCATCCGTCCTTTTGGACAAAGACAGGTTTGCACTCCCAGAATGTCTTTTCTAAATTTAAGGCAAAAACTTGACAACTTTAAATCACATCATGATGTTACATACATGTACATTAGTCAGGTATTCTAAACAAACTTTTGTTGCAAAAGTATTATATACACATGTGGGCGTGGGAAAAAGGGCAAGGACAGATACAGAACAGTCACAACAGTTGTCATCTTAATTTGTGAATATTCAACAACACTATATATATTATATACATACATGTAAGTATAACGTCACCAAATCAACTTGTTACATAACAATCTCAAATTAGAGTCCCTCTACGGCATATCTTTAGAGATGGAAAATGTCACTAAAGTGTCAGCTACATGTAGTAAAGAAGATACATGTACTAGATTGGCAGCTTCAATTTCTCCCTAAGCCCTGTGACTACGCCCCTAACAGGAAATGAAATGGACTAAAAACCAAATTAGTATTGATTAGTCTGGTGGAAGCCACTGTACAACACGTGTACAGTGTAGACATTTGTTTACACCGAACAGGGTTCCAAATATTGTCTTTTACCACTGAGATGGCACACAATTTCTACCTGTATTTGGTATAATGCTCTTAATGTCAGGAAACACAGTGTTGTTCCTGCCCTACTATCACATGTGGGTTCTCAGCCTGCTATTAGTACTACTAATCATTATTATCATCATACATACAGTGTAGCTTTTTATATATGAATTAGAGACTTTAATGCTCTAATTAATCTAAAGTATAACCTTTCCAATCCTGATTTTATGAGACACTAGTAATACAAGAATTATGAAATGCAAATCTCTGCGAGCTAGTAATAATTCTTAAATATACTACTGCTGTAGTGCATAATTTGGTACATGTAGATTGTGAACACTGTTTTTGTTTACATCATGTAAATGCATATGAAAATTATCGGTAGGCAAATCACCCAACTGTCACCCGCTTTTTGCCTACCACTCGCTGGCCGTGACGTCATGGCGATTGCTCGTATACCACACCTGAATTTTTTTGCCTGCAAAATTGCCAATGATCTAGACTTTTACCTATCTAAAATTTATTTCTGCAAATTGCAAGTGGGTATTTTGAGCCCTGTTGCAGCAAATGAAACATATCGGTATATAGCTTTTGCTTTCTGCTTCACTTATATCTATAATGTTGGTGAAATGTCATTATCTATTGAACACACAGTATTATTATTCATGCGTTTGAAGTGAAAAAGTAATCTGCAAAATCACAATTCTAAAGGTAAAACCACTCCAACAGAAGAATTTGTCATATGATTACATTTTGGTGAATGATCACATGTCATACCTAGTCAGTGTTCGAAATACCCGGTAGCGCGATCCCTGACTCAGGTAGCGCGGTGCGCTACCTGAAAATATATACTGCTGAATTAAAAATGCAAGCGTTCTTCGAAATCTGCCGGAGAGACGGCGATGTTTCACGAATTCCTGAAATCTCCACGTGATTGGTCGACCGAAAATGAAACGGAAATCTGCGAAATGTGGAGTCTCGATTTCGACTTTCTGGAGTTTTCTAAACTTTGTAAACATGGCCAGCTAGTCATGGTACATTTTTGTTCGTATAATTTTGTGTCTACCTCTCGAGAGGAGGCGGAAGGAACGCCAGCAGCCGCGGCGGAAGGATTGCCAGTAGCTGGGTCAGATGCAGCGGCGGATTCGCAGGCAGCCGCGGTGCAAGCAGTGGCGGAAGGAATGCAGTCGTACTACTCGTAGGTGGCCGTGGCGGCACGGAAGAAAAAGGCACCGTCGAGCCAACGTCGATGGGAAAGTGTGTCCGGAAATACGCATTTCAAGAGACATGGCGCGAAGACAGGCCATGGCTGCGCAGTGGCATTGAAGAAGAAGGAGGAAAGATGTACTGTGTTGCGTCTGACTTGTGCATAGAATTCGACAAATCGGGGGGGGGGCAACCTAAAATTCTTATGCGCTACCTAGTTTTTGCCCGAGGTAGCACACTGTGCTACCTGGCTCAGAAAAGTATTTCGAACACTGCTAGTGGTAAGAAAGGTCAGTTCAGCAAGCACATAATGAGATTTGTCTGTAGTATCAATCCATCAAACTCACAGCAATTTAGAAATATTTCTACTTGTATACAACCTAGGTTTAACATTAGTATCCATCCTTTATCAGTTTGTGTCCACAAGAAAAATTTTACCGACCATTGTAATTTGTTGAGTAGATTTTGTTGGAAGTCGAACTGATTTTGTTGGAAGTTAGGGCAAATGTTGTTGCTCATGAGAATAAACAAAGTCAAGTACATTGTATAAAATCTATGGGGAAAATACATCTTGAGTCTTCTTGACAAATCATGATTTAAATGTGGTTGATTTGAATCAGATTCAAAGGATTTTGGTAAATTAGGCCAACACTATAAAACTAAGCCTTACATGGAAGTCACAGTTTGGATAATATTTGTCCATAGAACCATAATGTAACTTATGCATGGACTTTGAATTTGTCTCTTCAGTCATATGTACATACATGTAACAGAACAACATGTTATAATACATAGTAACATACAATGAGGTTAACAAAATGAGGTGCATAATGTGATGACTTTTAAAAGGCTACAACAAGATGGCATTTTCTTTTTGTTTAACCTGTCAAGTGTATGATTCAACTAAAATCTGAATGTTAAAAAAAAGTGAAGACTACTTACACAGTGGGATTTGGCGGGGGTTTCATGGCTTCTACTGGTGGCAAGTCCGGTAGCGGGCGGTTCGCCAACTTGAGGTCACTCGCAGAGTGTCGTTTCCTGGGGTCCAAGTTCTTCTTGCACGTCTCCAGCCATACCGACATCCTTTTCTTAAAGTTGGCTTCCTTGTCTTCCTGATCCCTTCGGAAGAATTTTGGCGACTTGGTGGGTGACTTTGGGGACTTGTCGGGCCCTGGCGACTCTGGCTTTCTCGTGACATAACTCCCAGTCTGTGCGTAGTTGCCACCTCCGCCATTCTGATACAAACTGGATGGTCTGCCGCCTTGCGCCGGTAGAATGATATCGTGGTAGTCGCCCGGACGGCTATTCCCAGCCTGGGGTTGACCCGTGGGTAGGGGTGGAGGCTTGAGCGAGTTTGGACTTGATGCAGAAACCTTTGCATCTGATCCATTCGCAGGGTTTTCGCCACAACTTTCCCGCCTTTTTCCACCAACAAGCACCTTAGAATCTCTATCGATTTGTCCTCCTTCTGTAACAAACTCGAGAGATCGCGTATGTCTCAAGGTATTGGTCAGCAAATCACGTTCGTACGTATCCCTCTCGACCAAGTTGAGGGACGCTTCATCGAAAACGGGAGGGTGGTCCATCTCTGGTAAAAACTCGTGTGTCGGAAATTCATCTTCTTCGTCTACGTCCGCCACGGCAGGCCCTCGGGACTTTAAGAGCTTGTGGAAAAGACTGGGGTCTCTGGGTGGAAGTGGTGGGGGGCTGCCGTCATCATTATAACGCCGTGATTTACAGACATGTCCATTGGAAATACTCCTTTGTTTGAAGGAGGGAGATTTTGTTTTGTCACCGTCACCTTGCTTTCTTTCTTTCGGTCTGGCGCCAAGATCAATTTTTGGCTCGTTTGTGGCCTCAGCGCCCAGTGATGCAGTTCCATTAGTGGTACAAGGGGGCACTGCCTCACACTTGGGATGTTCTGGTGATTTGTTCTCCTGGGCATTCAGCCTTGGTTCTGAAGGCTGACAGTTGGAGCCTGTGGAATGAAATGGTTTTGAACCTGCTTCTTTTGAATCAGAGTTTTCTGTTGTAGCAGCATTGGTCATTTCTTCAGTCGGAGGATTAGGACATTTACGTCTGTCAGATTGTACCTGTCCTTGGTTCTGATTCCCAGGAGACCCGCACGCACATGCAACGTTTGCTGAAGGGCTATTTTCAATGTCTTTAATCTCACAACACTGTTTAGCTGTCATCGTTGGCGAACAGTCAGACCTGTAGCCCTCGTCAACTTGTACGGGCATACACGGCGACACCGGCTGTTTCACCTGTGGCTGTTCCTCCCTCACAATTTCACTGTCTTGCTGGATTTCAGCCTCCTTGGCGCTGCTTGTGTCAGCCTCGCTGGATATAGACTCCATGTCCGACAGGCTATCTTTCCTGTTCCCCGCATTAAATAGACTCTCTGCTGCGCTAGCTTTGCTGACGTTTTTCAAAGGTTCTGTCCTGGCTCGGAATGCAGCATTTGCATTTCTATCATCTCCCTTAGATGGCGTGACGTCAGTCATGCTTGTTTTTCTGCCACCCACCTCTAGAAGTTTCTGTCCATCCTGGTTACACGTTGACTCCGATACGCTACGTTCCCTTGCGTTTCTCTCCGACATAGTTTCAGTCGGTGCTGGCTGACCGGCTCCTAGCATGTCACCATTAGCCATGACCTTTCTATTGTTTGTTCCAGACATGTTTTCCTCACATGGCGGACAAGAAGCTTGCTGTACTCCATCTATAGCCCCTGATATCAGCACTTCCTGCTCTGTGTTCATCCTATCCGGCCTTATCTTTACACCTGCTAACATGCCGTTGCTGATGCGATTCTCGTGATCTTGGCTATCAACCAAGTACGCCTCAACGTCAGTACACGGCAACTCACTGGGAATGACATCCCGACTAAGCCTAGGATGTTCATATGGAACAGTTTTGGTCTGACCTAGACCAATTATCGCAATCTCATCGGCCTTTTCACTGGGAGAGTCAACAATGCCTCTTTGTTTAACATTACCATTCATATGGGTACGGGTATATGTAGATGGGGTAGAAGTGGTATTGGTCGAGGAATCCTCTTTAAACTCACCGATCTTTAAGGTAGCCAATCCATTCGTAACCTCCTTGATGGGAGGGGCCCTCAAAACACTTTCACTTTTTTCTGGTGGTGTAAGGTTAGTTGTTGTGTCCGCCCCATTTTGTACGGGAGTTTCTTCTATGCAGCTGTTAGATGTAGTGCTCCTGTACCTTGCGACGTAGGTCTTGGCGCTGTCGTTGTCGAGCTGTCGGATGTTGTGGTCTTTCCGCCGGTTGGTGAAGCGAAGTTTTCTCTTGACTCGATCAACCAGTTTGATGTTGGCAGATTCCGCCATTTTGGAACAGCAGTACCCTCAACTTCGCTAAGGCGGAAGTCCTTTCAAACGTCAAAACTGCGGTCGGTTCGGGCACATGGCGGTTGTCTTTTGGTCAGAAACACCGCCAGACTTTCCTAGACGGCCACTGACTCACTTTAAAGCTGGTCCCAGGTGATTTTTGACGTAAAAAGCTGTAGAGTTTATCCGATCCGAGACCCCCAAAACGTCGTCCTACGCGAGCCGCGGATTTGACCTCATATAACCCCTCGGGCGAGTCGACTTTGATTTTGTGGGGAGAGCAGGATGGCATAAACCAGATGATGGAAAAACATATTTGATTTCTTGGGGAACGTGAAAAAGAAAAATTGTGGAAAGGACGTTACTTCAATGGAAAGAAGTTCAAAATCATAGAATGTTTGATCTCCAAGCACACATGAATACAGTTCAAAGAATACTCAAAATGTTTGATGCGAAAACAATCATCAGCTTCACACTATATTTGATATATTGACCGTTTCCAAAATCATATCCAGTTGCTTGAGTAACTGTTTTTTGGCGTATCTTATCACCTGGATGTCTAACCTTCACCGACGTATATTTGATATAGGTTGATTTTAAAAAAGCAGAAACCATACATCTGCTCCAAAATGTCTAATAATGTAAGGCCACACCAAATTAATTTCCTAGTAATTCTCGAATGTTTGAAAAGAATCAACAAAGTGGGAGGAAGAAATAAAGATTAGAAAATAAACTGACATCCTGAAAGACACCCACTCTGAAAGAGATCTAAATGCTACCACAGAGCAAAAGGAGGTTATAGTCTCCAGTCACTCTCCACTATAACCTAGCACAGAGGCACAATGTCAATACCAGGCTGGTTCAGTGAATTTTCAACTTTTGAACCATTGTTGGATGGAAAACTACGAAGACAAGGATTTTCTTCAACTGTTAGTGATTTTTTTAGTCTGAAAAAAATGAAATGGGCAAAATCTAAGAATGTAGTTGCCTAAGTTTTATAGTTTGTGTAAATGTTAACTTACCAAATCTATTAATGTTACTTATATGCTGTACCTTTTTTCAATGGTAACTAACATGAACAATACTAGACTTTACTGCACCATGTGTCTATTGCTGATCTGAGTATTTCAAGAATGTACTTTGACTCTAAAAACAAAAAGGAGATAAAACATGACTGAACAAAAGACTTTAGAAAAGACCAGTTGGTGCTTGATCACCTTTAGAGACCAGAAATCAAAGGCCATCAAAGGGATTTTTCTGTAAAAATTCAGGGTAGTCATTAATGATTCATCAAGTACTGCCAAGTGATTTGACCCTTTGATGAAAGACGAAAGTTACTGATAAGAAGCAATATACCATTTCGTTCGTCACTTTCTATACACAGTTTGTCAGTTTTATCACTTATCTTTAGGATCAAAATCATTTCAAAACAGCAATTATTACAAAAGAAAAACTTATTTTGCTCTCAAGGTTGATAATTTTCATGAAATTTTGATTCATTGTTGAACAAGTTTTAATTGCTAAAGATATGAACCATAGAAAACAAACAAACGAACTATAAAAAGCGCAGACATCAACTAACAGGGAATATTGTTCCATTTTAAACCCTTCCAATGACTTGCATATTCCAAGCCCAGACTAATTTTCCTTTGGCTTGCACCAAGGACTTATATAGCTTGGCATGCCCTGCAAAAGAAAAGTCGATTAAGATCTGTCAGATTACTTTCTATCCTGGTATAAATACTGTTTGGGCTTGTAAAGCATGTATACAGTCTTTTCAAAATTGTGCAGGTCAGCATTGGATAGTATATCATGGCCTCAGACCAAAAGAAATAATTTCTTTAATGTTAGACCCATGAATTAAACATTAGAATTGACGATGGAGAAACAATAAAAAAACAGCAGCAATATTTATGAGAACAGTATGCAGTATTTGCTAATTTATTCATAAACATCTTTTCAACACACAAAATATCAACTTTGGCAACCTTCAGTTTACCTTGCTTTCTACAAATCAAACTCAACACTTCACAAATCTCAAACACAAAACTTTGCAAATCAGCAAATGACATACTTAAAAACAAGTCTATGATTTAGTTTTTAATCCATTTAGAAGGCTTCAAACAGCTTTTTAGCTCTCTTTATGTTTTAAATAATAGATCTGACTATGTAAACAAATAAACCATTAACCCTGAAATTTCCGCAGCCACTCCAAAAGCAACAAGAGTAGAACAGTTTCCTTTTTGATAACATAACCATTCACAACATTGAGGAAAATGTATACAGAATCTCATATTTCTTCATGCATATAATGCATAAAATACTAACTTTTCATTTGATTTATGTCATCTTCGAATCCTAAGATAGGTGGTTTATTCTACTGCATATTACACAATGATATTCAAATGGATACTGTTCAAATGACAACAAAAGACACACTGCAAAAACATCTATAAATCCTCAGTGGTCGTTCACTGATAACAAAACATGCAGCATAACTTTGCACTGTATAGAAAATTAAAAATCTTCAAATGACAAATGTTACAAAACATGGCTTTTCATGTGCAACTTTGAAAGAATTCTTAATGTCTGTATAATAGAACATGATGTTTCATATAAAACTATATACAAAAAAATAATATTTGAGAAGTAAACATCTGTACTGCATTTCCAAAGTTACATTTGACTTGTTACACCTTCCTTTGCAGCTTTATTGCCAAATTGTATGTAACAGTAATTGTACACATTATAGTACAGTAAAATATGGTAACAATGAAAGCAGCAAATGGCAACATAAATATGAATATTCATGATCAAATTGATTGTCATGGGGAAAAATATAATAGTGAAACATCACATATGGAATGAGTGAATGAAGGAAGGAGGGAAACAGAGAGAAAGGAGATAATAATTCAAGGGGATGAATCTAAAAATACAGTCACTTTATACATGAGAAAATTCATCATTATCAGCACACAAAGATGTCAGTATTATTAGTATAATATCAAAAGCCATTTCTGTTAGTTGTGAAGCATTAATATGTTTTTATACAATGTTTTCTAAGGCTACATAATTCTTGGTTCTCAGAATCGCCACTTACCTAGAAAAATCACAATATGTAGTACTTATGTTTTGAATCAACCCCAAAATGCTCATATTTTGGCACCAACAGTTGAATAGAGCCTTTGACTTCCTAGTTGTTCTTTCTATTTCTCAATGCATTAGAATAGAAGGTGAAATTTCATTGTTTGAAATGTCAACCAGTCTGGTATGTTGATTTTGAGACTCCTGTGGTAGCATATTTTGGGCCTGTTTCTTTATACATGTAATTGACATTTCGACAACTCTATTATAATGTCCTGCAAAAATCCAAGAACCAAGAAAATGAATTCATATTCTATATCATGGAAAAATCCTGCATTTACAGTACAAAACTGTCCTGCAGCTACATTCTACAATATACAGATATAATATATAATATTTCTAGGTTCTAGTTTCTTACATTTCAAATCTGGCATGGTAACAGTTCAATTACAAATGCATGAAAACCCCTAGCTGCCACACTCCTTAGTTATTAACTTCCAATCACTTTTATGAGTGGTGTCATTATGCCTCTTCCTGCTACTTACTGGCTTTGGCTTGTTACAGGTACTGCCTCCCTCCCTCTCCTGAATTTGGTTAGTACATGTACACAGCATTGGTACACAGTTAGAGGAGAATCCTTGACTGTTGCTGACTAACTACTGAAATGCCAAGATGACAAGCAGAGCCACAGCCACATACTAAAAGAAGAAATTGTGTATATGTTACTAAGCTTTGGGAAATATTACTAGAAGGGGGAAGGGTTATATAAAACTGTAAACTGTAAACTGTAAGAGAAGACTATGTGGATGCTTACTCCATGAAAGTTTTCTATGGATAGCTTATTATCTAAATGATACTGTTTCAAGATGAAACATCTTGCAACTTGGAAATTACCACTTAGAATAAAACCTCTCCTTAATAGAAGCCTGAAAACATTGCATCCACATGAATTGACTTATCCAGGTAAACAACCCATCTTCCATCTCCATAGCAACGGGCCTCGCCCTTTTTGATTGAGAAGCTCCCAGGGTCAGAGATCAGAGACAGTTCAGAGGTCACACTCTCCAGGTCAGAGGCCGCACTCTCATGAGTGCTCTCAACACCTGAGAGGTCAGAGGCCATGGCCTCTGTTGAAATGACCTCTATGAGGTCAAGTCCAGTCTGTACAGGGGGGATCCCTGGTGCACACCCCAGGGTGATGTGGGCTCGTCTCCCAAAGCCCCACGTTGGACAGAACTTATAATCACGTTCAGTGTCCTCAGATTCGTGTTCTGTGGCAGTGTTGGCAAGATTGTCTGCAGCACCCTCATCAAATATCTCTTCTTCTTCAATACCTAGTTGAGCAAACCTATTGGACAGGCTTGGGGAAGAAGGTAGCCCTCCATCCCAGCTCTCAGATTCACCCGAGATGTTGCGGGAGCGCATCCCTCTGACTGGTGTTCCTTGGTGATTCACTGTTTCATAATCGTCCTGACCCCAGAGTTTTTTCTGATATGCAGTCAGTCGCACCCGGGCGCCGAATGTCCTTGGGGTGATCAGGAACCCAACAATCTCTATCCTGAAGACCTGTCCGCAGGAATTCGCCACCATCTCTGACGTGGTGTAGGCCTCGGAGCCGGGGACTTTGCCGTACTTGGTGAACATGGCAGTGCAGTGGATGGAGTTCTTGTTGCCTGTGAACGCCTCTCGAGTGAAGTACTTGGTCAGATCAAGGGAGCCAGTCCCTGTAATAAAACATCAACATCCATGTTACAACAGTTAGCAAAACCAACAGTTACTGTTACTGGTACAACAAGCATCTTCTGTCAAGCAAGGTTGAACTGTAATTTCCAACACAAAAATTGTACTTAACCAAATTTTTAACTGACCAACTCCAGTCTAACATTCTAACCTAGATTCTGAATGACCTCTACCAACACAGATAAACTTTCAAGCTATGTCTTCTGTCTTCCTTAAGTATGGATTATAACATGTTAACGGCATTAATTTTTACAGTGTGTTATAAGTACCTGATTCACTGTAGCACTTAAACTCCTCTGCAAACTCACGGACTTCACTCAGCTGTTTCAGCACCTGCTCTCCCACAGTCAAGACCCTCGCTGAGTCATCCCCATTCAGAAACCAACCGAAGTACAGCGGGATTGCGATCTCGTACCGTCCTACCATCTCCCGGATTTTTCGTTCGGGCACATCGTGACTGTTCTTTTTGGCGAGTTCGTGAAGGTCCCATTTCCAGGGTGTACGCGGCTCTACGAGGACGACCGTGTACTGTTTCCGCCTGGCGATCTCCAGGTAGTACTTGAACTCCCAGACGCGGATGTTCGTGTTGTCGATGATGAGGACATTGATGCTGCTGTCGGCAGACAACCGCGCCAGTTCACGACACTTCTCGTGACTCTCATGAAGCTTAGTTCTGTGGGAAAAAGAATCAAGTTACAACCTCCAATTAATCTTTTATCAAAAGAGACTAATCACATAGTGTAACCCTTTGGAACCACTTCTGTCAAAACATTATACAGTCAAACCTGCCTAGGCGGTCACCTCTTCTAGACGGTCACCTGGCCATCGCGGCCACTTTTTCTTGGTCCCGAAAATTTTCCCCATTGTCGCAAGCATTAAGCGACCTGCCCAGGGCGGTCACCTGGCCAACGCGGCCGCGGCCACCACGAATTGGGTCCGCGGCCCGTCACCGTCCGCCCATGGCCCGATCCCTTCTCATGGCGGCCAGTCGACAGGGTCATAAGTCCTTAAATTTTTTAATCAGTGGCAACATCGATTCTCAAACCGACCAGTTTGTCTCGGGTTTCTACGGCCGGGCGGTGTTTTCGTCTAAAAGGCCAAGATGGCCGCCGCTGGGTCATTTTGGGTTAATGGAGCAGTCTACTATGTCATATGGGTGGGAATTTCAGCGCCGACAAAATAAAAACTTTTTCGGTTAGTGCAGTACTGTACGTTTAAGGGATCAAAATACAGTACTGTACAGTACTACTACAGTTTGTATCATCCGTGATGTCGATGTACACAACTGTACCGTACACAGTAGATAGAAATCGATTTAAACCGTGCAGGGGGCTCACAGACGGTATCCGGTCGGTAGTGTCAAGCGCTCGAAAATGTTGATACCGCCGAGGAAATACAGTACGTACAGTACAGTAATTGACTTTGATTAATCTTATTTGAAAAAAAATTGCTTTATTTGCCAGAAACTGTGAAGTTTAGGCCCGGGAATCTAAAGATAACCGCAGTATTTGACATTGAAACACCTAAAATCGGAGACCATTAAGTCTCAGTCATGTTGTGGGTCGGGAGAATCGACCCTCTTCTCGCAGGTCACCTGTCCAACGCGGCCACTTTTCCCCGGTCCCCTGGGTGACCGACTTGAGCAGGTTTGACTGTACATATGCCAAAATTTGATCCACACTTACATAATGGTAGATGCACCTAGGTATAGTTCCACATAGCTAGCAGCTACATTCTCACTGGCAAAAGTGCTACTTTGGTAGGTCAGTTAGTTTTTAAAAGTCTAAGCTCCCAGCAACTGTACTTTCAGAACTGACAAATGCAATTTTGACAATGGCATGTAGGGGGCACTATTGACTGATGTATTGTTTCACATAGTTTGCCTTTCGTCAAAATAGCTCCTTATGCCTGTATGAAAATGCCTTGTAAGTGTTGATAATTTTTTACCTGTCGAAGACATAGACCCCATCCACGTAGCGAAAGTCGTCCGCAGAGCAGACCACGGTGTTGCCATAAGCGTCTGCAATCTGTTTGGCTAGAGAGGACTTTCCACTGCCAGGCAACCCTGGAGTACAAAAAAGGAGACATGGGAAAATACATTCAGTATAACTGTTAGTATAACACCAGCATAAATTAGTCAAACCTGCCCAAGAAGGCCACCTAGGGGACCAAAGCAAAGTGGTCTTCTTGGACAGGTGGCCTTCTTGTGCAGGTCACTTACATGTAGTCCTGGAAAAAAATTCAGGACTGGGAAAAGGTGGTTGTTATGGTCAGGTGGTTGGCTTGAAGAGGTGGTCGCTTGGGCTGCTAGATTGTACTTTGTCTTTCTCACTGAGATGTATTTTTCTTTATCAAAATTTGATTTTGAGAAAAAAGACCTGTTCAATAAAGCAACTGCATGCTGATTGAAATGCCATGAAATACCATTGCTGATGTAATGAAAACAACACAGACAAAACTTCAATGAACAAGTACATTTGTCTGCAAATAGTGTAGCAGGCCAGAATATAGCGTTCGTTGGCTTGCCAGGGGTACATTCAGCTGGCCTGCTACGTACGCAAGTAACATCTAGCCTGACTTATCCTGACATTAGAGCAAATAGCTCAAATCCTGTTTCCGCATTGCCATTCCAAATCTACCACTCAACGTGCACTTTAATCAGTTTGTCAGGCATGACTGACGTGTTTCCAGGCCAGGACTGACAGGACCAGGCAGTTCTCATTCTGCTAAAAGCATGGAATGACCTGGAGCGAGCAAGGGTCATCATTCAGGTGGAACATTTGGGAGATTTTAACATGGCAGACTCTGGCAGGGACAATTTCACCCTTCAGTGGACATTGTATCAATCTGACTTTGTGGATAATGTTTGACTTTAAGTATCTACTAGCTGTAGGCCTCGTTTTGGCTGTTTTATGAGACAAGTACTTTTGCTTTTAAATTACAACCCAAATAATGCTTTAAATCCATAAAAATCAATTCATATTAGCTTTTAGACTTCTGCTGTTCAATCACAAAACAGTTACAAACACTGTTACAAATACATTTGTATCATGATTGTAAATCCGACAGCTGTTACAAATCTGTTACAAACACTGTTATGAACACTGTTACAAACTCTGTTACAAACATGTACTGTTACAATCACTGTTATAAACAGCATTACAAAGCTGTTACAAACAGTGTTATTAACAGTGTTACAAATCCATTATAAACAGTTGTAAACACTGAACATTACAAAACTGTTACAAACACTCAATTACAAAACCATTGCAGTACTGTTACAAACACTGTCACAAATCCTATTGAAAACATAACCACGGCAAACATAATTAATAAAACATCACTTGTAATCTGATACATGTAAATGTAAAATCATAAAAATGTGTCCAAAACCAAACAACAATTCGAAAATATGATAATTGCTGCCTGTTATGGAGTAACAGTTTCAGTTTTGAAAACAAAATAAATCCCTCCACTATATATGTCCACACACTTGTGACTATAAATATTTTGGGTTCAGATAGAGGTGAACATTTGGTCCAGTTTCCTGTAATGGGCGGGACATGTAGTCACCTCTTTAAAACCATGGGGACAGATGTACATGTACATGTAGGTTTTAAGAATTTCTGGCCATGGCTTACAAACGGAAAATTCACCACATTTTTAACTGAAAGTATGAATCAAAAGCAGGCAGGACAATCAAAGTACACTTAACTGGTACACTTGTACTAGTAAGCAAATTTAGGAACAGTGTCACATGACAATTTTATTTCACACTTGGAGGGGGGGGCAATAATGTTGGAGCAACTTATTTTCTATAACATTGCCATTGTTGCAGTTTTCGAGCAAAGTGTACATGTGTTGGACTTTCAATTACCATTAGCATGAATTTTTCATAAACCTTTCATGCATCATGGTCCTTTGTGGCCTATTTCAACCACAGCTAAAATCCAGTTCCTATTGTTGGTGTAATTCGTTGTGTGATGATCACCTCCGCCAAATGGATTCAGTCAAACAAATCAGTTGATATACATGTATATCCAAAGAACCAGATGGGCATTTCACGCCCAAGGTAATTACCAGCACCTGATTGAGTAAACGAACTGCCTTGCTCGTTACGATTATCTCGCTTTTCCATCAGGCTACAAAGCACTCGTCAGGAAAAGGTCACGCGTTATGGGTGGGTGACGTAGTTTTCACCACGCCTAGGACATTAGCTATCCTTTCAATGACGTATATTGACCTTACATGTAGAAGATCATGTAAGTAAAAGAGCACGTAATGCCATTAGTACAGAGAATAAAATAAGATAAAAGAATACCAAAATTATTCTAGTCCAAATCCATTTGGTGCCACACATGTACTTCAAAATTATTATTAATGATCATCCTGTTTTCACTATATCTGTCAATGTTGGCTTTATACTGATAATTTTGAAATGATGCCATTCTACAATACCCAGGGGGCAGTTATGCAACAAAGCTTTAACAGTAATGTATATATTAGATGTCATGCCTGAACATGACAGGATTATTACTAATGTATAATCAGTCTCCCCGAGACTCCTCCTAATATGGCAGAAATTGTCCAAACTGGGAAATGGGAACTACTCTGGCCATTTTTTCTCCCTTTTAGTCCAATCTATGCTATATTTTCAATTGAAGATGGGGCGACCTGGTTGGAACTTGGAGGCTAGTGTCTCAATTTTTGTATGATTCACCTGTAGTCTAGTGGTTTATCAATGATGAACACAGATCATACACCGTACTACTAGTACCTACAATAGTATGTAACGTTACAACTTATAAAAAGTAGCCAAAATTCATTGACACATAAGCAATTTAAGTACTCTAATAAGAACAATCCTTACTTTGATGATGATGAATATTCAGATATTGGTTTGATCCTAAACATTTCTAGATAAATGTGAAAACTTGTCTTGTAACATTGAACCAATATCATCAGATACAAACTGAATGATAAAAAGAACACCTGTTTTATGTATTGTTTGATATTATAATAACGTCTATTATCATATGACGATTTGAAGTAGTTAAATTTGAATTCTAAATCCAACCCATTTTGAAATAAACATGAACGTTAAACAAGTGTTTGCTTATACAAACCATATGTTTGCATGGTCTACAACTTACACCTTACAACAGCACCTTACCTCTCATAATGAACATTGTACGCGACCCCTCGATGTACTCCATCGTTTTTGGGTCCGACAGGAACGGGAACTCGTCCAGACTTCCCGGCTGCGCCTCTTCTAGTGACTCCATCTGGGAAATTGATGCCATCCGCGTCGCTTTGGGAACAGCGATCTTTTTCTTCACCTTAAGTCTGACAGGTATGAAGCCTTTTCTTCTCAGTCTTGCCTCGTGTGCCTTCTTCTTCCTTCCCGGCATTACTTGAAGGAGGAATTAGGAAGATTTTTGAGTCACCAGGCAGTTGTCTGGTCATTTTTATAAACGTTGTTAGGCACACAGGTTACAGCAAAGTTGTGCAATCATGACAACAGTAGGCTATTTTTACCACCTATGACGTCACACCAGGTGTGTATGTAAACCAGGGTCCTCCCATGCAACATTGACCTCTTTAGATTTGCCTCTCAAAATCAAACTTCTCGACATTCTGGCAACATTTTTACGGGCCAAGGAGGTATATAAAACATTTATTTACATGCAGACTCACCTATAAAGTCCCTGGATAGCAGAATTCCGGAGAAATAGCAAAAGAAGAGAGAAACCCAGTCGATCCCCATGGTTGATGATTAAACGAACGGTTGAAACTAGAACGCAGATAAACGTTAAGAAAATACAGTATTTAATATTAAGGGGCCTATGTTGCGTCTTATTATTGATTTCAGATGTGTTAGTATTAAATAATATTCTAATGTTTTCTAGGTTTTAGTAAGTTGAGTTTACGCCTTTTATTTCACTTGATACATTTGAGTTTATTTTGGTTGCGTGCGCTCAGAATCACAGCTGATCTTCACTTCCGGGGTCGGAAAAAAAGTGTCTGCATGCATTTAGCGGGCGCGGGCTTTCTCATATTAATTCATATTCAATCACAAATCAATAACAGTATACTGCTATAGGAGAACGTCATACTGCTGCCAAGATGAACGATAATAGAAGAGACATGATCCCAGTAAGTAAAAGTAACAGTCTAACGTTATCTACTTAATGCTTGCCCCCCTCCCACATGCATCCCAGACTAATAATTTTGCGCCACATGATTAGACAATAGCCGTGCATCATCATCTCTAGGCGTAGCCTTTCGTGCGTGATAATTTTTCTGATCATATAGGAGACCGGTCCAACATCTAGTCGGCCAGCAACATTCAACCGGCCTCCGCCACTGGGTAGGTTTGCCTGCAGCCTGGCTCTAGTTGTTTTATTTGTTGTTGTAATGTTGTTGTTGTGGGTCCAATCATCTGATTGAACGCTACATTCTACAGCCCTGGGTGCCCTCACCAGGTGTCCTGTTGATGCGTCAGGGTGTATCATTAATGAATTAATGCTTATAATTAACCTTTCGTGTTCAAAGGTTGGAATTTTTTTTGTTTGCCTAATTATCATTAATTATTTCTCGTCAATTATCATTGCTTTATTGATTAAGCTAATTATTAGACAGTACGTATTAGACAGCTGTGATTTTTTCGAAAAGAAAACCACTCTGAATGTTATTAGCAATAGGGCCTTTGATAATCATAACATTTGTGTTAACTTTTTTTTTTCAAATCTTAAACCATTTTTCTGAAGAAAAAGTCTAAAACGGCATTATAAACTGTACTGCTAATCAAATATACTTGGTCCAGTGTACGAAATAGTTTTTTGAGCTAGGTTGCCCAGTGGCAACCTAGGATGAAAGCTAGGTTGCCCATCAAAATTCCAGGTTGCCCCAAATTTAAACCCTTATACATTATAATTATTATAATTATGATTAAAACTTTGTTAGAATGCAATGTGCACTTATACATTTCTAACACAGAGTTGTTTCCCCTTACCTGAAGTGATGAGCTCTTCCATGGGAACTTCTCAGTAAACATGTGTTCCCAATGGAAGAAAGGGGCATCCTTACCACAAAATTTAGGTAGTGCACTGGGCTACCTGGGTGTAGAAATAGGTTGCACCAAGCAAAATATGGTTGCACGGTGCAACTGGGCAACCTAGTATTTCGCACGCTGTGGTCTTACAACTCTTGGCAGTGTATCCCCTAGCAGATATTCAGATAGCGTCACAACCTGTACTTGTGCGACCTTGGGTTTTATTCTTTTCTCTAATCAGTTTACTGGGACTTGTGCACTCCAATGAAATTAGTTCCAAGAATGTAATTTTGTTTTCTGTATGATACAACCATTGCTGTCATTTCTAATCATATAAAGATACAAGGAGACATATAAGGTATCAAGGTACTGTATATTTTTCAGTCTCACACCAAAAGAACTGAAGATAGAATTGAAGATGAAAATTATGTTTTAATGAAAATTGATGTAATCTTAACCACAATAGCTGCAAAGTTACCACAATAGCTTAACCATAATCCATGCAATTCAAGAAGAGCATTTTAGGCCACAGCAAGTAAATGTTATGGATGACATCCTCGCACGCATTGATTTTCGCCTGATTTCAGAAAAAAACCCAAGAAATTTTGTTGCCCTGCGACGGTGGTCCACATGCCAAAAAAGGGCAAATATGTCATTAACGTCCATCTGCAAGGCTCTGATTTATTCTTTTATTTTTACTTTGATACAATGTTGTATTTTATTCATTTTATATGTGATGTTGCCACTGAATCAAAACCATTTGTACAATAATTGAAAATTTTATTTAGTCACTTCTTTTTTCAAAGTTGTTTCAGAGACAAATCAGTGTTGTAACAGTTGGCACAATATAATATAGGTAGAGTATGGCTTCCAGACAGTTCGGTTTATGAGTCACTCTGTCAGTAATTGAGCCCTGTGTTCTGCCTGGTAGCCAGTCTCTAAACTCAGAGACCACCAGGGATCCAGCAAACTTGAGGCGCAATTCCTCGTGTTTGATGGCAAGTGTTGACAGTCCAGGGTGTTCCATTACAAATGAATACCCAGTGTAGTATCTACCTTGAAGATGGTACAGCAAGCTCTTTTTTTGTTCTATTTAATAAAGACACATCTGCAAGGACAGGTAATACTGCTGAATACAGCGACAGAAGACCTGTTGGGTATGATATCATGTTTTACCGCCTAAATTCTTGTTCAACGAGGTTTACGATCTCAAAATCTGAAAATGTAGGAATCTTGTTTTTTTTGGCCTGCCTTGTTTTTTTTTCGCCCTCTCGCATTAATTTTGGAGTCTCCGGAGGATGTCATCCATAAAATTTACTTGCTATGGCCTTATGTAACGTTACATTGTTTATGTACATTGTATCTGTACCCTTATTAAAAGCTATTTCTTGAAATTTTGAGGAATCCAAGAACCTAAAATGCTATTGATATGGCCTAAGATAGCTGCAATGCAGGAAGCCAAATATATCACAGTAACCCTGTACCCTCTGTAGATCTGCTGTGATGATGAACGAGCACTAATTCCAGACAGTCACAGGGTCCATCAATTATGCATAGCTTGACCCCATCAAACCTTTAATCAAAGCTACAATAACAAGAAAATGAAAATGTTATGTATTATATGTTCTGGTGGTATCTAAAAAGTTTCAGTAATTAAGGAAAAGCAGGATGCTACAGTAATTGCTTATTAATAAGCTTTTTATGAATTTTGTTGCTCAAATTATCCTGGATCCAGCAGTTATAATAAAAAACTTTATTGCAAAACATGCCTGAGGGCTACATATGTAATTGCAGTCATGTAACAGTAAAGTACTACAGCTAAGTAAACAAATCATCTAACAGTAAACAAACATGTATCAGCAAAATCATCAACTATTACCATTTCTATTATTTAAATTCAGTTACTAATGTTGGTTCTGATTATAAGTTAAGTGTTTGTCACAGCCATGTCATAAAATGGCCGGTGGCAGAATTTGAGGTCACACTCCAAAAAGAGATCAGTTCCTTGTTAGGATATCTTTATCACTGCCCTGGGCGCCATGTTTGACATATGGAGATCACTTATCTCACTCTAAGGCCACTTGAGCTGACTGTGACAGCCTCGTTTATTTCAGGCCTGTAACATCTGTTGGGAATTTGGTTTCTTATTTATCTGGCAGAACCCAAATTGTGTGTGCTGATATTATGTGCAGAGAGGATGAGCAAAGTACACTTGCATATGGTAAGCGTACATGTAACGTTATCTGAAGAGCTTTTTTTGGTTCATTTTTCATTTGACACGTGTCATTGCAAGCTATTTTTGCTTGACCAGGTAATGTTTATTTATTTAGCTCATACAAAAATTTGAAATTCTATAGGGAGTAGATTCTTCTATATTTATGCAGGCAGATTTTGAATTTAGAACAAAATGATAACAATGTGTCAAGCAGTTTGTAATGTTTTCCTACATTAAATTTTTCACATTTTTCTATTTGTAGGAATGACTGTCTGAAGAAGAGCAATTGTACATGGGGTACTTCTGAATAGAGAATATGATGTCTATAAAGTAGTCAACAATGTGACACGCGACGCAAATAATGGAGGAGGGTCAAGATTATGCTTTAGACTGCTCCTCAGGGTGCTGCAGTGGAGAAATATCATCCACATACGAGGAAGGAAGACTCTGCGAGAATGGCAGCTGCCTGCAGCTACACGGGGCCATGCCATCTCTCGGAAAGGATGCACAAGGAGACAGTTGCTGCATAGATGAATTCGTGTCTTCTCTTACTGAAATGACCCAGCCTGAATCAACCCAGCCAGCCACAATAGGTTGTAAGGATGGGCATTGTGAATCCAGGGAAACTTCTTACAGAAATCTTATGGGTGCCAACAGTCATTGTAACAAAAATATTGGCTCAGGTACCGACAGAGAAGAGGGTACTTCTGTGCCAAATAATAACGAAGCCAGTGTCGTTTGGTGGTCAAAATGTCAGGATGCAATGGAGGCTAAACCAAGCACTGAGAGTGTACCTTCTGCAGAGTCTGATACTACTGATGTGGGTTCTGAACTTGAACCTCAGCCATCTAGAGTGGAGAACCAATGCCAGCCTTCAGGAAAAGGTACCAAAGACAGTGTTGAAACTGTAGTGGATTGGCCTGAGGGAAACGAGCACCCAGAACAACATGAAAGAACAGTAGAGACAGACTGCAAGGCATTACAGAATGGGCCAGAGTCAAATGCACAGCCACAAGATGTTGAGGCAGCTCTAGATGAAATTGTGACAGCACTTGACAGCTTCACTGCCCTGGATAATAACCAGGTGGGTATAAAATAAAGATGACATTATTTATATTATATTATATCACCTTTTTGTATGATATGAAGGAATAATATTTAGGGATGGACATTGCATTGGAAGGTAGCAGTTGACTGCAAAAAAACAATTTTGTATTGGTACAACTTATAAAAGCTACATAATATAAGAAGAAATTAAAGATTCAGAAGATAGCTTTGACAAAGTTCCTTTTAGTAACTGGGAATTGTGCCCAAAACCCCATTCCCTGTAATCATCCCAATCCAGACACAAATCAAGCCAATATATTTGTGATGTGACTTGCTGAATGCCATCTAGTCTTCAATCATAAAATAATTTGAATCAACAATGCACCAGTACTACTAGCCGACTGCTGTCGACCCCTGTGGCAGGGACAACAGCAGCAGTATAATCAAATCCTGGATAGTGAGTGAGTGAATACATGCTGAAAATTGTATACCATCCTGTCCTTGGTACTGATCAGACTACAACCATCAAGTCTACATATGGGAATTAATGCTTTTGTCATCATTTTCACATACAGCTGAGTTTTAAGAGAGGGGACCAAATGCATATAATCTCCAAAAACAGTGAAGAGTGGTGGTGGGCAGAGCTAAATGGTTGCTATGGTTACATACCTGTCAATCACATCAGCCCCAAGACCTTGGAAGAGCTGGAAAGTGAGCTTTGGCAAGATGAGGAGTATTTCGGCTCCTACTCTTCTTTGGTAAGGAACTGAGTTTTCTTAACCTTCTCCCTGCTGTCTAACCCCATGACCAGTACAAATTTAGTAGCATTAATAAATGGCTAACTCAACAAGCTTAAATATAATGCAAGATGTAATTATATTATTTAGATGCTGCAACAGTATTGCCATAGATTGTAAGCTTAACTGAAATGCAGGATACTGGTATTCCATTAAAGGAATCTCCTATTAGTAAATGCTCAGTACATAGAGAATACAACACGGTGTATTCCGTATTGCCTGAGGTATCGGCCCGACCAACTCGCGGTCGGGCCGAGACCGAGGGTGATGCGGAATACACCGTGTTGTATGCTATTTATATACCCACCTTAGAAAACACGTCTTTGAAGGCGAAATGAGCGAAAATTTGGTGTCCCTAAACAAAAAAACTGCTACAACATCCATTCCAACGTCCGAATCCTGTATTCGAATTTTCGAAAGCGGCACACATGGTTGGGGCGAAACACGTTCGAATCGTTCTATGGAAGCGCGGTTTATACACCCGGTCGTACAGGAGAATACAACACGGCCAGGAGCACTGTATCGCCGCCCGGGTATGATATAAAGTAGGTTATAACAGGGGGTGCCCTAACATCGAACACTTTTTTACGCGCTCGAACTCATGGCGCTCTATCTCTAGTTGTCGGAGAGTGGTCAGGTTTTCATGAATGAATTTTGAAAACCTTTATGTAAAGAGTATACTTGGATAAAAAATGCATTCATACTATTCATAAGCCCTTCACGCTACGCGTTATAAGCGGCAAACGCTGTGAGACATTTTCATAAATTTACCTTCGTGAATGTGCTACGCTAGACTGTGTGCCCTAACTTCGAACGCTTTCGTAATTTTGCTCTGTTCAGGCGTTGATGATGAAATTAAGTAAAAAAAAACAAGAATTGAATTTTGTGGTGTTGACATACAAATGTAGTGTTGACGTTGTTTTCTCAGGTTGGTTTTCTACTACACAAAAACCCGGAGACCCAAATTTTTACTGTTTCGTAAAGCTTTATTTGTTATGTATGTGGCAGCTATGTGACTGCTTGGTACAGGTCGTTTATATCTGGCATGAGCCGCCGCTACGAAGGGACCCCTTTTTCAGCGCCATCATTATGATTGGTGAAAATGACTAAAATTTTGTTTTTTGACAAAACGATAAATAAATATATAGAACTATACTTTGCATGCAAATAACAGCTGTATGCATTGACTATGTTTACTTACTAGTATCTTTTTATTTAGCAAAGTCAGTGGCAACAAACACGGCATACTTGCATAATAAGATCAGTAAAAAATCCGTCCGAAGTTAGGGCACGTGCGAAGTTAGGGCACCCCCCGTTAGATGAAAGCTTTTTTATGATTTTAATCACTGCTAATAACTCCACATCTACCGAATTACTTACTATATAGTGAAATTAAAGCAAAAAGGAAAACTACAATTAGTCTTAGTCAGTGTGTACATGGTTTCAGAATGTCTTACATTGTTTCAATTTGTTAGCACTGTCTAAATAAAGTACTTTCAACTCAAACACAGAAACTTCAGTTGGAGATGCTTAATGACAAACCGCGGACTCTGGCCTACAGGACAGCCATCGAGAGGAACGCAGAATTCCTGAAGGACAAGGTCATCATGGACCTGGGCTGTGGAACTGGCATCCTCAGTCTCTTCTGTGCAAGATACGGGAGACCAAATAAGGTTATAGTCTTCTTGGTCCTCCAATAATCAATCATTTCAAGTCTTATTATTGTTGCCATGAGTATGGGAAGAAACATAAAGCTGTGGTGACCATGCTATCTTGTGTGACACAATGTTTCCTTTTTTCTCATTGGCTATTGCTACTGTATACTTGATGCTGATTGGCGAACTTACATGACCAAAACTCACAACTATGCCCACCCTCTTGCCTAGCTACTACACTGCCGCAATTTACATGTGCTTCTTGTTTCTTCCTTCCTTCCTTCCTTCCTTCTTTTCTTTCTTTTTGTTCATCCTTGACCGTGAAGAATAAGCTAGAGGAGCTTTGCTGTGGTCTGGGCGGCCTTAGTCTGTTCTGTGCACAATTTGCGCAGCCAAAAAAGGTAACAAGCCTATAGACATAAGGTAGCCAGTATGATAACTCAAGCCCCTTTTACATACAAGGTTTA
This sequence comes from Branchiostoma floridae x Branchiostoma japonicum, assembly GCA_013266295.2. Lineage (NCBI taxonomy): Eukaryota > Metazoa > Chordata > Leptocardii > Amphioxiformes > Branchiostomatidae > Branchiostoma > Branchiostoma floridae x Branchiostoma japonicum. The sequence goes on along the minus strand of CM023834.1, from coordinate 25,541,985 downwards.
CAACAGAAAGTTTTCCACCTGGATCAAACCTGCATACTTATTAAAATTCACTTCTCTCAATTCTATGATTCTTACTTCTTTCATAATCCCACAAAGACCTTATGGTATCACAGGTATCATGTAAAAGGGGCTTTGATAAAAGTCATATTAAAACAATTTTAGACATTTGTGTCAGTCACAGTATTTTGCTCAATGCCATTGTCTTTGCACTTGCTCATCATTGTCTCTATAGGCAATGAAGCTACATTCTTGTATCTGTCTGCACGAAAAAAGTGTTGTTAATGACGTCATCATGTCCTTTGTCTTGTGTGACCCAACATACCTATATTGCTAGCAGCTACTGTTTTGGCCCACTGTCCATGGTGCTGATTGGCTATCAGCTTACACCAAATGACCAATCACCGAATTCCTTTTTTCTTAGATCTGATTGGCCACTTTGAGAAGTATGACAAGTTTTCATTAGTCATCAATTTAACTCTCACTGGTCTCAGCTTTTCTTCTTCTTCTTCTTGGTTACCCCCCGATAACCCCGCGAGGGGTACAGTTGGCGGGGAGGGGGGGAGAAGAGGCTCCGGCTAAGGCGGGCAGGCTTTGAGCAAACATTAACGTTAACAACTTTATGCTATGTCAGAGGTGTTGATTCAATAATGTAATGGAAAGCAAATATCCTTATACAAATTCGAGTAAAAATGGGCAAGAAGAGAGCTTGGTATATGAAAGAATTCTTTTCAGTGTCACTTTCTAAAGTCATTCATTCTCTTTCATTTATTACAGTAATATCTAAGAGATCTGCAGTCCTACTGATACATCGTAAAGACATTTCTTGTTGTTGTATTGTAGATCTATGCGGTGGAGGCCAGTCGAATGGCAGACAAGGCAAAGAAGCTGATGCTGTATAATGGGTACTGGGACGTGGTGAAGGTCATTCACAACAGGGTGGAGAACATCACACTGCCTGAGAAGGTCGACCTCATCATATCTGAGTGGATGGGGACACTGCTACTGGTAAGGCCCCCTAAGTTCCACTAGACGGTGATTACTGAGACACTCTTGAACAACCAAAAATTGGATTTGAGTGACCCTTGATTTGATAATTGGAATATGGTGCACGATACAAAGACAACAAAACACACAAAATGTAAAATAATTGTTGGGCAATTTGTCAAATATGTCTTTGGTTGCTTGGTGGTCACAGACTCTAGTGGAAAGGGGGTGTTAATTGTTCAACTTGACACTTGCAAATTGGCTCTGGCAAAACCGCATTATACAGTTACTGTAATAGTCTTCAACTGTGTCAATCTGTTTTCTGTTTCAGTTTTTTTACATATCTTCCCAGCAGGCATAATTCCTAGACTCTAGCTATAGGTGGGATGCTTTTATTTTAGGTTGATTTAAAATGTTAGAAAGTCAATAACTTTTTTTGGCAGATGAAAGCAAGCAACCTTGCCAGGACTATTCATGTTCATTGTAAATATGCAATCATTTTTGTAACAAACATTTTGAAATCTCAAACCATTCATATGTTAATGTATACTTATACATGTAACTGTATTTATCATACTGGGACTCTGTTCTGTTTTCTGTACATGTACTTGTGTTGAATTTTGACTTCCTTTTTTTCATTGGCACATTCTGTAGTTTGAACTGATGGTAGAATCAGTGCTGATAGCGAGAGACAAGTTCTTGGCCAAAGGTGGGGTGATGTGGCCGTCCCACGCCAAACTCTACCTCGTACCCTGCCGGGCCCAGAAGCAGTTTGATGAGAAAATTGCATGCTGGGAAGACCAGTACGGTTTTGACTTCTCACCACTCATGTAAGTCCCTGCAAAATAAGGTTGGGTCGATGTTGGGATGATTTTTGTGATAATTCATGAAAGAATATGAATATCTGATGCTCATCTACAATAATATATTAGCATGACATTTTTGTTTTTCTGAAATAGAAACTGCAATGTCCAACTGATGTACATGTTAGCTGACAAAACTTAAATGTTATGATTTTTTTAGTTCTGTCAATAAATTTGGTACTCCTTAGCCTAAGTGCATGGTCATGCTTTCCTGTATGCAATATCGTGGATCAAACATGGAATGTCCAAAACATAATTGTATACAAAACATAGTGAACACAATGAAAAAATTACTCATCACCATAGCAGCATGTTAACATGTAAAGAAATATTCATAATCTTATCATACTCATATTTTTTAACAGTCCATCAGCCAAGAAGGAGTTCTTTGGCCGCCCCATCTTTAACCATGAGCTGAGTCTGCAGGACTGTCTCGCTGAGTGGGAAACTGTGCTAGTCATGGACATGAAGAGATTTAGGGTGGAGGAGCTGGAGGTAAGGACATATATGTAACGCAAGGTTACCAGTTTACGTGCAGGACCAGTTTACGGTCAGTTAGCGACACAGCCGCACTTCGAGGTGTACCATGCAAAAATAAAGCCTCATGAGCAATAAGGAATAACATGAATATGATCCTTATCCGTGTCTTTTATTTATTCAATGCACGGGAATAAGTTTGCATTCAGCGACACAACGGAATATCTTCCTAAATGACGGGACACCAAGATAACATGGACACGGACGCATGTCGTGTTTATCACGTAATACAATACTCCACATTTCGTCCCTTCTTTTAAATCACTAGAATGCTAGGAAATCCATGGTGTTCTGAGGTATGAAACTTTCAAACACCTTGATATAATCAAGCATAAATACTGCAACAGTTCTCACTGACCAGCGTTTTTTCGAACGCCATTTCCATCATCATCATCATCGTTGCATCATGTGATTTCACTGTTTTGAACTGCAGTCACTGAAAGGTAAGTAAAAGTCGCACAGTGGCGCTGTTGTACTAATTTATGCAATAATGGCTTCCTGCGTCCAAAAGGAACAGTTTGCCCGGGTTTTCACGACACACTGTAACAGTTGTGTTTGGAGTCGTCAGAGACGCTTGTTATCTATTGCGCAAGTTTTATGGAACATCATGGGCCTTTATATATAGTATGTCACGTTCCACTGAGGCAAAATTGGCGGTTCAACCTCATTTTATCACTACGGCGCTACTGCATGCGACATTGGGACACTACCATTTTTAATACCGTGGTTTGTTTGTTGATCACTTTGGTCATTTTCTGCGGGAATTGTTTGGATTTGTGTGCTTATAAGTAGAGTGCTACGAGGACAAAGATTCAAGTGACTGTTAATTGGTCACTCTACAGGAATTCTTCACTGTTAACTACTTCATAACTACATGCTGGCATGGCACCAAACATGGTTTTGGTTTATTGGTCAAACATTACCCGTGCAATCTCAGCCTTCATAGTGCTGAATTGATGCAGGGTTTACAATATACAATACAATACAGGGTTCACATAATACACATGATACATATTTGTTCCACTTTTTTTTTGTGTGGAACTGTCGCAAGGGTCTGTGCGGCTGCCATTCGGCGCCACCAGGTGACCTCAATACGACTTTCCCCAACCGAAGTTAGGTACCCATTCACACCTGGGTGGAGTGAGGAAAGTGGTGTAAAGTGCCTTTCCCAAGGGCACAACGTCGGGGCGCATGTCCAGACATGTCCCGGGTACAACTCGGGATCGAACCTGGGTCTCGCCGTTTCATAGTCGAACGCTCTACCACTACTCCACCCGACGCCACGCAACTCCACCCGACGCCACGCAAACATGCAGGGAAGAAATGACATGGCACACACTTTTTTAACGGACGAACTGCCATTTCTTCACATGGGTTAAATATTTAGTTCTGCCTACACATTTTCACAAAAAATGTCATTTTCCATAAATCGACCGTAAACTGGTAACCTTGCGTTACTATGGGTAATTAAAGATAGCGGCGGAGGTGGGACGCGCGATTACACGCTCCGCTGAAAAGTTATATTGTGTCTTTTACCTAGTTGTATATGCAATAGTTACTCCTAAAGTGTTTGCAAAAGTTATTCACTTCTATTACCCATTGACCTGGGGGTAATTTTAGGTCTTTTAAGTCAAGTTTAGTCGTTTTTTAGCTGATTTGACAAATCCAGACCCAAGCGGGACCAAGCCGGACACCATGGCGAACAACAGCGACGATCTCTACCTACTACTTGGAGTCGCCTCCAACGCCAGTCAAGAAGAAATCGTCGAGGCTTACAAGAAGGAGGTTGCCTGTTACGAAAATGCTTCCAAACTCAGCAGAAAAGATCCTCTCTTCAAAGAAGCTGACACAAAGTATCGGGAGGTAAGCAAGGCCTTTGTTGTTTTGTCCGATGTCTCACGAAGACAACAATATGACGCTGGCCTCCCTGCCTCAAACTCTCCCAAAACGTCCAACAAGATCAACAAACAAAGAACTGACTATCAAGTGAAGTTTAACGAGCAAAGCGTCACCATCTTTCTACCCAAGAATCTCACGAAACCTTGGCTAACGACGTGTGAGAAACACTACAGCATACTAGCGACGGACGGTGGGAAAAATGGCCAACAGATCAAGACAGCCTTTGTAAACACTAAGTCGCACCAACACCTCGGTTCGGTCAGCATCAAGTTCTATGAATCAACCCATAAACTACTGATTCAAGGTACTGCGTATCTGTTATGGCTTTCCGAAGTTTACCCTGATCTCATGAAGTCCGTAAATCTCACTTCAAACAGCGCCGCTGCTTATCACATTGAAGCGCAAACACCTGAACTCGACTCTACAACGGCAGACTTGGAATCAGTTCCTATAAACTCTCCGCCCTGCCCTACGTGTCACCAGCAGGTAGAATCGGACACTTGTGCTTGTAACACAGTACCTAAAGAGGTGTTAGATGTCAACAGCAATAATGTGAATAGTTCCAAAAGTCAATCTGAAAGTCAAACTGAGAGTGCAAGTGACAAAGAATCCAATATGGCGAACACGAGCGTCACCTCTAATTGCTGTATTGTCCAAGAGAATGTGGCCAAACTAGAGTCTTGTCTTGCTGATTGTATCACAGACAGAAAACTATTCGAAGACTCAGTGATACAAAAGCTTTCCGCGATTGAAGCCAGAGTTAAAGCATGTGAGCAGCCCCACATATGCGATGGCTTTAGTTCTACAGAGAAGGGCAGGCTTTTGAGTGACATCGCGCGCCTGGAGGAAAACATGCGAAATCTCGAACTCAATATCAAATCATTAGAGACGAGACATGAGAGGCTAGCTGCAGCAGTGCGAAAATCTGAAACGACCAGTGTGAAACGTCAGATGAACTCTGCGGAAACTCAAACGACAGATGATGCCGATCGCGCTGATAATTTGTTACGTGAAGTAGCAACTATCTCTGTTCAGAACAGATTCCAGGCCCTTGATCCTAACCATGACATGTTTGAAACTCCACATGGAAGTGCGAAGTACATCAATAACAATGGAGATTTTCACGGATACCGAAACAGCAAAACCACACAAAGAAGTGAGAAGAAAGGCTCAGAAACTCATGCATCAAGAACAAAACAGTCCGTCAGTGTGGGACCCCAGAAAGTGCGAAATGGAACGAAATGGAACGAAATGGAACGAAATGGAACGAAATGGAACGAAATGTGGATGAAGGAAAGCCGTTAAGCCGTTCGTACGTTGGAACGGCGACGTCTAAATAGTGTCCGCTCGACGTCCAAACGGCAACGTTAAGATTGATGGTATTCTTAGAACCGCAACGACGTTATAAGATCGATCAGGGTACGCTAAGAATAAACTGACCGCAACGTTATAAGATCGATCAGGGTACGTTAAGAATAAACTGACCGCAACGTAACAGGTACGTTAACAGTGAGTTTTGAGTTGTGCAAAGTGTGCGGACGTGTTTCTTGTGTCTGTCTGTCCTAGCGATATGCCAACGGGGAGGAATCACCACCCGCCATTTTCTCCTTCTTCCTTCCGTCCGTTCCCAAGCTGTACTGTGTACTAGTAAATTCCTCATGTTCGCACCTTCCTTCCACCAAACCGTGAAATACATGTCTAGCTCGTTCACACCTTCTCTTTGTTTCGTTGTGAACGAGGAAGCTGTCTTGTCTCCAGAGGGCCCAGCTTGAAAGTCTCTATCTGTTTTTGAATCGAGTAACACTCGTGACGCAGATTCATTAACATATCGTTAAAGGGCGGGTTCATTCTCCGACAGGGGTCCGGAGTTCATTGGTTGTATAAAAAGTCTTTGTTGGGGAGATATACACATGCTAAATACAACTCATACTATATATACTATACTAAAACGTCATGTAAACAGGAAAGTCGGAGTTTGATTAAACCCGTCTGTAGCGCGCCAGGTCAGACTAGAAAAGTCCCTGTAAACACGTAATCAATGCCAGCCGTCAGTAACAATGGCAGATCATTTGCATGCGGGGGGAAGAATGTAGCTCCGCCCCAACCAACACGGCCGCTTGTAACCGAGTGTAGGAGGTCTCATTTTTACTTCCTTGCTATAATACACAGTAATAACGCTTGCCTCATGAACTCTTGGTGAATTCTGAAAATTAAATGTTACCGTCCAATTCTTGTTACCCTATAGTATTGAATAGGTTCAAGCAAGGAGGTCATAGCAAGGATAGATACGTATTTAACCTCCTTGTTCAAGAAATAAAACACGTCACATCATTTATTTACCACCCACTTCTACATTTGAAATATTTCGCTATCAATTTCATTTCATTGTGATTACGTGTAAGGCTATGTTGATTTGACTATAGGGATGACAAAACTGATGCGAGCGTGCGAATAAAAAAAGGGTATGGTGAATTTTAGGCTTTCACCGTGTTTCTTTTCTTTAACGTTACCGCTAGGGCGGACGGAGACCACAGACTTTGACTACTCAACTCAAAACTCACTTAATTAACGTACCCTGATCGATCTTATAACGTTGCGGTCAGTTTATTCTTAACGTACCCTGATCGATCTTATAACGTCGTTGCGGTTCTAAGAATACCATCAATCTTAACGTTGCCGTTTGGACGTCGAGCGGACACTATTTAAACGTCGCCGTTCCAACGTACGAACGGCTTAAACGGCTTTCCTTCATCCACATTTCGTTCCATTTCGTTCCATTTCGTTCCATTTCGCTCCATTTCGTTCCATTTCGTTCCATTTCGTTCCATTTCGCTCCATTTCGTTCCATTTCGTTCCATTTCGCTCCATTTCGTTCCATTTCGTTCCATTTCGCACTTTCTGTACAGCGGTCAGTGTGAACAGCTACCCCCCGAGAGACACAGTACAAGAAGATCTGCAAAACAAAGATGCTACACTAGATGTGCTAATACTGGGGGATTCAAACACTAGGACCATTCAAACTGACATTCTATATCCTGACAAGAAGGTGAGAAAGGAACTGACCTTCAACCTTACGCAAGCCACATCGTTCATCGAAAATACAATCATGCCAGATCCGAAGGTTATCCTGTTCCACGTTGGAACAAATGACGCACGTGACCTGAAGGACTCGGCAGCAGTATCAGAGGGCTTTCGTAAACTGATCAAAACGTCTCACGACAAATTCCCTCACACCTCCTTCGTTTTCTCCTCGATCCTTCCGAGAGACAACTGTGACCTGCAGACGATAGGTGATACTGTGAACTCCTTCTTGCAAGTCGTAGCGGAAGAGACAAGCTATGTGCACCTGGCCGACAACACCAACCTGTCTGAGAAGGGAGTGATTAAGAAAACGCTCTACAACTCCGATGGGTACCATCTAAACAGGTACGGGATCCGGGTTCTAGCCTCTAACATCAAGAAAACTGTAAATCCACTTATTGGCCTAGGCCAATATACAGGTAGAGGAGTTCGCCCGGAGTACCCAAGCCGCAACCTAACACCTGTCATCGCGTCAAGGAAGGTTCCTCCTGGAGACAAACCAGGACAGAGGATTGATCCAGCACAGAGGATTGATCAACCAAACGTCAACCAGAATGACAGGATGTCGTACAAAGAGGCTGTACTCCAGTCAGGCTACTTCCCGCAAAACCACGGATCAAGCCAGCCAACTTCCCAAGTTCATTCTCAGGGACGTCCTGCAAACTTGGTCAGTCTGGGTCCGGGACCTATCAGAGAAGGTCCCCCCTCGACACAGGGGCAGTTTCACGGCGCACCAGGAAGTACACCTGCACCCGTCCACCGCTCGGCACCCGACCACCGTCCAGGACCCGTCTACCGCCCGGAATCTGACCACCGCCCGGCTCCGGACCACCGCCCGGCACCCATCCACCACTCGGCTCCCGACCACCGCCTGGCTCTGGACCACCGCCCGACACCTGTCCACCGCCCGGCACCCGACCACCGCCCGGCACCCGACCACGGACAGACACCGATCGGACTCCCTCCCCCCATGTTTCCTGATGGCCCCTGGGGTCATCCGCCTGCTGGACCGTGGGGAGTGCCGCCTTACTTCCTCAACCATCATCCAGGACCGTGGGGAATGCCAATCCCGTTCATGTCTGCGCCCAACCACCCTCCAAGAAATAGCGGACGCTATCCTGACAATCCTCTCCGACCTGCCCAGAACTGCTATCCGGCTGCAAGTTACCTGTTCCCGCTCCCACCCTGGTCGTGGCAAGCCGGCATGCCGTGGAGGAGAGCACCTGCCATGAATGTGTGCTAGAGGTACCAGTAAATGTATACAACTAGATAACTTTGGAGTATACTTAGTTGTATTGCAAATAATGATGGTGTTAGTAGAGTACCAAATAGTCGCTAAATTAGAAATAGAATTAGAAAAGCCTATTAGTGCATCTCTGTGGATGTTGTCTGTTGTAGGTATAGCTGGGATAGAGACACAATATTTCACTTTGTTACCTTTGTTTCAAGCCATCTTTGATATGAAAGTGTTTCCAGGAGGAAACAAGAGCTTTTGTTGTTGGAACGTCCACGGTCTGGGTTCCAAATTAGATGACTTAGATTTTTTATCTCAGATCAACAAATTCGACTTTATCTCGCTTCTAGAAACGTGGAGTTCTGACAGAACTGAAATCAACATCCCTAAAGCCTAGGTCACAATTCAAAAAAGGGGCCCGCTCGGCGCGTTTTCGGGCTGTTTTTTGGCACTACCGTACGGGACCTGGACGGAGACTGGTGGGATTCCCGACGGCTGCCGGCCTATTTTGGGCCCCGCGCGGTCGCCGAATTGATTTTAACACAAACTTAAAATCACTTCGGGCCCCGTCGGGCAAGGTACGCCGAAACGACGCCGTAACCTAACTGCCCGGGACCCATCAGGCGGCCGCACAGGCACCTGACTAAGATATGACGTCACACTGGTGCTGATCAGTGCATCAGGTGGTCAGGAAAAGGGGGTTATAGGGGCCATATTATAAACTCCTTCCTCAGACTACGTCGCACAGTTCACCACGTGTGTGTTACACTATGTACTTGTGTGTCAGAATTCGCGACATAGCCCCTTCATCAGTGAGTCGTACTGTCCATGCACGAGTCTGCGCATTAACCAGAGGCGAACCCACCCTCGTCTTTTGGGACAATCCAGTTCAGCCTGCCTCTCTTCCACAGCTACCAATACCGCAATACCTAGGTTGTAACGGTGACGCGCTGTCGCTAACCTCAACCTCAGACGGCCTTGCAGGTTGTCTGCAGGTTGCACTAAACGCTGCATCGCCAACTTCAGTCTACTCTTCACGTGACGTGTCGTACATGAAGAAAAAACTGAACATTGACAGGCCGAGCAGCGCTTATATATATATATACCGGCTCAAAAACACGACAGGAGCCCGTCGGGATCCCACCAGGGACGCGCCAGGGACCCAAGAGCTGCCCGGCCGGACTGTAAGAGCAGTCGTCACCCTACCGCACCTCGCACGGGTCAAGACGGGAGACTGACCAGGCATCGGACGGGTCCCTGACAGAAACCGGCCGTCAAGGGGACCGATAGTTTATGAATCTTAATGGACGGAGCACAACAAGGCCCCGACAGGGAGCCGTAAAGGAACATTTAATTGTGACCCTGACAGACGGCGCACGCTCGGCTTCATTACGCCGGCCGGCGTCTACCCGGGGAACATGCCGAGCAGGCCCCGTTGGTAATGTGACTCCAGCATAACTACAGCTACTAATTCATTTACATCGTAAAAAGAACAAACGAGCGAAACGCTTTTCAGGTGGCATAATATTCTTCTTTAAAGAACAATACAAACATTACATTAAACAATTACAATCAAAATCGACAGATGTTCTATGGGCCCGAGTAGACCGCAGACTACTGGGGTTACCCAAAGACCTGTTTATTTGTTCCGTTTACATCAGCCCTAGCACATCCACAACACACAAATATGCCGAAAACCACGTGATCGAAATTCTGGAAGAAGAGATTTCAAAATATAGTTCTGAAGGCTTTATTCTTCTCGGCGGTGATTTCATCTCCCGTCTAGGAAACTTACCCGACTTTGTCGAGGATGACGCATTACATGATAAACTACCAAATATCCCCCAAAATAACAATCAAGACAGACAATTCATGGACAAAGCTCCCCCTAATAAGTTCGGCAGGTTTCTTACCGACCTATGCATTCAAGCCAACCTTAGAATTCTTAACGGTAGAGTAGCTGGTGATTTGCAGGGAAATTTTACCTGTCACCAACCAAATGGTAGTAGTACGGTAGACTATATGATCGCCAGTCAGTCACTATTTGAACACATATCTCTTTTCCGCGTTAACCCATTGACTATATTTTCCGACCATAACATGTTGTCGGTAATAATTCGCACAAAAACATTGATATACAACAAAACAAATAATAAAAACACAAAACCACCCCCTAAACGTTTTCATTGGAACGAAAACTCAGCACAAAAATTCCTGCTATCTCTCGGTCAACCTCACATAATGGACAGACTACACACTCTGTCAGTAAAAGAAACTGAAAACACAATCAATGGAATTGAAAATCTTGTCTCGGATTTCAGCTCCGTACTAAGAGACGTTGGCTATAAATCATTATGCGTAAGATTCCATAAGAAAAGACCACAAAAAACTCGTAACAAGAAATGGTTTGATAAGAGTTGTACCGAAATGAAACGCGAACTTAAGAACTTAGCCTCTTTGCTTGAGAAAAACCCGTCTAACCCTCATGTGAGGGGAATCTTTTTCAAAAGGAAGAAGGAATACAGAAAACTATTAAAAAGAAAAAAGAGGGATTTTCACCAGCAGATCATGGACCAACTTTCTTCCCTTAGAGATAAAGACCCAAACGCCTTTTGGAAACTAGTGAACGAACTCAAACCAAATAAAACACAGCAGAGCTGCCAGATTTCAAATGAGATGTGGCTGAAACAAATTAGTGCCGTAGACAAAGCCTCAACTGACGCCATTTTAAATTCTGAAACTGAACTCCCTACCACTGAAAACATACTAGAAATTACCCAAACACCCGCAGAGAACTCCGCTCTAGATTCTTTAATAACAGTTAATGAATTAAACACAGCCATCTCAAACCTCAAAAACAATAAGTCAAGTAGCAGCGACATGATAACAAATGAAATGTTAAAATGCGGTAAACATATCCTTCAGAAACCTTTACTACACCTGTTTAACTCTTGTCTACAAAATGGCTACTTCCCCGACGATTGGTCCCTTAGCCACATCGTCCCAATACATAAATCTGGCGACACCTCTCTACCTGATAACTACCGGGGTATTTCCATTATCAGTTGCTTGGGAAAATTATTCACCTCTATTTTAAACAATCGTCTTGTCAACTACGCGGAACAGAACAGCCTTTTCAAACCTCAACAGGCCGGTTTTAGAAAAAATTATAGAACATCTGATAACCTATTTGTTTTAACCACTTTAGTGAGCAAATACATAAGTAAGAATGCTCAAATTTACGCATGTTTTGTGGACTTTAGCAAAGCGTTTGATTCCGTTTGGCGAGCAGGTCTATTATTCAAATTAAACAACCTTGGAATAGGAGGAAAATTTTTAATGACTATAAAAAACATGTATTCAAAAACTACAAACTGTATTAAAACCGACGTCGGACTTACTGAAACGTTTTTAACTAACTGTGGGGTTCGACAAGGCTGTAATCTAAGTCCAACTTTGTTTAACTTATTTATTAGCGACATAGCATCTGAGTTTGACGACCATTGTTGCAACCCTCCTGTTCTACGTAATATGAAAGTTCCCTGTCTTCTGTATGCAGATGACCTATAGCTAGTATTATTCTCTGAGTCCCGACAAGGCTTGCAATCGTGTCTTGTAAGATTAGAAAATTACTGTAAATATTGGAACCTGAAGGTCAATTTAAAAAAGACTAAGATAATTGTCTTCAGTAAGGGAGGTCGACCACCGAAAAATTGTTTCTTTATGTTTAATAATAATTTAATTGAAATTGTAATGTCATATTGTTATCTAGGTATAGTTGTAAGCGCAGCTGGTACGTTCAAAGCCAACAACAAACATTTATGCAGCAAGGGACTAAAATCGTTGTTCAGCATTAGACAATCACTAAGTAAAGCTGATGCCTCACTAACAGTTAAAAACAAACTCTTCGATTCCTGTATCAAACCCATCTTGCTACATGTGCTATATGGGTCTGAAATATGGGGGTCTTTCAAAAGCCAAAAATTTTGCCCTATTGAATCAGTACATCTAAAATTCTGTAAACATTCACTGAACATAGCCAAAACAGCTAGTAATCTTGCTGCACGGGCAGAACTAGGGAGGTACCCCATACATCTGGAGGCCTCCCTAAACGCCATCAAGTATTTTATTCGACTCCATAAGGACGTACCAGCTGACACCCTTCAAGCAGACGCTCTTTTATGCCAAGTAGATTTAGAAGCCACAGGTGCTAAGTGTTGGGCGTCTGGTGTACGCAAAACTCTAGAGGAATGTGGTTATGCTTTCGTCTGGCAAAACGCCCAATCAATCGTACCAAACACGGCCCATTTTATTTCATCAATTCAACAGCGTTTAAAAGACATTTATTTTCAGTCCTTCCTATCCGAAATTCACAACGATATGAAAGCTCCGAATGCGAAAAACAAACTAAGATTGTACAGATTATTAAAACATTCTTATTAAGAAGAAGAATACCTTAAAATTGCAAATGTACGTCACAGATCCACCATTACAAAACTAAGAACCAGTTGTCACAAATTGAGAATCGAAACAGGAAGACATAACCGCACTCCTCTAGAGCAACGAATCTGTCAATTCTGTAACTTAGGGAAAGTAGAAGATGAGATACATTTTATTGTAGACTGTCCTTTGTATGTTAGCGATAGAAACATTCTTTTCCAATATGTGTTAAGTAAATTTCCCCACTTTAGATACTTATTAATAAATAGTAAAGATAAATTTATTTTTCTTATAGCCTTTGACAAACCAATTCTTATTAATCATACAGCCTCCTATATTTCTACTATTTTTAAGAAGCGAGAGGAAGTCGAAAGTGTATATTAGGTGTTTATATATTTACATGTTTATGTATATATATGTATACCATTGTTCACATGTGACCTGTATTTAGCCCAATGGGGCAAAAATGTACAATAAAAGTCTTCATTCATTCATATATTCAGTCAGACCTGTCAATAGTGACTACTCAAGGGACGTGAAGAGAATGGTTACAGTAGATACATGTAGGCAACCATTATAGGCAGGATTCTCAATGCTTGGATTCATTGGAAAAATAATCTAAGGTGTAATGTTACATGTATATATAACATTATGTTCACAATGGCCAGGTTGTCACTAGTATAGTTTTGATTGTATACATGTAACATGTTACAGCACAGATCATTTCAAATTTGGGAAGACATGAGAGATTTGACACCTTAGCTTACAGATGTATAAGCTTCTTAAGTCAAGTTATCTCTATAATAGAGGCAGAGAAACCATTATGATTATGATAAAAATAGAAAGAAAACATTCTCTTTAAACATGTGAACTTTATACTGACAGTAACAAGTTGAAATGTACAGCTACCATGACGGTACCCAGGTCAATAACAGAAGCAGAGATACAAGATATTATCCAGAGGAAAACATTCTCTTTAAACAATATGTGAACTTTACTGTGTACAGTAACAAGTTGAAATATACCATGACAGTATCCAGATCACCATGAAAATTTGGAAACTGACTTTCTAATTTAGATTTGATATTGCCTGTTGTATGGATGCCATGACAGATCTAGAATTTGGCCATCAACATTTTGCTTTCACATGCCGGCAAAGGAGTAACGCTTTCTTTTTTCAGGAGATTTCTCAGGATTTTGAGTTCCAAGTGACAACAGAGGGAACCTTCCATGGCTTTGCTTCCTGGTTCAGTGTGGACTTCGGAGGGTTTCCCTCCACAGAGCCACCAGTGGTGCTGAATACTGGACCAGAACATGAGTAAGTCAAGACAACATCTCCAGGCAGAAAATACATGTAGACGAAAATTTAGATAACTTTATATAATGTACACACACATAAGTCAGAAAATGTTACCAGTTTTATCCTACATATAGCCATTATGAATAAACCCTTTGTAACTTTTCTACCTATTGGCTCAGAGGTGTATGTACAAATCATAATACAACTGTTATGTTGTGATCACCAACTTCCACTGCTAAAAAAACGGCTTAGAAAAAGAGCTATCACATCATGGGTATGAATCATATGGAATCTGATGTAAATAAATCCAACAGGTATACCACAAGCATTTATCCTGCATAATTTTGCTAAATGTGTCATCTATCTCTCTGAAAAAAGATTGATTTTAAACTTTGTTGTTGTCAGGATGACTCATTGGAAGCAGGATCTGTTCATGATGGACCAGCCCACTCCAGTAGAGGAGGGGGACAGCATCGTGGGTAGCATTCTCATCAAGAGGAACCCGGAGTGGAGGCGACATCTTAGAGTCATGTTTACATGGGAGGTCCTCAAGGCTGGCGTCAGATGGGTATGTATCTCATCAACATCTAAAATACATATGTCAGGGTAGAGACTCCGATCTGGTAGGAACAGCAATTCCACTGGTAGGGATCCCAGAGACTCTGTCAACAGGAACTCCGATTGGGATCTCTGTAGAGCCGATTCTACTGGCAGAGATCTCGATTGTCTGTAAGTTTTAAGATATTCGCTTAAAAGACAGTCAGGTTTGGCCTTATACCTACAGGCCTAGGTTTGGCCTTATACCTACAGATGTATGGTGAAATAATTGAGAACTCTTGAAAATATTCATTCAGTTTGGTTGGTTATTTGGCTCAAAGTGTGCAATTGATAGATAATTAATTTTTCTGTACAAGACAGAACATTGCTGTTAGTATAGTTTGGAGAGAATAACAACTTGGCAGTCCTGGTTCCTTTTTAATAACAAATCCTTTCTGTTTCAGGGGACCCAGAAGCAGAAGCAGTTCCTTCTGTGGAGATGAAGGTGAACCCTCTGGGGATTTTGAAGCCACTTGACAAGCAAAATCAACATGCAAAAAATCAATCTGTTCAATGAAAAGCTATTGTAGACATAAACATAGGGCTGGAACTGTGAAATATAAAAAAAAAGGTACTAGTAGAAAAAAATTGACCAAAAGCAGACTGAGACAAAGTAGATGTCACATAGTGTAGTTTCCCTGAATGACGAGTGGCAAGACAGAAGAGTATTTATTGAATTGAAATGCAGAAATTTGACGTTGTTAACTGCGGAATGTAATGAAGTTTTTAAATTGCACCTATAGACTGCAAGGGTCAATTTTCCAGTGATGTATTTGATGTGGAAAGTTTCTGTCAGTTTTGTCCACGAATGTGGTAGATGACCCTGAAATACATTGTTGTCCATAGTTATAGGGTTAGCAAAATATCTTTTATCTTACAAATGGAAATTGTCATTTTGTAAACCTTCCTCTTGCTAAAAATGTCATAGAACCTCTTTAAGATCACAACATGTGAAAATTATGGTAGTGTTGATTGAGAAAGGCAAGGTCATTACAATATACAGCTACATGCACATTGAATTCATCAAAAATTGAATACAATATTTATTTTCACAATCAAAATATCTTTTTATCAATTTTTAACTCTTAAATGTTGATGAAGAATGACCAAGGTGAATGTGTGAATGTTGACGAAATAGCTGTTTCCCAACTGAAGGTATTAAAAATCGGTAAAGGGTATGATGTGATGTATACACTTGTGTAGTACAATGTAGATGTACTAAATGTCGTGCACTGTTCACATCATTATGTAATTGACAATGTACCAATGTGAATACCCATGTTGGGTAAATTTGTAATGAATTTACTAACTAGACAATTGTTACAAAGGCAATCTTTTGTCAAAAATTTTCCCAAATATAAACTGTCAATTTGAGGTACATGTAACTTATCCCAAATTTGCCTGATTATAGTGTTGAAATGTCCAGTGTGTGCCTGTAACCCATTCTGTGTCTATACTAGAAGTGTACAACAGGTTCATGTATATGTCATCTAATTTTAGCCTGTATTTTTGTATCAAAGAAGTGAGTGAATTTAAGGGACCAACCGGTTTTTGTACGAGTGGATCAAAAGATTGTAACAATTAGGCAAGGAAAATGTATAGTACTGTTAGAAAATACATCCAGCATACATGCACATGGTATATAAACCAGGGAAAACTACTGTCTTGAAGTTGAAAGGTTTAAGAGAGATGTTCCATGGATAGATCTCAGTCCTGCGGCAATCAGCCTAACATTTACCCTTTACCTTTTTGTTTTGATCTATGAGGACTGATAGCAGACAAAAATTCTATGTCCAAGCTAAGCTACATTTTTATCTGAAAAAAAATCAAAAACCTAAGCCAATGTGTGCCATATTCCAGTTTTAGACAGCCACAGATAATGCCAAATTTCCCTTGGTCTAAACAATATACAATCACCAGAATATAAGGAAGTTTTAAAGCTTATCTGTCCAGTTTGTGAAAAATTATATAAGCCCATTTCGTACATCAATTTGTTTATTGTGTATTCCAAGATCTGTGCTGAAAATCAACCATTCTCTACAAACTAGATGTCAACATATTTCTGTATTGATGTGAAATGTATTTTGTGGAAATTTGAATACAGGTAGATGTGAAGTGTCTAGTGTTGTCAGATGTCATGCTTCATTGCTTGTATGTTAATGTTAGCTACACGACTTCAAAGTGGTTTTAAAAGATGAACATTCAAACCTTCTTGGCTATATTTTTGTCAATTTCTTTTTTAAAATGTGCTCACGGTTACAATCTGTTGTTTTGATAAGAATTTCTGTTCTAGAATACAAGATTCAAATTTTTTACAAATTTCACAGGTACAAAGAACAACCTGAAATGATTTCACTTTAGTCTACCTTTCAACTAGAATATCCTAATCTGTCTGATAGAGAAAATATGTAACAAATTAAACCTGCATTTTATCTATCTTAAAAATCATTTACCAGGTTTGCCCAGTGATTTCAAAAGCACTACATGCAAAGTGTTTCCATGTCATGTACTAAAAATCAAGCTCTTAGAAGTTGTATGTGAAAAGCACATTTAAAATGTAGTATTGGCTCTTGCAAGTCAATATTTGAAGGTATTGATGGCAGTAGAGAATCATCCAGAAAGTATAGTTCTCTTTCAATTGTGAGGGGAGAGTACATGTACAGGCAAGGGGAATTAGCTCATTTATGGGGTGGGCTAAGACAGTTTTGTGTTACCCTAACTTACATTTGTCAAGCCTTGTTAGGGGAATTTTCAACAAGTTTTGATGATTTTGCCAAACATTAAGAATTTTTGGGTTGCTGTTTTGCATCACTATCCCTTGATGATGTTCTCCTGCTGGATTTTGGCCATCAGTGCTTTCAGCTCGGCAGGACTCATGATGGCATCTTCACGAGCGCTCCAGGGGTCTTCGTAGTCACCAGCCTCAACAAACGTAACAGGTGGGGCCTTCTCGTTCCCGTCTACTTCTGCTTCCACCCCAAATGTTGCAGGTGGCCCCTTCTCATTCCCAGAAGTGTCGGATTCCAATTTCCCGCCTTCCTCCTCCCCTGGAGTCTTCTTTGGGCGGCAGCAGATGCAGGTGAGGAGGAGGAACACTATGAAGATGACAGGGATAGACAAAGCCACACCACGGTAGAGAGCAGCCAGTTTTGGGTCTTCTGGAAATGCATTGATCACATCTGTAACAGGAAGATAAATCATGGATTCGTTATTCCATATTTCAGTACTTTGCACATTACTGGAATGTTCATGTAACAGGACATGCACGCATGCATGCACACAAACACACACAGAGTGAAGAAATATGGTCAAAGTAAGTGACCACATTGAATGAAGAGCTTTCATTCTGACATTTGAAAATTGTAGGGGATAGAAAAAGACATTACATGACACAACATATCCACATCATTCTGTAAGAAATGACAGTACACATGTAGTTGTATCAGATCTTTGTTACAGTTTATTGATGAGAGCAGCAAAAAAGTAAAGACATTCTTCAACAGGGATTGAAAACAAAACTTCCAATTGAAAGTGCTTCACCTTCTCCAAGCTCCATTGGTACCAAAGCACACATTATGTCATGATGGCAGTCGAGTGGCGTCTTCTGTCTTGGTTCCTTGTGGTGAGGGGGACGTGTTTTGGCTGGAGGGGGGTGATGGCCAGGAGGGGGGTGATGGCCAGGAGGTTGGTGGCCAGGAGGAGGTTGGTGGCCAGGAGGAGGTTGGTGGCCAGGAGGAGGTTGGTGGCCAGGAGGAGGTTGGTGGCCAGGAGGAGGTTGGTGGCCAGGAGGAGGTTGGTGGCCAGGAGGAGGTTGGTGGCCAGGAGAAGGGTGGTGCCCAGAGGCTGGCTGTGGATGGGAGTCGTCTTCAGACAAGGAAGCAAGTTTGAGATTGTGGTGAGGAGGTTTTGGATCATGCTGAGGAGGAGGGTTGCGATCATGTGTGGAACCACGGGCTGGCTCAGGGTGTGGAGGGGGCTGTGGGATACCATGATGGGGAGTCTCAGGGGCATGATGGGGAGGAATCGCAGCGGCATGATGGGGAGGATTGCTGGGGGCATGATGGGAAGGAGATTCAGGGGCATGATGGGGAGTCCCAGGGGCAGGATGATGGGGAGGTGGATTGCCACGATGGAGAGGATTGTCACAGTTTGGGTCCCTATGATGGTTAGGAGGCATCAGATCATGCCTATCAGGAGCACGGTTCTGGGTACGACCTTCATCAGGGGAGCGGTGGTGTGAGCTGTGGAGAGGGTTGACCCGCATGGGATCCTCCTGTTGTGCAGAAATTACAACATCATGTGTGAATAGGACATTAATTAAGTACTGTGTCAGCTCAATGTGATTGTTACATCTTCACTAAAAAGTATATACTAAATGGTTCATATACCATCAGAGTACTTATTACTGTAAATCATAACCATTAATTCACAGTGTAACACTAAAGGTAATACCCAAATTAAGGTTGCACTTTACAGGGTTTTGTGTGCAAATGGCACTGGTCAAACTCTGGTTTCTTGATGCTATTGACAACTAAGAACGAATATCTAACTTGAGATACATGTACACATGCTAGTTTTGACATTATAGTCTTTTGTTACTCACAGTATCTTCATAGCTCGAGGGTTTACCTTCCCTGTTACCCACCATCCAGTCCAGAAGTGATCCTGGATGGAAGAAAATAAATTAAGCGGCTTGTCAGATTTAAGTTGTCGAATCGCAGCAAGTTTATTCTGAACTGAACTACCAATCTACAGCATTGAATTTGGTTTGATTCCTAGACATTTTATTGTGCTTTTCAGCCTGACACCCAGTGAACCTCAAGAGGTGGGGAAAGGAAAGCGTGGAAAAGTGCCATCTGTGTGGCAAAAGGGGCTCATTAAGCCATATACTAACAGCCTGTTCTGTCGGTTTAGGACAAGGGAGATTCCGGTGGAGACACGACAGAGTACTCAGAGAGTTAGCAGTTGTACTAGAAGGAGAAAGATCAAAGAAAAGGGAGAAGAAGAAGGGAGGACCAAGATTCGTAACGTTCGTGAAAGAGGGAAAGGCAGAGAAGGGAAGAAAAGGGAAGAAAACCGGAGAAGAGGAAAGAGGGATCCTGCCCACAGCAAACGACTGGGCGATGCGGGTCAATCTAGAGAGGAAACTGAAGTTCCCTGAGGACGTCGTGGAAACAAACCTGAGACCAGACATAGTCCTGTGGTCAGGAAGAACGAGGCAAGTAGTGATGATAGAGCTCACCGTGCCGTGGGAGGATAGGCTGGAAGAAGCCCACAAGAGAAAAAACAGAGAAGTATAGAGACCTCCATCAGAGCTGCATGGAGAAAGGGTGGAAGGCATGGTGCTATTCATTATTTCTCAAAGGAATGGATGAGTCAGTCATCGTTACCTAAGTCTACAGCAGTGTCCTTGTCTGGGTCCATCTCTTCAATACTGTCCTCTTCAGATGAGGAAGGCAGGAACCAGTTGTTGGCTGGAAGAATGTATCACAAATGAGTAACAAATAAAGCAGCATAGAATTTAAGCAACAGAGAGTGTATACCCAATATACACAAAACTATAGTTATCACACATGATGACGAATGATACAACAAAAAATCGTTAATCAAGTAATTAAAGAAATCAATAGTTTGTACTGATACATGCATTAACATTCGTTTGAAATAGCCCAAATGATCTTACATCCTTTAGTTTGGTCAATGACATTTTCAACTGCATATAAAATCATTTGCAGACTAGCTAGCAGGAGGATAAAGTCTAATCTAGATAGAACTTTGGAAAAATTAAGATTCTTGTCCTTGATTATTTCAAGGACGTATGCAATGTAATGTCGGTTTCAACTAGCCTTGGCAACTGTTGCAGCTAGGGCTTCTCTTGCTGCCTTATACATTGTATATAGCCCATACAACAGCAAGTAAGAGAGGCCCTTCAGCTAGCTTGTTTCGACGTACTTTCCTTTTCTGATGCTTTCTGGTAGCACCAGGGTGCGTTGGGGACGCCGAAGGGCGAGCGGTAACAGCAGCCCATGTCGATACACTCCCGCTCACTGGTGCTCCAACTCCCGCAGGCCTGGCGCTTCTCCCCCGGTACGCTACAGGAGTCGTACACTACAGCGACAGAGTTTGGAAAACTCCACATTTTACATGTTCTAACTCCACTTCAAGGTTCCTAGTGGTCCGTCTCTAATTCCTACGTTCCCAACTTTGTGCAAGAAAAGATTATAGTGCGATTTAGAGAGCATTTTCGTGACAATATACCCTCGTAACAATTGGTAGCACACATTCAGCACCAAGGACAGATCCAGAATTCAAACCAGCCAATCAACAGGCCTATATCTTCCTTCGCAGACACTTCTAGCGGCCTGCGTGTGTTTGTCTGAGCGCGACGGTTTGTTTTCGCTGGGAGAACTATACTGGGGGAGGGCTGTATCGGGGGAGAGCTGCGGGAGAGCTGCATTGGCCACTGGGACATACAGCTATCCCCTTGATACAGCCCCCCCCCCCCGATACAGCTCTCCCAGCGAAAAGAAAACGCCGCGCTCATAAAAACAAATGCAGCCCGGCCCGCTATAAATTTATGTCTACACGGTAGGCTACAATTCACAGTCATGACGCCATCAATGACGTATTGTATCAGGAGGACACAGCACCGTGGATTCTAATAAATGAGATGTGTTCGTGCTTCTGGATTGCAATGCCGGGTATGCAGCCAATCAACTTCGTAGTTTATCACATCACGATACACTGTGACGCAGCGCAAAATCCGGAGGCAAACGTGTTACCAGTCTGAGTGTGTTTCGCCACTCTACAAACATATCCTTGACCGACCTCACTGAGTGGACGGGATTCTTTCCTTGATCTTATAACGTAATCACAGAATATTTTATACTTAAAAGTGACCCTACAGCTAGCATGGTACTGTGCATGTGCAGACAGCAACATGAACGACAAACATTTCTAAAGCACCAGAGTTGATGAAACGACGAAACGTAAAAATATGAAGAGCTCTAGAAGGCTAAAATGTGAGCCAAGGGTTGACTGGTTATTTTCAGCTTCATTTCATTAATCCAGATTGCTATGTCTGACTCTCAAAGCGGTATCTCAACGGAGAAACACAACTATCCATACCGTATACATTTTGTAGGTACACGTTTCTTTCTACAACAAATAGTACTACAGTATCTTTTGGCCTCAACATCCAAGTTGTTTTTCTGCGAGGAACTTGTCTAACAAATCTTGAAGGCCCACAAGTCTATACGTTACGGTTTCTGACAAAACCCTTCTTTGAAACGATATAACATTCACGTTTTGCATTCTTGGAATGAAATAACTATACTAACTTACCCTCCTGGCCGGCGACGTTGACCAGGTAGTTGATAAAGAAGGCAAGTCCAAAGATCTTAAGCACGACCATGGCGGCGATTGTGGCGTTCTGTTTGACAGTCCTTCGTCCTTCCTCTTCTTCTTTGTCTACTTCTTCTTCTGAAATAACTTCTAGACTCTCTGAATCTCCTTCACCCTTTTCCTCCGCTTTGGTGTCGTCTTCTTTCTTGTCTTTTTCCTCGATGTCTCCCTGTCGTTCTTCTTCGTCCACTTCTATGTACACCGTCAACAGGTTCTTTCCACTTGCCATCCAGTCGGAAACCCAAGTGACCAACGTCACAGAAGATATCGTTGTTGAAAATGTGCCTGTAAACTAAATCTTTACAATCTAGGCTATGATTGGTTTCTACCTTTTCTCCGAACGCGATTGGCCAACTTGTGCAAACTGGCAAACTACTATCCAATAGAAATACTCCTTTCATTTTGGTGTCAGAGCAAACTGCTGCACGTTGTAGTGATAAAACAACAAGTATATAAAATGAAAAATTTCTCATTCGAGTAGTTTCTTGAATATTTGATAATGGCTGGAATTTAATACAGGGGAGTAAAGATGGGGTCTTGGATGGGTTTGGACTTTTATGTTACCTTACTGTGGAAATAAAACTGGGCCAGAGGGTGACATTCTTTTTCTTGACATTCAATGTAATATTTTTTAAAAGTGGATTAAAAAAATAGAAACTATTCAAAACTTAAATTCAACTCTCCATTAACCCCCCTCCTGTTTTACTTTATGAAACTACCTTATACATGTATTAGTATGCATGTCTATTAAAAGAACACCCAAGCAAAAATTCTAAAGCTGAAATATGTACTAAATAAATTTTATCATGCATAATGTGTACAGGAACTGCATGTGAACAAATATAAGTGAAGTAAGGCAAAATGACTTTGTAATATACAAGGTAAAATTTTCACACAAGCAGCATCTCACCATTGGAAAATACACCTCAAGATGTAGAAGAAAAACATACAGTTTGTAATCTGCAATAGCATGAAGAAGTAAAGAATGCAAGTAAATAGCCAGTGAAATAGTAGAATTCAAACTCTTCAGATTGCTCAGCACTGGTTATCATATTCATTATTTGTATGTGGCTCTTATATTCTGTACAAACATTTCATAATATCCGGTTGCATAGACCTGTATGATCACTCCATAACGAGTATATTTACAAAATACAATGTCAATACTAGATCTATTAAAGTGTGTCAGAATCCTTGAACTAGTAATCTAGTATACAATCATGTATTTTACGTCTGGATTACAAAAGCTACTGGTCCAGGATTTGATACATTTTGTTCTAGGGACTAGAATGAGTAAAGGGAGATACAGAAATTTGGACTGTCTTGGCAAACAGGACTGTTCATTTTCACAAGAGTAGGGGCTAGGCAATATTGAAACATTAATCCAGTAAAGTTTGACTACCACTCTCTATGATGTTAAATGAACGGTCCCCATACAAACAGGAGTTTTTATGTGCGCTGAATTATTCAAAGTAGGTTGCCTGTCTTAAAAGTTATTGATAACATCCTCAATGAACTCACAGGCAGACAAACATATTTTATGGTTGTAGCATGACTGCAATTTGATTTTATATTTATATTGTTTGTTTCTTTTTGTTGTCTTCTTCTCCTGTTGGTATGTCCATATCCCAGAAGTCATCTCCCCCCTACTCATCCGCCTTCTCCTGGACCTCGAACTCCGGCACGGGCGACTCCCCTCCCTCCTTCTCCGCAGGTTTAGGCTCTTCTGTCTCCTCCTTAGCAGGCTCTTCTTCCTTGCTGTCATCTTCCTTGTCAAAGTCTTCTTCGTAGGCAGCTTCTGATGATTGTAAGAAAAGTTTGGTAGAGGAATTGTTATGCACCATTTGAACTGCATTTACATTTGACAGGGACATATTTCAGCAATTTGAAATAGGACAAGAAAAATGGTATTATACTAATAAGAGATTTTTCTACAAAAAACATGTTTTCAAGACAACATGAGGTACTCTGTATTGCATTGGAGGGGGTATGTAGTATCATTTAAACAACAAAAAATATCAGGTGTTATGTATAATGTAATGATTTGGGAGGTGAACATTTGAATAAATTGCAACTCACCACAGAGTATACAGGAATTCATACTAAACTGTCATGTGTACAGAAAAAGATTATCCAACAAATTAACTACTGCACTGTCATATTAAAAAAATCATCCAATATGATTGACAAATTAATTCCTCCTCCTTCACTGTGTCCTGCAGCTGCATTCAGTCTTTCTTCATCTTCTTCCATTGTGTCTTATGTCTCGTGAGCTCCCTTAGCTCTCGCAGTTTCTTTTCTGTTGTAGAAGGGCCTAGCCCTCTGTGCTACTCAGGTTAAACAGATTTGTGAGGATCACTTCATCTTTACCTGGCTCTGGTTCCGGCTCTTTCTTGTCATCCTCTTCTGTTTTCTGGTCTTTAGCCGCAGACGACGGCCGACTGTCCTTCTCTTTCTTAGCGATACGGTTGTTGACGTCGTCCAAGGCTCTCTTAATGGCAACTTCTGCGGCCGAGTCTCCCTGTGCTTTAGCCATGTCAAGCGAGCGTTCAAATGATTGTACCGCGCCTTCCAGTTGTCCTTGTCTCACTGTACGGAAATAGGACAGAAGACATAGTACCATCTGAACTTTGCTACTGCTTCTGAAACTTTCTTTGCAGCATTAGACAAGGTCTATAAGGATTGTTGTTCATTTTAAAATTGATCAGATGGTATAACAGCCTTATGGTAAAGACGTTAATATTAAACCAAATATAGTACAAAATACTGTACATTGTGAAACATTTGTAGTGGTTAAATTTTTGCATTTTTTGTGATGTTACAAACTTGCAGCAAAAAGCCTTCATGACACTGTGAATATGTCTTCTTGCTTGACTACTGTACTACCGCAAATTTAAAACATCCCTTTGACTCCAACCGTGAAATAAAACAACTGCCAAAGTCTCACAATTTACAGTATATGAAATATAACCAATGGTACCAACCTTCTGCCTGAGCAATCAGAACACTTGCGTTCAGCTGCCAGACCTCATCTTCTGCTTCCTGAGCCTCAGCGAAGGACTTCTCTCCGTACTCGTGAGCTTTGTCGTTCTCGTTAAGCTCCAGGTTGCAGCGTCCAATCTCGTGGTACAGCCAAGTCTTCTCTAGTGGAGTCTTTGCCATGGGTAGTTTACGCTCCCAACTATAGAAAGAAGAGAAAGCATGCAAATGAACCCAACTGCAGTTTGATGATATTCTGCTAGGGGAGCTACTAAGACTGATTCATTCATGCTATGGTTTAATTCAACAAGCCAGCACATGCTTCAGTTAAATCCTTACTTTTCAATAGCCTTCTCGAACTTGCCCATTCTTGCGTACACTCTCCCTAGGTTATCCAGGGCTCGAGACCGGGCATCCTCCAGATTGCTGGAAGAAAAAAATACAGGATTTGTTAACTAATGTACAGTAGTAAAAATGAAACACTTTGTAAATGTTACTTCTGGAAGGAGACACAAAGAATTTGGTATTTCAAATTTGATTGGGGTGTATAGCATTCTCCAAAATACGATATTTCCAATTGCGAATAGAGCAAAATCTACTCACTGCTTTTCTGCCATATCCATGTCCTTTTGGTGATGTTGTAAAGCATCGCCCATCTTTCCTAACTCCAGCAGTGCATTGCCTGAAAATGTTAACAAATTCTCATTAGAATCTGTGAAAATGCCTCATTTCTAGAACACAGTAACCATTCAAATACTAGTATGCAATGAAAAAAACAATAAGGGAAGGACCACAATGCAAGATGAGTGGTCCCTTACCTATACAGCTGTGTAGATTTCCTACAACATCAGGCTTGTTGGGGACGTCGTCTTCTGACCAACTGTCGACCGTCTTCAGTGTCCTCTCTGCCTGCTTGAGACTTTCTTCTGCACGACCTTCTGCGAGAGCTACAGGAACAGAGCATTGTTCAGAATCAGGATCAGGATCAGGATATGGGGTGACTTGGGGAACATGGGTTCAATTCCCAAAGAGTTAGATTTGCTGCTCATGTTGAAAGGTTAATATATATATGTAGACACAAAAGTTTTAACTACATTTTCAGCACCAAGGACAGTGCACACTGTGAGATTTCCTTACAGCATATTGAAAAATGTTTATAGCAATGGGACTGTATGTCGGCATCTGTAGGTATGGGTACATTCTACAAGTTTTTCACATGTCCTTTTTGGGCTAGCAGTATCAAAACCTATGTGTATAGAAATGGCTGTTTCTTGATCTTTCTTGGAGCTCAAATCAGGAATTAACTGGTAGAAAATTCTCCAATCTTACACATCATACAGCTGTAACTTACAGTGTAAGAAAATTTCAAAGAGTGTCCTGTCCTTGGTGCTGAAAGCATGGTTAAGAAGTGGTTATTACTATGCTACTACATATATTATAATGGATGGTTCAACTTTTTTGTTGATTGTTGACAGGAACCACTGCAAGTACTGATCTTTACCCTAATACTGTGTTTGTAACGTTGATAGCATTAATCCCCTATGCTGATCCTGTGTTTGATAAAATTAGCACTAATCCCTTACCCTGATCAATCTCCTCCAGGTTTTTCAGGATGTAGTTGGCGGGATCAGCCGCAGCTTCCCTCACTCGTGGTTTCTTCTGTCTCTGGAAGCCCTGCCGAGCAATCACCTTGTCACGTTTCCGAGCGTACATGGGCTTCTGTTGGCGCCAGAACTCTGTTCTCGTGTCCAAGTACTGGATTCCGTCCGTGACAAGCTCGTAGATTGCCATGCCAGTCTGCGAGCTTCCCTTGATCAAGTCTGTTTTAAACAACAATAAACATATTTTGTTTCTCTTGGTAAGTTTGACCAGATCTAAGTTATGATTGAGAAGCCACATCATTTCTACACACATACTTTGATTGACAGCTTTGAAAACAGTATGGTTCAGATAATGCAGCTTACCAAGTTCACATTGCAGAAGAAAACAGTGAAAAGGATGATTACACAATATTTTACAACAAGCCTACCAAAGAGGATACAAAATTTCTTAAAATAGTTGAAGAGTCTGCTAAGCAAATCTAATGAACCATGACTATTGTTACATACGTAAGACTTACTACCAAATATTTAGCACTGCCAAGAATCATTACAGAATGCAGATGAGAAACAATTCTTACTTTCCCCTAAATTTTTCTTACCTTCATCCTTGAGAAGTTTCTCCAGATACTCCTTGTCAGCATACAGTTCTCCAAGGAGTTGTTTGATAGTCTTCTGGTTTTCCTTGGGTTTGGGCTTTTGTTTGTTGCTCTTCTGTGTTGTCTGTTTCTGTGGTTTCTGGTACGCTGGTCTGCGTGCCGCTTTCTTATTCTGTAACAACAATTTTAGATCATGATTAACATTTTCACTATCAAGCCTTTTTTAACATACAATTCTTGCCCTAAAAACGTTCTACTCACCTAAATACCATGATACAGATTCAAATTTTCAACAATCACTTTCGTTAGATCCTAATGGATAGAATTTAAAGTCACTTTTTTCCTGTCCTTATTTTGTCAAGTAGAGAAGTTGACCGAAAATTTTCGACAAAATCAGGGTACAAAGGCTGAAGTTTGCAGGCCACTGCCACAGGAGCAAGGAGGAAATTGTGGCTGAGCTGGTGCTCTGGACTCCCAAGCATGGGAGGAGGAAGCCCGGCAGACCGGCTGCAATGAGCCTTTCCGGATCGAACACTATAAGCCCCGCCCCCTGTTCTATTTCGAACACCTCGGTCAAAATCAGCGCGGGAAGGACCGCGCAGGCCGCCGCCGCCAGAATGTCGGTTTTGCCGCTCAACTTTAGGGTCGAGTTTTCGGCAGTGAAAAACTCTCTCAGCAGCCCCAAAAAAGGGTTACGCTATCTTCGTTGAAGTACACATCCACAGAGTAAAACTTATTTGAGGAGGGGACAGGGTTAGTTTAATGAGAGCAAAATGTTTTCGCTCAATGCGGACGCGGGATGCGCCGCATAACATCACACGGTAGGCTGACAAGAGTGCCCAGTTGCTGACAAACAGTCAATGCAGGTGTTACGCAGAGTATGTTTATCTGTGACAGGTTTTCCAAGGCATTTGCTGCATGTATCGCAGCTACACACAAGCCAGGAAAAAAAAAGAAATGAGAAAAAAACCCAGCTCGGGTGGTCACGTCGTGACGAGGAAGGGCGCAACTTATAAAGGGCTTTGTGATACAAGTAGAAACATAAGCACGCAAACATGGATATAAACAATAATGAGGGCTTCACAAACAAATATAAGAATGACAAAACGTCTTTGGTTAACTTGAAATTGCCCCCGATGTCACACATTCAATTTCACTGGTAAAACAATGAGTATTTATCAAGTACACATCAACTAATTTTGCTGCTCTAAGGTTTCCCGCGCTGATTTTGACCGAGGTGTTCGAAATAGAACAGGTGGGTTCGACGTGTTCGATCCGGAAAGGCTCATTTCATTGACACCCTTAGGAAGGACACCGGCCTGGAGGTAGACAACTTGAGCTAGGCAATGAGAGATAGGGACGGATGGGCAGCCATCTCAGCTCAAGACCAGGAACACTGGGACTCGACATAAGCAAGTAAGTAAGCAAGAGAAGTTGAAAATCGGTATATGATGTTGTGAAATTGTGTACTCACATCTTCATGCTTGTTCAGGAATGAAGTGTCCCCCTTGTTCTCAAGCTTGACTGAACTTGGAGCTAAATGGATAACAGAAGAACAAACTTGTAAGTATAGCTCTGAGTAAAACTTCATAGGACTTCTCTTGGAAGCTGGCTTTGAAAAATATGCTGCTGATAAACAGCAATGACCTAAACAAGAGCATACAAGGAAAGGCATGTGACTGTAGAAGTTTCAAGTTATTTACCAAATTGAATGTGAAAAATCATGGCAAAGGTTAGAAGAACTGTTAGTATTTAATGCTAGCTTGGAGAAGGCTAACGCTAGATCACAGTGTGCTACTTACCGCCGACAGAGTTGTTGATAGCCTCCTGTGCTTTCTGGATGCCCAGTCTAAACTCGTCCACTTCCGGTCGCAGCTTGTGGCCGCGGTGGTAGAACACCAGAGAGTGCTCAAAGTCACCCTTGGAGTACAGAGCCTCTGCCTTCATCAGTAAACCCTGGGAAAAGGAAAAAAAATATCAGTAAATTGACCTCGGGTATGCAAAATGTGTGACACAAAAATGTTAACTACGTTTTTAGCACCAAGGACAGCACACATTGTTAAATTACCTTGTAGCTAGTGTGATAGATAGTTGAAAGCAAGTTTTTGACATGGGTACATTGGACAAGTCTTTGTCCCTTTTGGGTTGGTTGTTTCAAAATCTATAGTATAATGTGTAGGAAAGGCTGTTTCTTGTTCTTTCTGAGCTGAAATCAGGCATTAATGGATGTAAAAGTCTCCAATTCACAACTATGGGGCAAAAAATCAACAAATTGACCTTGGCTATACGAATAAGATGACAAAACATATATTTAGGAAAAGTACATGCATGTAGGTGGCACAAACGTCAAGTTGATTTCCTGAAGAACATTCTGTGAAGAACCCAGACCCAAACAGACCCGGTTTTCTGATACGACTTTTGACTCAGTTTTGCATGGTTTCATGACATTCAATGATGACATAGTCCCTTTTTTTCGTGGCAGCTTATGAAGGTCCACAGGAAGTTTTTGATTTGAAACAACATCTTAAGTTCAGTTCTGGAGTTCAGATCTGGAACCAACTCCCAGACACCGTTGTGGGTACCATCAACAACAACGGCCTGCAGTCCTTCAAAGTGAGAGTCCACCGACACCTCCTTCATTAAAACTGTGAACACTTGGCAGCTGTGAGCCATTGATTGCCCACTAGATTGTTTCTTACATGTGCACAATCTGGTGGGTATTGCTCACCACAGCATATTATATTTAAAAAAAAAAGTTGTAACCATACCTTGATGTACTCCTTGTCGTCCTTCAGTGCCGCCTCAGCGTCTCGCAGCGCTGCGTCTGAGTCTCCAAGAGCCAGGTAACATTTTGCCCTGGCCACCAGGCATGTCTTGTCCTCAGACTGAATTTCCAGTGCCTGTCAAGAAAAAAATGTCAGAAAAATGTCACAAAAATTTCACATATTCAATTCAAATACCAGGAGAGTAAAAGGTACAAAGATGGCAACAACTTGATCCATTTTATCAAGGAAGGAAGGACTTAAATGTAGAATGTCAGCAAAACTCTAGTAGTGTCTAAAACAACAACATCCATGCACTGTTAGCGATGAGATTTGGCATGAGATCTTGAGGACACATGAAGTGTACAGTATGTAGTGTTTTCTGTAGTGCCACATGCATATAATTACTGGTACAACACATACTGTGTAACACATAGATTCAAAGAGGAAAACAAGAACAAGTAGGAAACACAAGAAAAAAAGGTATTTCATAACTAGATTACTAGGAAAACAGCTTAACATTGTTATCCCTCTTTTGTTGACAAGAATTAATTGATAATTTACAGCAAAATGCATTATCAACAGTTACACTGTACCAATTTGAATGATACAGCACAGATATTTACTTCAAATGCATGACAGATCAACTTTCTGCCTGAAAGGGACTGTTGAACAAGACCACAAAGGGAGGATTAATATTGAAAAATTAATGAGGATTTCTTCTTGTAATGTTTACCAATCAGGATCCAGTTCATTCGAAGCCTGGGAAAATTCCTCGGAAAACCGTTGGTTTCTAATTACAATCAACTTTCCCAGAACTATTGAGAGCTAGATTGTAATTTCACTGGCAACATGTTTTCAAATACTGTTACTATGATACTACCCTGTATCTTGGATGTCAGATTCTTGGGGCTTTTAGCAATCGACATGCTTTGTGGCACATTTGGAAAAAAACAGATGTTTGTACATTAAACGTTCCATCTGTAACTTACTGAGTGTTCTTTATCATTTCATCTTCTGATTTTTGTTCAAGCTGCGCCCATAATAAGCTTTTCCTCAAGGACATAGCAATGTTTCCATCACTGCCATGAATAACGTTAAAAAATACATCCAAAACAAAACAAAACAAAACAAAATACACCCAAAATACATTATCCTAATCACAACTCGAGAAAAATCCTGTAGTACATTCCCCTGCATCCAAGTCACTATCATGCTTCCTAGATGTGATAGCTACAAGAAATGCCAAGGAAGTTTCTGTTATCAGCAATACGGGCATTTAAGAAGATGGGAAATGTTACTGAAGAAGAAGATGTCAGGTTACCGAAGAGTAGCTGACGATGGATTTATCGTATTCCCCTCTCTTGAAGAAAATCTCTGCTTCCCCGACATACGAATCAAACCTGTACTGTTCCGTCACCGGATCGTATTCCACCTTCGGTTTTTCTTCTTCCTCCTTCTTTTCCACCAACGTGGGATCTGATTTGGAGAATTCTGGGTACACATTTGCACGGAATATCGCCTGTGTCTCCGCCATGTCTCGTGGTCGCCCAATGAAGTGACCCATTCAAAACACTCTCCACCTATCGCGGTTACTTAGTCACGGGGATCACAGAAACGCCTCTCAACAACCAACACAATGTGCTCTTCTTAAGCCCTACCCTCTAATTTTCATGGTTATGTATAGTCGCTGGCTGCCTTTTGGTTGTTATGGCAAAATCAAAGGGCTGTGTTAAATTATTACTGAGATTGTCTTTTCCTTTATAAAGACTTGATCAATATAAAAACCAGAGGTTTAACAGCTAAGCCACTAAGGAAATGATAGGTAGCAACCAATTATCAAAAGTGACAACCACGTCACGCAATTCTTTAGAGGTGGTAAAGTTTTTATCAATGGTATAGAGGATTCCTGTGTTAGGGTAAGGAGGGGCGCTTGGGTTTTAAATATTTATACTCTGGTAATTAATAGAATAACTTCATTTTCGTGACTCTGTTGCTATTGAGATGATCAGAGGGGAACAACAGAAACCATAGAAGCGTTGCGAAGGACAGGACAGACGCAAAGGAGACAGAAACACACCGAATAGGAGAGGTCACTCCACAGTTATGAATGACCCATTGAGCCAGGTTTTCCAGATTTCATACCGTGCTGTAGCTCTCAAGAGCTTTTCTGTATTCTCCGTTGTCGAAAAGCTTGTCTCCCTCGGACAGGTAGGTTACGAAGGAGCTCTTTGGCCCTTCCTCTCCTTCCTCTTCGTCGTACATATTTTAGTTCGGAGCGATTCTAATCGAGGAAAATGGAGGAGTTTGCCCCCAAACACTGACTACAAGTCATCACAATGACGTGTTTGCTGGGTTGCCCATGGCAACGCCACTGCGCAGCTGTCCTGCGCAATGAAGTATAATGCATGATGGGATATCTAAAATGGCGGCGCCCAATGCAAAATCTCAAATTCAGTGACATTTTTCGCGGTTTTTAGGTTATAGAATATCATTGGTTTGTTTCCGTCGGTTTTCCTTACACTGTCTCACAGAAGAGATCTAGAAGATGTTTACAGAGTTGAATATAATTCTTGGTTTTGACCATTTAAAGCCCCCGAAGGTAAGTTTCTTGTGCGAGTTTCTCGGGTTTTTGTCTCAAAAGTATATATATATATATGTTTAGTTCATTTCATCCTCATATAGTTTAGCTTATGTTCATATTTATGAGTAGAAGATTGACAGAATTAACCATTTTACCTACTATTATACGTTGTTGATGGTGATTCTGGCATAACATCATGAATATAATAACAAATAATAACAAATAAAATTGGTGTGGCCTAAAAAGGAAATAGAATTCCAAGAGGTAATTCATTCTAACCAAGGAGGTTCAAAAAGGGCCTCCTTGTTCTAACTACACGGTACTGAGTAAATTGTTAGAACAGACTCAGCTTTACTTCACTCAGCCTCGATAAGTTGCTCATATGTGTATAATTATCATTGTTGAACCTTTAAACCATTGAAAATTCAAATACTATAGCAGTATATGTACACTAAATAAGCACACACATCCTTTTCAAAGCAATCATACCAGGATACTAAATCATTTTTCATAGACATGCAATTTACCAAATAAAGTTACATAAATGCAATGTGTCAAAACCTTTTGGTACAGACATATATTCGACAACACTAAGAAACAGCAAAATGCTAATGTTTCAGTTACATTCTCTGACCTTCAGACAAATACACTGACAGCACCCTGACAACACACATCATACGTCCAGTCTTGATTTTCCTGACCCAACCCCCTGTCCGTTCCAGATTTGTACGGCCCAGCCCCCCTGTCCATTCCAGATTTGTTTGACCCAACCCCCCTGTCCGTTCCAGATCTGTTTGACCCAACCCCCCTGTCCGTTCCAGATCTGTTTGACCCAACCCCCCTGTCCATTCCAGATTTGTTTGACCCAACCCCCTTGTCCGTTCCAGATCTGTTTGACCCAACCCCCCTGTCCGGTCCAGATCGGTTTGACCCAACCCCCCTGTCCGTTCCAGATCGGTTTGACCCAACCCCCCTGTCCGGTCCAGATCTGTTTGACCCAACCCCCCTGTCCGGTCCAGGTATTTGACCCAACCCCCCTGTCCGGTCCAGGTATTTGACCCAACCCCCCTGTCCAGTCCAACCTCTTCCGCCCCCCATTCTCCTTTATTTTTTGGAATAGCCCATTGCAAATCCTGTGAAGTTGATGTCGAGAAAAACGATGAGCTTGGAGGACTGCTCACGAGCGCCACCTAGCGGTATTGTGCAGGCAGCAAGTGGAGATGGGCATTTTTATATTCATGCTGTCTGCATTGATTTTTTTGGCATATATATGTATATCTGAAAGCAATGGCGACAAAATCTTCGACAGGTCGAAGGTGGTCGCCCTACTCAAAGAAGAGAAGCAAATCATCCCCGGTCATTTGTTGAGTCTTCTGTACATAAGTTTTGAGAATAAAGCAAAAAATATATTTTTGACATAACTGTAACAGTGGGGTTCATACGCCACCAACTGACCAGCCCAACTGGTCCTGGACCTTTTGGCCTAGCGGTTATGACAATGACTCATGGACTGGCTGCCCGGGTTTGGCGCAGGTTCGATTCCCGGCACCTGGGAGCCAGGGGTTTTCCTGTTCTACTCGCCTCTGTTTGTTTCACTGGTTCCCACGCCGGCCCTGTGTGTAGGCTGTGTGCCGCACAGGGATGTCGAACTCGGAAGATTTGAGGACGAATCTTGAAAGAAAAGGGGGAGTAGTGTAACAGTGGGGTTCATACGCCACCAACTGACCAGCCCAACTGGTCCTGGACCTTTAAGCCTAGCGGTTATGACGATGACTCGTGGACTGGCTGCCCGGGTTTGGCGTGGGTTCGATTCCCGGCACCTGGGAGCCAGGGGTTTTCCTGTTCTACTCGCCTCTGTTTGTTTCATAATCATCAATGTTTTCCTCTCTCAATTACCAACCATGATACTCAAGGTGGTTTAACAGAGAGAAACTCCTTGATATACTACAGTACTGTAACAGTTTTATGTTTTCTCAGTACATGTATATGTATGGTTGTATACTACAGCACCCTGTTCTAATATCTGTTTGCTATAGTATAGCACTGAACAGCTCACTGTGGCAGTGCCTCACTCCCATTTTACCTGTTTTACTACTGGGTAGCAGGTATGGGCTAGAATGCAGTGTCAATCATCATTATATGTGCCAGGCTCTCAGCCTATCATCAGTAGAAGGCATTAAAAGGCATTAAGAGCTTCTATGACCCCTTGATGAAAAGCAAAGGAGTGACATATAGGTGTATTTCAGCTGGATTAGTGCTTGACATACTGTTGTTTATTTCCTTCCCACAGGGCCAGTTTGTCTTGATCTCTGACAGTCTGACAGATGGCAGTTTTCTCATCCACCATTTCCTGTCTCTCTACATCAAAGGTACCAACTACCAAACCATACATGGATCATTAGTGGATGGTCCCTGGGGGAAAGGGATTGGAATAAATACATTAGTGAGGGTCTCAGCTTTCGTTGATTGTGTATAGAACCCTGTTGGAACATAATTCTCCATGTAGCTACTAGTAATGTTGTTTATAGGACAGACAGAAAGCTTGGCCATCACTCATTCATTGCTAGATTTTCATTTGCCTGATCATTCATTCATTCATTAGTCCTGTATTTTCTTCATTCCTGTATTTTTATTCATTTAAAGAGATGCACCATTGCATGACCTGGAGTCCTGCACATACCATAATGAACCATAATGTTCTAGTTTACTGTAAGACCTGTGGCTGATAAAAGACTAGAATACTAAAGCCCTAAAGCAGTAAAGGACTGGGCTAAATCCATGGTTTACTCTTTATCTTCATATGAATACATGTACATCACACATAAACACAGCTTAAATGACTACTCCCTATACTAGTAGACACACAGAAGTGAGCTGTTTTGGGACTTCAGGAGCTGTCAAAATGAGGTGTTGGCAAAATGAAGGACAAGTTCGATTATGGACCACCTGGTGGCTTCCTGTGGTACTGCAGCAGAACTTTCAGTTTTCGTATTTCTGTTCTGGACATCCTAAGGTCATGATCACAAACTTGATGAAATGTTTTTCAGGTGGATGGAAGGTGTGCCTCCTTGCCCTGGCTCAGTCTTTTGGCCACTACAATGCTGTTGGACAGAAGCTAGTACGTTTTAACTTGTAACACTGTCTAAGAAATACAGCTTTTTCTTACTATGAAAAAATATGTAATTAAAAATAGGAGCCTGTGTGGTAGTCTTATTTATTTACAATTGTATCCTGCATTGTTTCTTTGACTTTCCGTTGTAAATTGTAAAATATTGGCATGTTGTCTTTACTGTCGCTCTCTGAAATGATGGTGTCAGGCATATAATAACATACATGGCTGTGCTTTCATGTGAGATATATTCACCTACATGACTCATCTTTGCCTTTCAGTCTGTCAATAAACAATGTTTTACAATGTTCCTAGCAGTACCATTCTGGATATTGTCACATGGTGCTGTATTGAAGGATGCTACTTGCAAAGCATTTTTGAGCCACTTCTGGCAGTATTAGGCTAGTATTGCAGGCTAGTTTTGTCATGGACCGGTGCAGGTAGACATCAGAAATGCCTGCACAGCTCCAGTTTTATACCAACTGCATATATTATGTAGTTGGTAATTCAAGCACTGTATGTCCTTAAATCCAGAGTACTGATCTGTGTACCTACATGTACATTCACAGCATATTCAACTAGAGGTCGTAGATCTCATGCCTTCGTCAGAGGGACATTCTAGAGAAATGAACATGACTAGTAATAATTTTATTATTGTGTATTCTTTACTTTTTTTAAATCAATTTGGTCTAGAATACAAAAGAATCTCTGTCCTCAAAAGAATCTTTTTTTTCTTACTCTACGGAACACTGGGAAATGGTTCGCCACAGATTTACAGACTCACTGTCATCCGTGTTAGCTTTTTTTGATTTTGGACTGTTACTGGGAAAAGACAGCTATGGGACCGGCGAGGTGAGGTGAGGTGACTGGGAAAAAGTACTGTTACAAGAAATTCTGCTTACTGTACTATGATCAATTGAAAGTGTCACAACAGTGTTGCAAAATGTAAGAAGAGAAGGTGCGATGAAAGAAAAGAATCGGAACAGCAGTCAGGGCGACTACTGCTGTTTTGCTGTTTTTAATTATTTTGATGCTTGTTTGTAGTTACACTGTGTTCTTTTATTCAATTTGTGTCCTAACATTTGTATTTCTACACTTAGTATATTCCAAATCTAGGCATCTTGTTTTTTGGACCCTTCATGGTTTTATCGCACTTTCGCAATAAATTTAAGGTCTCCCGAGACGTCATCCATAAAAATTACTTGGTGTGGCCATAGGTACTGACCTGACCAACCTTTCCTCCTCCCGCTGAAATTACAGAACAGTCCCTTAACGTTATCTGATCCCAGCCCTGATCCCAGACTGTGGGTTCTACAGCTGTTATACAGCTGTCTCCATGCTGGGATTGGTGGGGGAAGATCGTTACATATCTAAACACAAAAAGTCCACTGCAGAAACGTAGGGACCCCCCACGAGGCCCATTTTCGAACTTGACCTAGTCCTTACAACGGTA
This sequence comes from Branchiostoma floridae x Branchiostoma japonicum, assembly GCA_013266295.2. Classification (NCBI taxonomy): domain Eukaryota; kingdom Metazoa; phylum Chordata; class Leptocardii; order Amphioxiformes; family Branchiostomatidae; genus Branchiostoma; species Branchiostoma floridae x Branchiostoma japonicum. Next base: position 25,504,562 of record CM023834.1, on the reverse strand, counting down.
ACTTGCCTACCAAAAATCATGAACACCCATATACATATACAAGAGTTATTTTGCTAACAAGCTACAAACACAAAAAGTCCACTACAGTGACGTATGGACCCCCCACGAAGCCCATATTTGCACTTGACATCGGTCTCAACAATGGTAACCTGCCTGCCAAAAATCATGGACGTTGAGCCATGCCTTCAAGAGTTATGCCACTAAAACTGCAGTTCCCACACTAAAAATGGATGAATTTAAACCCTTCTGACGAAGGCAATAAACCCTCTATAATTTTGTCCACTAAAATTGTGCAGTCAGCTAGAAACCTAATCAAATTGCTGCCTCTACATCAAGCATTATAGAATACCCTTTCAAATCCTAGAGTAATTCTAACAGAAACCTTATCATTTGTCACCTGTGCATCAAGCGTTATAAAACAGCCCTTTCAAATTGTCCTTTAACAGCAACTGTGTGTGTTCGAGGATGGGCATGAAAACTGTGTATATCCCGCAAGCTCTCAGCTTTGTCCGGGCTTCACGTATCTTAAGCCGCCAGCGACCTTTTAGCAACGAGATCGTTCTGAACTTAATGAACTTAAGCGTTGGATGGGAAATGTAATCACCTTAGAGAGGGCTGGGATGTTTTGGATAAGTGCTCTGGGTGGCTGAAGTCAAGGGTACGCCAAGGTGGTGTTGGTGACGTGACGTGAGGTGCATACTACTAGGAGCTGGGTTCAGCAGGGGTTAGCAGACTGGGGGAGGGTTGGAAATGCCGAAGGGTGGTGTATTTTTTTTACAGTTGCATTGGTGTCAATGGCTGTTAAACCTGATGACACGGTTGTTGGAAAACCTAAACGTTCCCACCAGGCGGGCGTTTTAGCGACTTTGGACGACCTTCGTTGCAGTGGACGCCTTTAACTGTGACTAGGGATGTCTGATGTATTTTACAGACAGTAATAACACCACAAAAGGTTTGAAAAATGTGCCCAGGTTGCAGAAAAGTGATATACGTGGTGTGCATTTGAATGTCTTTCAGTTGAAAACTATCGCAAACAGAGCCAACAGATCACTTGGCTTTATCCGTCGTAATATAAAGATCAACAGTAAAGCCATCAAAGAGGCAGCTTACAAAGCATTGGTGAGATCCCAACTGGAGTATGCAGGCACAGTATGGGACCCCTGCAACATCAAGGATACTACTACTGAGAAGGTGCAACGAAGAGCTGCCAGATGGGTTTGCTGTCGTTTCCGTCAGACATCTAGCGTTGAGGGTATGCTGGAAGACCTTGGGTGGGAAACACTACAACAGAGGCGGAGGAAAGCAAGGCTCACTTTATTTTACAAACTGCATCGTGGTATGATTACTGTTGACTCCTGTAACCTACCCACTGTTAGTCTACACAGAAGACAAACAAGACGGTCTCACCACCTGTCCTACGACATGGCCCTTAGCAGAACGACATACAGGCAAATGTCTTTTTTCCCAAGAACTGTAGCAGAGTGGAATTCCCTGCCTGTAGAGATGGTAACTGCCCCAACACTCGAGTCTTTCAGAGAAAAGTTGAGCCACCTACAGTAGATTACAAAGCAGACTGACCAAAACCACACCACTTCATTATTTCCTGAACATCAACGAATCACCCCCAGTAACAGCACTCCAACAAGCGTGGCAAAGACATCAATATGTTGATGGTGGCCACCCAACCACTAAGAAGAATTGCCTCTCAAAATGCTGTGAATAGTGTTTCAAATGTTTCCAGGGGGAACCCAGATTTCCTACTAGATTTTTCTGACCTCTGACATTTTGGTATCCCCCTCGATGAACGCTATCCACAGACAAGTCCAGCGAGACTGATGGCCAACACTTTAAGCGCAATTCCTGGAATTTGTTCGAAATTCGTTCCTTGAATACAAGACAGATATGTATCTGCTAAATTCTGGAAGTGTTGCCAAATGTGTGGCTAAAATCCTAATGAGCTGAGGCAGAACTTGTACATTATATGGTTCCTGCATGCCCTGTCAGGAAAATGAAAATAAAGAGATGAAATGGTTTATAGAAAAGTGTATGAGTAGACAAAATATGGCTTTGACAGTCACTGTCATGTAAAGGCTGAGGATATCAAGATTTGCAGTGTTTTCTGTACATATTACATAATAACTGTTTGCATGTAGCATATTGTATTCTTACAGTAATATCTTCTTGGAAGTATTGTTTTGGGTGGCTGAGCTTTGGGTTTGTACATCTATTTTTCAGGACAGATAGAATAGGTTGGGGGCATGTGGGTAGGCTAGGGGAAGATTAACATGACATCAGTTCAAAAGGTCAGATACAGGAAATGGGGTGAATATGAAGGTCTCATGATCAGAATCTGGCTGGGAGCAGCAGGTATGTAGTGGTTGACATGGGGGAATTCAGGAAGCAGCAGATTGCATACTTCCCGGAAGTCTGAAATCTATGATTTCTTTTTGCAAATGCATCACACATCATTAGAATTTGATTGACAGATGTACAGTTCCAGTAACATTTTTTTTTGTTTGTACCTTCCCAGGGTGATCACCTGACCCAGGCGAGAGAGAAAGGCCAGCTCAGGTTCATGGATGGTCTGAAGTGTTCTCTACAGTCGTACACGTGTACAACACAGGAGGAGCAGACCCAAAATCCACTCAGGTGTCTTTGGTAGGAAATGCCAGGATAAACGTCTTATCTTTTGGAATAAGAATGTTCCAAAAATTTCCTTAGGGCCTAAAAAAGAATCTGGCAGAAGATGTTAGAAACTTAAGTATAAGTTCATGTAGGAAAAATTTGAATTGAAAAATTCATCCCCACCCCTGGGTCATTTTTGGAACATCCCCAAAGTTTCTTTGAACATTTTTCCAATATCAATTTTTTACTACTATCGATCGGTAACATTTCACATGTAATAAGAAGATAATCATGATAAATTACATCAAGCCCTTTGACTGTCTACAGAAAGAATAATAGAATAACACTGCCTTTCGTATGTCAAATGCAATATACAGTCAAGTTTTTATCTTATTTTCAGCCAAGTTTTGAAGGTTACAGATGTAGGTTGGTTCAACTAAAACCTCTGGACAATTTCTCTGAAATATTACTTCTGGGTACGAAAGTATTGTTTTGGGTGGCTGAGCTGTGGGTAGTTGTGTCTGTTGGGACATAGTAGGTTGACAGTATGTGAGTGAGGGTGGGAAGAGTAAGAGGCAAAATGACAGGAGGTCAAAAGGTCAGGCACAAGAAATGGGGTGAACTTGAAGGTCACAAAAACCAGAAATATTTACCAAAAGTCTGAAATCTCTGATTTCTTGTTGCTGAAGGGTTCCTTTCAAAGAATAATTAACTGAAACACTTCCACGTTCTTCCAGGGACAAGAATGCAACCCTAAGACCTCTCTATGACCAGGTGAAGACACTCGTCTGTAGTGAAGAAGGTGTTCTAGAAGGTCCCACTCTGCTCCTGGTAGATGACTTGAGTGTTCTTGTGAGTCTGGGCATGTCTGTCAAGGATGTGTCAGACTTCATGCACTACTGTAGGGTCCTGATGTGCCCTACACAACAGGTAACAGTCTCTGCACTTATCATTGAAAATCATAAAGGGGTACTGTAGGGTCCTGATGTGCCCTACACAACAGGTAACAGTCTCTGCACTTATCGTTGAAAATCATAAAGGGGTACTGTAGGGTCCTGATGTGCCCTACACAACAGGTAACAGTCTCTGCACTTATCATTGAAAATCATAAAGGGGTACTGTAGGGTCCTGATGTGCCCTACACAACAGGTAACAGTCTCTGCACTTATCATTGAAAATCATAAAGGGGTACTGTAGGGTCCTGATGTGCCCTACACAACAGGTAACAGTCTCTGCACTTATCATTGAAAATCATAAAGGGGTACTGTAGGGTCCTGATGTGCCCTACACAACAGGTAACAGTCTCTGCACTTATCATTGAAAATCATAAAGGGGTACTGTAGGGTCCTGATGTGCCCTACACAACAGGTAACAGTCTCTGCACTTATCATTGAAAATCATAAAGGGGTACTGTAGGGTCCTGATGTGCCCTACACAACAGGTAACAGTCTCTGCACTTATCATTGAAAATCATAAAGGGGTACTGTAGGGTCCTGATGTGCCCTACACAACAGGTAACAGTCTCTGCACTTATCATTGAAAATCATAAAGGGGTACTGTAGGGTCCTGATGTGCCCTACACAACAGGTAACAGTCTCTGCACTTATCATTGAAAATCATAAAGGGGTACTGTAGGGTCCTGATGTGCCCTACACAACAGGTAACAGTCTCTGCACTTATCATTGAAAATCATAAAGGGGTACTGTAGGGTCCTGATGTGCCCTACACAACAGGTAACAGTCTCTGCACTTATCGTTGAAAATCATAAAGGGGTACTGTAGGGTCCTGATGTGCCCTACACAACAGGTAACAGTCTCTGCACTTATCATTGAAAATCATAAAGGGGTACTGTAGGGCCCTGATGTGCCCTACACAACAGGTAACAGTCTCTGCACTTATCATTGAAAATCATAAAGGGGTACTGTAGGGTCCTGATGTGCCTACACAACAGGTAACAGTCTCTGCACTTATCGTTGAAAATCATAAAGGGGTACTGTAGGGTCCTGATGTGCCCTACACAACAGGTAACAGTCTCTGCACTTATCATTGAAAATCATAAAGGGGTACTGTAGGGTCCTGATGTGCCCTACACAACAGGTAACAGTCTCTGCACTTATCATTGAAAACCTTCTGGGAGAAACAGGGAAAAATTCAAATAGATATGCCACATCCAGCACGTTTGCAGAACGTACTGTGCATGTACTAGCATGAAACCCGTAATGTATTATGCATATCACTTCAGCGGAACGTCTCATTGAATGAGGATGATATCGCATCTATAGTTTTCAAACGTTGTTTCAAAAGATATCATCTGTACGGGGCAAAATTTGCGATGCAACGTTGATCAAACATCCAACAAAAACCATGAAAAATCTGGGCTTTTGCGCAGGTCTAGTCATCCTTAATTGAAGTACATTATATTCTCAACAACACGTGATGAGATGTGGGTAGACATTCACTCCAACATCAATGTCATGGCCTGCATGTGTGTTGACAGTGATTAATTGCAGTTTTCCCCTCACATCTTACCGAGAGCAATTTAGTATGAATAGATTCAATGAACACTTGATGAATTCTGAGTGTAAACCACCCTGGATGTGTGTGTGTGTGGTGAATAAAATTCAATAAACCATCAGTGCTTGTCATATTTGCTATTATGCTTCTTTACTGTAATAGGATTGCTTTGTAACAGTTTAATAGATTCTGAATTTTTTTGGACAAATTGTTTTTGACTATGACATTTTTTATACTTTGATTATGCTGTTCTATAGGCTTTGACTTTCGGGTACGGAAGTATTGTTTTGGGTGGCTGAGGTGTGGCTTTCTGTATCTGGACAGAGTAGGTTGACAGCATGTGTATGGGGGAAGCTTGGCAGGCAGAATGTGAGGAGGTCAAAGGTCTTAGAATCTGGTCAAGGTCATCATGGGGGAATTCAGGAAGCAGAGGATCTTTGCTCCCTCTTGGTACGCTATATGAGAGAAAGGGAAATATGTTTTCAAACTTAATTCTTCCTCTTGTTCTTTTATGCTGTATTTTCAGAGTCAGGGAGCCATAGTGTCACTTGTACACAAGGATGTGGAAGATGAGGAAAATATCACCTTATTCAGACACATGGCATATCACAGCACAGTCCATCTGGCTGTGGAGGGGTTGTCTAGTGGATACAGTAGGGATGTACATGGACAGGTGGGTTACATCATTTAGTTTTCCCCCCATATTTAGCAAATGGTACATTCCTTTGTGACAAGTGAAAACTCCAACCAGTTGGTAACACTACTCAAGATTAGTGCACCCCTATTTTTCAGATATGGACTATTCTAGCATATTATTAAAGATATCATACAGCAAAAGATGACACCACTTCAGTTTGGGGAAAAGCCTGCTTTATTTACATGTCTTTCCTTCATTCTATGTTAACTAATATAAGAGGATTGGAAACAATTCTATTGATCCCCCCCCCCCCAACCTCAGTCCAAGCTAACAACTTTTTTGAACTCCCTAGGTGACTGTCACTTTCCGGAATGTTCAGGATCCCAGCCAACCACAGACCAGGAAGAGAAGATTACAATACAAAGTGGAAGAAAGGAATGTTTCCTTCTTTGCCCCTGGGACGTCACGAGCTGTCCTGTAAAAACTCTCAAACTCAAAGACATTTTGTATTTTTGTTGGTTGGTTGCTAGGTTGATTGGTTGGTTGGTTGGTTGGTTGGTTGGTTGGTTGGTTGGTTGGTTGGTTTTGTTAGGCATAGATGCCTCATGGTATAACACATAAGATCTGTCACCATGGTAACTGCTCCTGTAGCAGACACCCTGGATTACATTATGCAGCAAGTTGGAAGGGCTGGTCACAATATATATCAATCTGTTTGAGTAAGAAAAAACAGAGCAGTAGTTTGTTGGGCTAAAAGGTTAACATTTGCTTTGCAAGTGTTACTGTTACCTTTCTAGTACTTATAGATGTATCATCAGTCACCAGTTCTTGGTAAAAGTTTGTCTGTGCCAGTTTGATCAATGAACAAGTGTACTGCAATCAGAATCACTGCTACCAGTACCAGCTACACCTACAGATTATGTTTCTTGTGTAAGTTAAATATTTCATTGGCATCATTATTTCCAGTGCATTCATACAAATTTCATGAAATTCATGCAGAACTTAAAACGTACAACTTGGCAAAAGAAAACCTGTGATGATTTGTTAGTTTTTCATAACATTCTGTCGGTTTTCTCGTTCTAATTTGTATGTTTGAAAGTTGGTACGATTTCTAGAGTCTTCTGGAAAAATCCCCATCTTCATAATCATTCAAATGTGTAGTATCAAATGGCTGAGTGGTTAGACTAGTGGACACAAGATCAAAAGGTCACGGGTTCGATCCCTGGCTTTCCTAGCTAGACGTTGTGTCCTTGGGAAAGGCACAATTCACACAAATTTCCTCACTCCACCCAGGTGTAAAATGGATGCCTGACTTCAGTTTGGAAGGTAAAAGGCAGTGGAAGGAGAGGGATGGGCTCCACCTTCCAATACCATGTCCTAGAAACAATTGATTAACAACCCACTGCCTCTACAGCCTCAACAAGGCTACAGGACTACCAGTAACTTTTTAATCATTCAAGAAGTTTCACCCACACTGCAGTCATTCATGGTTTGTCCCTAATGTATTCCCACCCAACGATTATTCCTGGTTTGTCCCTAATGTATTCTGACATCCCCTTTTAGTTCACAGGCAATGAATGCTGCATGCTGTTCAAGCTTCTGTGAAATACCAGGGATGAGCATGGGCAGACAGATTGGCTCTAATGTTGGTCTTCTGTTGCCAAGGGACTGCCGCCGAATATTTGCTTCAGTACAGCAGATTTAATGTATTACTGGAGTATGTATGCACGGCTGTCTTCGGGGAAATTGGAGCTTCTCGGGAGCTTTCTAGCGCCCGTAGAAAATTCTCCGAAGAAAATCTGTGGTTTAGGCTGAACCAAGCCACTTGTTGGTTGTCGCAACTCAACTTTTACCTGAAAAAAACGTGATGGTATCTTTTGCATGGCTATAAGTATAACCCAAGAGTGCAACAGGATTAAGTGAGTCGGTGATTGAAATGATTTGTGTTCCATGGGGTTATTTTAGTTATATTCAAGGCAGCATCAATTTAATCTCTTCATTGGGTGCTCATTTTTTTCTGATTTAAAGAAAACACATTAACCTCCAGTAGGAATCATAAAACAGAGTTTGAAATACTTTTTACTGCATACTTACACTAGTGTAGGTAACATTGAAAATTACCTGCACCAGACAAAATTTTACCTGCACCACTCAGAATTTAGGAAGTATGGATCATACTAAAAACTGTTCAGGAACCATTGCCATTATTTTTCTTTTATACTTCCTAGGTGGTAACAGTCAATGTGGCAAATAAAAACTATGTACATTTCGTACATCTACATGTATATATGAACCCAGTGCAGGTTAGGTGCAGGTAGACATCAGAAATACCTGCACAGCTCCAATTTTACCTGCACTAACCTGCATATGCAGGTGGTATTTCAAGTCCAGTAAAATAATCGTCTGATGGTAGACTTAATGTAATTGCCCATTGGTATAAGATCTATTTAATTAAGGGATCTTATATATGTCACAGGGCAGACTGGAATCCAGGACAATCTAAGATTGTCCTAGGACAAACTGGAATTCCAGTCTGCCCTAGGGCAGACTGGAATTCTAGTCTCTCCTAGGACTATCTTAGATTGTCCTAGGACAGACTGGAATTCTAGTCTGCCCTAGGGCAGACTGGAATTCTACTACGAATTATATTTGAATTGTTGGGGACTACAGGTATGTTGTATTTGTGTAGCATTCGTACCTCCAAAAATGCTTTCTTCTTGGTTACTTCTTACAGGTTAAATTGATTTTTGCAGACGCATGTTCATTTAGGGTAATTAAAAATTCAAGTCATGTTATACATACACTACTGCTGGAATTTCATGTAGAATTATCCAATGGATGAAATAGTGCCAAACTTAGGCTGGTGAAGTGTCTGGGTCAAGAATACTACTACTATTTGAGATGCAACAATAGAAAAGCGTTAAAAGTGTTTTCCAATAAATGACCAGAAAATGCCCACACATGGCTATACTGCAACTTATTCTGGTTTTCTAAGGTAGCAAAAGCTTAATATGGAAGGTAATATAAGGATTAACAACTATTTGTTATTTCTTATTTGAATCTGCAGTATGTTACTGTCCAAGTAGTCTTATAGTTGTAGCGTCCGTACCCCCCCAATGATCCATCTATAGAAAATCCTGTAACGAACTTAGACAAGCTCGTTGTGCAGAGATCTTTTAGGATAGTATGCCCAAGGTATGTACATTTAAACTGCCAACAAGAATTAAACAATAAAACGAAGTTGAATTTTCACCCCAGGCAAGTGGACCCCTTTTGGTACACCTGATTGACTGTGAAGTAGCCGAATAATATGAAGTAATTCACCTTGAATAGTAATGATAAATGTACTTCGCCTACTAGGTTTTTACCTATGCTTCTGAAATAATTCAGTCTATTTATCAATACATTATTGCTTGTAGCGTGATAGAATTCCCATTTGCCCTAGGGCAGACTGGAATTCTAGTCTCTCCTAGGACAATTCCAGATTCCCCTAGGACAGACTGGAATTCAAATATAATTCCTAGTAGAATTCCAGTCTGCCCTAGGGCAGACTAGAATTCCAGTCTGTCCTAGGAGAATCTAAGATTGTCCTAGGAGAGACTAGAATTCCAGTCTGCACTAGGGCAGACTGGAATTCCAGTTTGTCCTAGGACAATCTTAGATTGTCCTGGATTCCAGTCTGCCCTGTGACATATACATCCCGAATGGTCTCTAATGAGTGTCCTCATTCACTGTATAGTACTGAGAGAAACCTTTCATTTACAAATGTTAGGACAGCGGTCAAACAGGACCAGTAAGAGAAACGAAGGTGATCCTTTTTGTATACACATCAGATATTCAAACAAATTGAAAAGCAATGGTAGTATTGCTACATTGACATTTGAAATGTAACAGCTCTCTCATATTGAAGAGTCAAAGGTAAGTAAGCAGTCAATCCATCAAGTATCGCCGATAATGTACATCATAAAAATAACCTGCTTCAAAGGTCTATAAAGGTTGACCGCCAATTTAAAGCCCCAAGTCATTTAGTTATTCAGCAAATAACAGTCCTAGGATGCCAGCTCCACTTTGTGTTTAAATTCCAGCCCATACCGTGCTGTTAAAGTCGGGGTCGGCTTTATTTATAGATCGCCACTTTAACTTCAAGCTGTCCTCTCTTATTTTACAGGGCGATAAATTGTATGTTCAGAGCGGCCTGGCTGTTTTATGATATCACAGAATGTCCGTTACAAAAGCTCTGCTCTCAGTTGATGTATTCCACTTGCTATGTAGGTTTATTCAATTATTATACAAGCACGACACAATATCTAGGATATGCGCGACATTTCTAGTGTAAAGCTGGTCGGAAATTGCGTTATTTTCCAGGAGGACGCCCTCTCGTATTCCTAAGGCTCGCCGTCCCTCCTTGTATTCCTGGTGCGTTCCCGGTAATGGCCCCGCTAATGCCAAGTACTTCGGATGGAATGAGGTCTGGAATTGAGCACAATCCGTAAAGGACGGGGAAGACAGGCGGAATTCATGGCGCCCTGGAATGGGCGAGTACGGGAATTTGTTGTTTCTCCCAGCCTTCTATCTTTTCATCTGAATTTGACTGAATCCTTGACACGTGTCTGTTTCTTTCTTTCTTACGTTTTGAATTCTCAGGTCTTGGTAACAATCTCTATAAAGAAAACGAATAAATATAAACGAAAAAATAAATCCCAAGAAACAAAGGAATATTTCTTTCAGATTTTTTTTTCAAGAATAGAGTAGAATTGCTCTAAGTCGAAACCTCTGGAAACCCAATGCATGTGCGTGGAACCTCAGAGACGACCCCTACAACAACGTGCTAAAAATGAAGACGAAGGATGATATCCCATTTTGAATTATGCAAGTAGACCATTGCTGAGTTTATACGTCTCCTTTGTGATAAGAACGGTACATAACCCTTTAAAACGACTTCTTCAATGGCAAAGCCCATAAACCTGTGCTCGAAATGGGCCATTTTCCCAAATCTCTGTAGCCAATAGCACCGATAAGCAGACAGCTAATAGTTTCCATCTCCCGCCATACAGTTTACTGACTGGTGCTCTTCATCGCAAGCTTCACATTAAAAGCTTTACATTCTACGTTAAGTCCATTGTCAATCAGAGAGAATGGCACAGAACTATAACTGATCATCCAGTTTCTGCAAACATTTGTTGGCTGAAACGAAATGTTGGGCGCCCACGTTAGAGATATCTAGAATAAAAGCTCGTCTGTGGTGATGGAAATCTGGGACGGCGAGCGATATCGACTTTCGGGCACATTTGACCCGCTTCTGACGTCACTTCCGGAGAGCTGACGCACGTCTGTTACCCGATAAAGGCTGGCTGGATGCTCTCTCGGTCGCTTCCCTGTCAAAAAGAACGTACTAAAGCGAAACAGACTGGCATGTGACGACCGAAAATTCGTAGGGGGCACTTCAGTACACTTCGTATTGCCTGATAGTACATACGGCTGTTGTAACCTTTTATGAAGCGTTACAACGGAACAGTTAGACGACTGCACGTTCTGCATAAACGTATCTTCACACATCTACACAACCCCACAGAATTTCTAATTGCTTTCCTTCGGTGAATACTACTTGACATTTCTGCTGAAGTGTGCAATTTGTGCCAAACGTTCGGCGCGTGTGCCCTATAGAAACGCGTGGGAAGGCGTCAGCAATTTGCACGCACTGCAGACGGTGACGCCCGCCCCTCGAAGACGCCTTGTAGACGGGATATAAGATTGGAGTACGAGAAAGGTCGCTCTTGACTCATGTTCGCCCGTCTCTGTTGCAATCTGCGACTTGATTATCCTCGTGAAGAAACTGTGCTCATTGATACGGTGCCGCGACTTCTGGGGATGACTTTTGCGGCTTTAATCGAATTGTCGCCTGTATATGCTGTCGTCAAGGTCCTTTATAGCGAGAAATTGTGTACATCCCTGTACAGAAACACCTCTTAATCTTACAAAGAACATAACGATGAAGATTTCAGCGATTCATAAAAATTACTTCACTTCTGCCCTACCTGAAATGGGTGGGGGGTGGGGTTAGGACTTGCGCTTATAGAAATATTTAATTCAACCCCAATTGCTGCTTAGATTTTGTATATCTTTTGTTATTTTATGTACTATTATATCTTTGTTTGATTCTTTTGTGGTCGATGGTGGCGCTTATATAAGTTTGATCAACTTGAGTGCGTCGCCATCTTGTTTTGTATTTCTTTTTTTTCTGTTTCAGTGAAAAATTTTCACCTCCCACTAATTTTGAGAGGGTTACCTATTACATTCGTAGTTTTATTACCAAATGTCTGAATACTGCAAAAGCCAATTTTGCCTCTAACAATCTACCTCTAAGCAATAATATTTATTTATATAATATCTTTATTAACACTAATCTTTATATATGATGTTTGAATCAGACCCCTAAGACTTTGTTTGAGATTCCTGTTTCTTTGAACCAGCCGACTGACCACATGCTGAGCCGAACAGCGATGACAAACGTGCATGCGGTCCGTAGTGGCCCACCATACTACTGCTGTCCTTCCCTGATGAAACGTGTAGGTGCGGCAGACCACCACAGGTCACACGACACACGCCTGCCTCCGTCAATCACACCCTTTCCTGTGCGTCATGAAAACGCCAGGCCGTGAGAGGAGAGCAGTAGACAGGTGGACGTGTTTGGCGTGTACAAGCGTGAGGCCTGTCAGCAGCTAGCTAGCATGGTAACCAGTCTCTGTGGGCGGGTACAGGAGTTATTTTTTCCAGAACCGTGCCTATCTAGTTCTGTTCCTGAATTTAATTGGTTAGGAGTTAGGATCAGGAACGATTATGGATAGTCTATCGTATCCAGAACCGTGTGACTGTCTAGTTCTATGGCTGAATGGGTTAGGGGTAGGATCAGGCACGGTTCTGGATAGTCTCTATCGTATCCAAGAACGTAGATTTTACCCCAGGCACGGTTCTGGATACGCGTGGGCTATCCAGAACCTTGCCTAAGCATGGTTCTGGATAAAGCACGGTTCTGGATATAAGAGGAGTGTTTTACCGCCCTCGGTCCTACTGAGCATAGGTCTTTCTTTTTGACGGCTTATCTTTCCAGCCGACCTTTCTGAACACTGCTTCTTAGGCAAAGCAATTGAAACCGACCGCGTAAAAAAACGGCGTGCGCTAATGGACCTGGGCGGGCGAGCAACACTCCCAGCACCGTAGAGATACCGGGGCCCCTACGATGGCCTAGCTACCAGGCTAGTCAGCACCGTGGATTGAATGGTGTTTATACAACATCTGGGCACATAACCTTGCAAAACTGTTCTGAAACCTGCGCACATATAATATGCTGATAAACTGATATAATGGTGAGGTTTCCTTGAACAAACTTTCATCACTGTAGAAAATTACCATTTTCATCCTGGAGATAAACTGTTTATTGTAGGTTCATACAGAATATGAATGAGTCTACGACCCAGATAGTTAAGGTTACTATGGTTTCCAAGGCAAGTATTGACGCAGATCCAACTTATCTGATGAAATAGCCAATATATACTGGAGGTTCCTGATCAAAGTGGCCTGTTTGTAAATTTGTAACATTTCTCAAACGTGAAATGTTCATAAATAGTATAAATGAGTATACGACCTAAATAGTTAACGTTACTACCTGGTTTCCAAGGCAAGTATTGACGCAGATCCAACTTATCTGAAATAGCCAATATACCGTAGGTTCCCGATCAAAGGGGTGTTTGCAAATTTGTAACATTTCGCAAACGTGGAATGTACACGAATAGTATAAAGGAGTATACGACCCAGATAGTTAACGTTACTACCTGGTTTCCAAGGCAAGTATTGACGCAGATCCAACATATCTGAAATAGTCAATATACAGGAGGTTCCTAATCAAACGACTCTGTAAATATGTAACATTTCTCAAACGTGGAAGGTTCATAAACAGTATAAATGAGTCTACGACCCAAATACATAACGTTACTACTGTATAATAGTTTCAAAGACAAGTATTGACGCAGATCCAACGTATCTCAAATAGCCAATATGCATGAGGTTCCTAACCAAAGGACTCTGTAAATTTGTACCATGTTTCAAACGTGGGAGGTTCATAAATAGTATAAATGAGTCTACGACCTTAATAGTTAATGTTACTATATGGTTTCCAAGGCAAGTATTGACGCAGATCCTACGTATCTGAAATAGCCAATACGAGGGGTTCCTAATCAAAGGACTCTGCTTGCAAATTTGTAACATACCTAATACAGGATGAAAAGACCGCCGTATCATTTTATGCTGTAGAATAACGATCATGAAACTAATCTGAGGGCAGGGAAAAGTTTCTAACTGCTAGTTTTCAAGTTAACTGTTGTTTTCTTGGAAATCACCCGTCGAAACTCATACCTACACACTTTAAATGAAAAATCAATAAATTAAAGTCATTATTATAAGCAAACACTTGTTGGTGTGGCTCTGATTCGGATCTGTGCTTTGAAATATTAATTATCAAAACCCACAGTGCTGACAAATTAGTCTACCGGCGAGTGTGTGGTTATAGTCATCAACCCAGGCGTTAACTCTCACAAACTGTTTATTTAGTATCCGATAAACATTCCCAACAAGGAACGTTAATCATCGTTAAAAAAAACCGTTTAGCAGAGAACATTCAAGTCACACTCAAACTACATCTGATGACTTCAGTACATTATGATACTACAAAGAAAAACATTTGCTTTTATAAGTTACATAACCGCGACTTTTGTCAACTATTCATTATAGCAATCTTTTGCCACCTAGAACAATGTACTCTAGACTCTCCTATGCAGGTTTACCTCGAATGTATACACATACAAGTAGACTGCATTATCAAGTTGCTGCTTTCTCTTCCCTTTGCATTGTTAGTGGCACATAAGACTAACAAACGGGGGCTCATTTTCATTTTGCAATCAATCAATCAATCAATCAATCAATCAAAACACATAGTTTTACATTTCTTTCTACCTGCGCTGAGAGCTCCTAGTTCGAACTACTGCACTAAACAGAAAACAATCTATATTCTTTTGAATAAGATCATTTCTAGGGCTAAACATAAAACTAGTTCCTGTTCTTGGTCCATGTTGTTATTTACTCCCTAACATTGTCCGAGCTTGGAAATGTCACGCAAATGTGATCATCAGCACCTGGTTTGTGTGCTTTCAAAATTTCCTATCCTGTCTCTTTCTGGTGCTCTTCTGGTTCATTTTCCTTGTCAGGAAAGGTCACATAAGTGTGATCTACACTGTCGTCTTCATCGAATGAATCAGTGTCTGGTTCGGACTCTTCATCGTTACAATGTTCTGTCTCTCTTTGCTGATCTTCGGCATCTTCCGTCCCAGGGAATGTCACATAAGTGTGATCTGACAAACCAGCCCCACTAACAGACCTGGAGATGGGCTCCCTGTCTGTGGGGTCTCTCTCACATTGCGAATTCCCTTCTCTGGCTCCAGGTTCTTGTTCACTATTAGCTGTGGGGAACGTTATATACTCTGCATCTGAGTCGCTGTTGTCATCTCTAGTTGAAGTAGCTTCCGAAGCTCTTGTAACCAAAGCCTTGATGTTCTTGTCGTTAGCATAATGTCCAGGCATTTGTGCCATGGATGCTGCAGCCTCACACTCATCGGAAGACTGGTTGCCGTTTTCATAGTGTCCACCTCTAGCTCCTCCTGTGTCTGGGAACTGGTCATCATTCTCGTAGTGTCCACCCCTGGCTCCACCTGCATCTGTGAACTGGTCACTATTTTCATAGTGTCCACCACTAGCTTCTACTGCGTCTGACAACTGGTCATCGTTCTCGTAGTGGACACCCCTAGCGCCTGCTGTGTCTGTGAACTGGTCATCATTCTCGTAGTAGACACTCCTAGCACCTCTTGCGTCTGTGAACTGGTCATCATTCTCGTAGTGTCCACCCCTGGCTCCTCCTGCATCTGTGAACTGGTCATCATTTTCATAGTGTCCACCTCTAGCCCCTCCTGCGTCTGAGAACTGGTCATCATTCTCGTAGTGGCTCTCTGTTGCTCCAGCCGCCCCCGGACACTGGACATTATTTCCTGAGGCTCCATCTACTGCATTTCTATCGTCCCTCTGGACTACTCCTTGAAACCTGCGCACACATGCGGCTATTGCTGCAACGATGATACAAAATCCACATCCTGCCAGCCCCGCAAATATGAGCTCTGTGGTAGACAGTCCTGGACGGTATCGATTCGGTGTCTCCTTTTCAACGGCCTTGTCTTCTACTGGCACCGTGGCATCCCTGGCTGTTGTTACGGACTGAGGATTGTACTTTCTGATGCTTCTCTCATTTGGTTTTGCCGTAGTTTTGTCAGGCTGAGCCTTGTTGCCTTGTCCTGCTGTTGCGCCCTGATACACAGCAGATGCCTTAGCGCTGTGGGTGTGGTCAGCTGTCACTTTGCAAGTGTACGTGCCTTCGGTGTCATTGTCCATCAGAGGGATGTTCAACACAGAGTAGCACATTCTCTTCGTTCCCAGTCTAGTGATGTTTGATCCTTTGCATGACAGTTTGCTGACGTGGGTGTAGTTTTGGGAATACTCGTAACTCGATGATCTGAGGTCTCCGTTTGGTACGAACCATGAGAACTTCAGACCTTCTTGGCAGTGTGTCTGGCAGGTGAAGGAAACGTTACCTGGGACAGTTCCATTGTCTGCGGTAACAGACACTTCAGGTGAGGCACACGTCAGATCCTCCCAGGGGACATCTTGGATTAGCTTGTAGCTCCCAGTCGCACCAACTTTGCATGGAACGGTCCATGCCATTTGGTTAGTTTCGAGAATCCATTTCTTGATTTCTCTCATACTGCAGTCGCACTGAATCTTGTTGTGAGTCAAAATCACCATTCGGATGTGCCTCAACTCTCCAACGTTACCCACGGATGTTATGAAATTGTCAGTCAAGTGGATGTTTAACCTGATTGACTCTGTACCTTGTGGAATGCTAGAAAGGCAGTTATTCGTGATATCCAAGACCGTTAGTTCCATGAGTCCAGTGAAAGCTGCATTGTCAATATGATATATCTCATTAGACCCCAAGCCCAGAGTTCTAAGCTGCTCTAGTCCCTTGAACGTTTCTGCCTCCAGTCGTCTGATACTGTTCCGACGGAGATCTAATTCTTTCACCCGCCGCAAGCTTTCAAAGCAGCCTGGTTGAAGATTCACAACATGACTGTCAGATATACGCAAGATCTCCAAAAACTGTAGACCGTGAAAATCTCCCACCCTGATGTTTGTGATATGCTGATGCTGTACAACTAAGTCTTTCAGAGTAGATGGCATCGGCATGGGGATATGACGGAAACTGCAACCTTGCAAACACCATATAGTTGTTGTTGTTGTAGCATATCTACGATCTAGAAATCTCTCACAGCATTCCAACTTTGAGGACATGGTCGGATACCCTGTTCCAGTCCACGCCGTAATAAGTAATGAAATAAACAAACTTACACGCCTTGGGGTCGCCATCTTAGAGTTGTGTCTTCATAAAGATGCCTAGTAAGTATTCGTTAACATTTTAGATGGATAACTGGTGAATTCCTTGTACGCAGTGTAGGACCGTGGATCATATATATCAACATCGGGGTTGGCACGAAACTCTGTCTCCTCCAGTCTCCGTTACGTTCCCCAGCTTTATGCCTGCTACAAAGCTGACCAGAAACATTCATATTGTGTTTATATGCATCATCATCAAAGAACAGGATGAAAATTAAAAATTCATAAGAAAATACCGGGAGCAAACCAAATACCTCAAAAGATTACAAAAAAACAGAAAATGTTTTCACAAAACAATGGAACAAAATTACAGCACTATCACTGCAAGTACTGTGATATTTTTTCCATTGTTATTGTGTTCCGTAAATAAATCATAATTGTATAAGACTTATAACAAGACGAAATGAACGGGGTAGAATTTAGGGCATGGTGGACTATAGCACATAACATTCATTTGTCATATTTCAGCATGCAAAGTGCTCTTGTAGTTAGGGTTGTTGACTTAGAATCTGAAGGTTCTAGGTTCGAATCCCTGGCAGGCCCCAGTGTTGTGCCCTTGGGAAAGGCACTCTACACCTATTTTCTCACTCGACTCATGTGAAAATGAGTACCTTGAGACATAAGCCGGAGGTCCCGTGTTCGTGGAGAGCCACACCTCGAGCACGTTAAAGATCCCACCACACTTATCGAAAATAGCAGCACCTTCCTGGTGTGAATGGTTCAATCCTCACAGTACTAGTCTGGTCTCAGGGTTGACATCTTGAAAAGGTCATAGTGACCTTTTATGCCAGTCCTTCCACAATGTATGGTAAATCTCGATAAATAAATAAAGAAAGAAAGAAAAAACGTTCTTATTCTCTCGTGGCATTTACAAATTCCAAAATGACAGCACTGAATCTTAAATGTTTTAGCCCAATCTTTTGCTTCTGGTGAAAATTGAAAATTGTTCTTCAACCTTACTTTTCACTTACAGCATCCACGTTGGAATGATATCCTGGCTGCTTGTACTGCGGTTTGCGTTTACTCAAGGATTTTAATGATTGGCGAAGCAGGTAATCTGTCTGGGCCTTGTCGGCATTATCAATCAGTACTGGAAAAATTCCATTTTTTTTATTCGCAGCACGTAAGGCCGTACGCCGTGTTGATTTGATTAATATATGGATGCCATCCGCGCGCGCATCACTTTTCGTTCGTTTCCAAAAAAAGTTTTCAACCATACTGTAAATCATACAAAGCAGCTGCAAAATGAACAAATATTCGCCGTAAATTTAAAAAAATCGGAAAACGGATACTAATTTTGTAGAATGCCAAAGTCAATTCCAAAGTCTAAGAAGAAGATGTGAAAGAACAAAATGGAAAATCTATTGTTCGGTATACCATACTTGAGTGTTTAGTCATTTGGTCCACTTAGATTTCATAATGAAGATAACTTTTTTTGGGGGGGGGGCTTTTTTATTCGCTTTGGGGTTCCCAGAGGATGCCATCCATATAATCAAATCAACACGGCCTTATCCCAAACGAAAAGACGCCTGATTTGCTTTAAATTCTATATAGTCAAATACATATATTTTCTGCTGCCTTCCATTTATGTTTGAAGAAAAACATCTGACTGACGTCTTCTTCATTAAGAGATCGGCAGATTTCAAAGACGGATATCAAAGATAGTCTGACCTTCTTTGTCTGACCCAGGAGGCTGTAGTCTCATTGGTTTCATTGATTATTGAAATGTCACTACAGGAAAAAAATGGATGTACCATGTCTTGGCAGCCTGCGTAGCGTGGTTGGCGACCCTACCTCTGGACCATGAGTTAGGAGTTCGAATCCCGGCTGTTGTCGCTCACCCGATATGTACGCTACTGGAAAGGGTCGCAGTCCTTAGGACGGGACGTTAAGCGGTTGTCCGATGTTCGTTGTTCGATGTTCGAAAAACAAAGAAAAGACGAATATGTGGGTAAATGTCGTACATAGCGTCTCTGTCACGACCAATGGAATATTAAACTCATTCGAGATCACTTTCACTTTCAATTTCCTGGAAGGGATTAGGTTTTCTAACACAGCGTTGAGGTGTTGTTACCACCCGACTGTCACGTGACTTATGAATGACATCGGTACCCACATACGCATTGGGCTGTTTACAGCTCAGGTCTGTGAACCCATAATGCAACGTAAGGACACATCCATCAATCAATCAATTACTTGAGGCTAGTAGCAACCAATGACGTGTCTTGTTACATACAGCATGAGCACTCCCATCACTCGAACTGATGCCTCTAAAGAAAACGACAATTCATTGGTGCTAAAAATAACTGTCAATATTTGTCAACGTCACAAAGATTTGAATTATAACGGTTTCTAAGCAAAGGTGCTTCGCCATCACTTAGACGCAGCGGGCAGTCTTTTGAAGATCTTGAAACATCCCAAGGTTCCATCTAAGGGATGAAAAGATTGTTTGTAACTCTTCTTAGTTATAGTTCCAGCTAAAAGCAGGGCCGCGAAAGTTCTCGGCCACTTCCTTTGTAGCCTTGGGGTAAGGCCGCGTCAAGTAAATACCGGGCGCGCTTCAATTTTTTTTTAAACAATTGCAACGTGTGTGGTCTCTATCATGAACATTTCGGCACCTTATGAAACAAGTTATGAAACTGAATTTCCAATACAAGAAATTGGACTTACCCAAATTTTCGACTGTACAATTCCAGTCTTTGTCAAGGAATGAACAATCCACCGCTTCTGGGACGTCACGTTATGCAGATCATCTGCATAACGTGACGTCTCAGAAGCGGTGGACTGTTCATTCCTTGACAAAGACTGGAGTTTCTTGTGAGACTCCAATTTCTTGTGTTGGAGATTACAGTTTAAACGTGCTTCATGATGACTTCTACCAACACACACAAAGAAACTTTCAAGACAATTTAGGCATCTTGTTTTCTTTTTGACCATCTTTTTTTATTCGCGCTCTCGCATTAGATTTGGAGTCTGCAAAGGATGTCATCCTTAAAATTTCCTTGCTATGGCCGAAGAGACGCTTACTTTTTCTCGCCTCCTCTAGCTAGCTCTGGTTGCGGCTGGCTAGTACGTTCCCTATAGAACACCGAGCGAGACAAGATTCGTTCCAACTGTTTTTCATCACTACAAACCATGGGCTCTGTAAAAGGCCACGCTAAAGATTCATGAATCCATTTCCCTAGGACCACCTCCCAATATACGTGACTACGTGGTACGCAGATATACCACCATGAGTCAACTTTACTGGGGTGACCTTTGCAAAGAGATGCGGCACGCTGAAACCAACTGATTGCCGCCATCGCTTCGTTTACGACATCCCCCAACACGGGGTCGTTTGGGAATATATAACTCACTTTGCTCCAGAAGACTGGAGACCCATTTAGAATATTAAAACGATTAATGTTTTCTGTATATGTGCTTATGATAGTACAGCTTTCATTTTCTCAAGCTAGTGGAGTGACTGGCAATTACATTCTTATGATATAGATACGCTACTCGGCGATGCTGTGGTATATATGCGGCGTTGTTTTGTGTAGGCACCTAGCGTTTTTCCTGCCTTTATTCCCCTTGTGTGTTTAGTGGTATCTTCTAATCGTTCTTTTGAAGCTCCCAGCCATGCTTGCCGTCCTTTCCAATCTCGGGTAAAAAGCGGTTTGCCATAGCCGAAAATTGGCTGAGATTTCCTGCCGAGATTACGGAGGTTCCCCGCCGCCGTCAGACGGTCGCGACGTGGGCGGAAGATTCATCGTCGCAATCAGCGCAATCTACAGACCGGGTTCACCCGGAGCCGATCCTACCACTGCCCGGGGCATCAGAGAGATGTGACACGTCTCCTCATAGATGTAATCACCCACCGACACACTATCAAAAACTTATTAAGAGAGATGGATCCATGTAGGCTGTGAGGCCGAGTCATGCAGCGGTTTTGTACGGCACACAGCCCGGAATGACGGCGGTGGGAGAGATGTCAACCCGACAAGGATCCTACCTCTTGACAGCGATCTCTTCTTTCCTTGTCCAACCGTTGTCGTGTAAGTGTATCTGATGTAGCTAAAAGGCTGTAAGAGTCTGTCACGGTATGTGTATGCCGTACGGAGTTAACACATTCCAGTCATGTCAGCCGCGTGCGGTGACGGTAAAATATACTCCAGTGAAGACTGTGGTGTCAGCCTGATCCTCGCGGAGTCAGGGATTCGGGCTCAATTTCATTTGACATGTAATTGTGGAGTTGATTGTGTTGGTGATAGAAGTAGAAATTGATGCAGAGCCGTGATTAATTATCACGGGGAGATCGAGGCAGGGCCACCCCTCCGTGAGCGGGGGTCGTTAATAACCAGTCGGGCTCAGTCGCGCGACGTTTTTTAGTGCCTCGCCGGAAGGGCTGCACACGGCATCCAGCCCAGAACATAAGAGGATGGAAGAGGGGAGGCGGCAATTGTCAGCTCTAGCCTCGGGCATCCCATAAAGAGATCGTGAGGAGGATCGTAAGGTGGGGCTTCTACAAGAAGGGAAAACGATTTCGGAGCTGGTCTGTTCAGGAGCACTAGATGTGTACTGTAGCGGAGGATGTTGTGCCGCGCGTATCCGTAATAACCACTGTGTCCAACAACTACAGAGAGATGATGCCTTGTCCTTATCAACGAACCTAAACAACGCTTGACGGTCAACATGCAATTGCCCTTCCGATGTTCTCTGTCGTTTGAGCGGTAGCGGGCTTTTATACCCTGTGTATGGATGGATGGATGGATGGATGGATGGACTGGGTTGAGCATGTAGCAAACGGTTCTACTGAATGCTGTGCAGGACTCAAAAGGTAAGAATCTATTGGCCTTGATCATAGCTATGAGATTATTCCGCCGCAAGAGAGCAAATCTTTCACGTATTTAGGTTTTTCGTGGATAGATTTGGCTCTGTTGGCAACGAAACGCTTGCATATTTGTAAAGCATTAGGTGCAGCACTGGGATAGTACTGCTGGCAACCAGAAGCATTTAGTGATGTTATTGTTAAGCCCCTCTGTAGGGCGCGTTAACTGGGTTTGAAAGCTTTAGTCACCTGTAAATGTCATATGTGCCTCTTGAAACAACCCTTCCTTTTGTGTGATCTCAACCGCGTATTTTGGCATTAACGTCAAAGGACAGGGATGGAAGAAAAGCAGCCCCATGTCTGTGCAATTAGGTGTGGCGGTAACGGAAAAGAAAGCTTCGTGTAGATACTGGAAAAATCTGAGATCAACACAGCATCACCGATTGGATGAATCAAAAGGTTTCAGAGCCATGCGGAATAATACAATGATCCGTATTCTCACTTATATGCCAATGTGGGCACTTGCCGCTTCTTGTTAAGCATGGTGATACGGAGAAAGGCAAAGGTATGTTTAAATGTAAGAATCGAGCTGCTTGCTTGGAAACATTCTTTCCACGTTCTGATGTAAGTACATATGATTTCATGCTCGGTTTGTCTGATGTGATGCATACACGTTGTCGATCAAGCTGAATTTCCGTGCAGCAGTCTTAGCTTGATGTTGGCTAATAAGTACATACTTTATTAGGTAAACCAGAGAGTGCTATACAACTGCTAAATTCAACGTTTTGCCTGGTGCAACTTGCATGTTAACTTCAAAATGCTAGCATGTCTTCTAACGGGGTGGACTCTTTTCTACAGCTTCTACAAAGGGTTGTCGGTTGCAAACTGGGAAAAACCGGTTGAGACTGCTTGTCAAAATGTGAGACGTTGGTTCTTCGTATATGATGAGTGCTGCTTCCCTTTAGTGACCAATCAATGACAAGAAAGTAAAACAGTTTAAAAGCACGGCAGTGATCATGACGATCAGTCAAAAATACTCTACAGAAAGTACCTCACGTCCACGATATATATCTCTACTGTGTGTCTTTAGATGATAGATAATTTACCGTTTTTACTGGTGCCTTGGGCTTTTAGCTTTCAGCAAAATTGAAAGAAAAAAGGCATTTCTGCTATTCTGATTGATTTATAAAGTAACGTTTGCGTACCCAGTGAAAAGCGTCGGTCTTTATTGTCTTCGTCAGAAAGACTATGGAATTGGTTCGCCGCATTGTGGGTGACAGCGGATTTAGGGATATAACTCTGGAAGGCATAATTCGAAGTCCAGTGGCCGAAGTCAAGTGCAAGTTTGGGCTTTGTGGGGGTCCGTACGTCACGTTAGTGAACCTTTTGTGTTTGTTGCTTGTTAACAAAATAAGTCGAGTATATTTAAATAGATGGTCATGGTTTTTGGTAGGGAGGTTAATATTGTCGAGAGCAAGGTTAAGTTCGTTAACGGGCTTCGTGGGGGGTTCGGTTGTCACTGCAGGGGGCATTTTCCTTTTTTTTGTTAGCAGGATAACTTGTGTATTTGTGGATGGAAGTTAATGAATTTTGGTAGGCATGTTACTGTGGTGAACACCAAGATTAAGTTCAAAGATGAGAGTCTTGGGGGTCGATATGTCCCCGTAATAGACCTTTTGTGTTTGTTTCTTTGCTTGTTCGTAGTTGAGGTGCTGATTGGGCAGTTGTCTAGATATTTGTATGGTGTATAGGTTTAGAAATATAGATATAGTGGTGTAAATTTGAACTTTATTGGTTTATAGGAATGTGGAAAATAAGTTATATTGTTTTTTTTTGGTTGCGTTGTTGTTGTCCTATATGTAGGTCAACGACCTTTTGACCATTTATCAGGGTGGCTTGGAGACAGCTGGACAGCTGGAGAACCCCATGACTATCACGTCTGGGATCAGATAATGTTGCTTACATTAAGGGACTGTTCTGTAATTTCAGCGGGAGGAGGAAAGGTTGGTCAGGTCATTACCTATGGCCACACCAAGTAATTTTTATGGATGACGTCCACTGTAGACCTTAAATTTATTGCGAAAGCGCGATAAAAAACATGAAGGGTCGAAAAAACAAGATGCCTAGATTTGGAATATACGAAATGAGTGTAGAAATACAACTGTTAGGACACAAATTAAATAAAAGAACACAGTATAACAACAAACAAGCATAAAAATAATTCAACTAAACAGCAGTAGTCTCCCTGTTCTGATTCTTTCCTTTCATCACACCTTCTCTTATTACATTTTGCGACACTGTTGTGACACTTTGATCATAATACAGTAAGCAGAATTTCTTATAACGGTAAGTTTCCCAGTAACAGTCCCAAAGCTAATGGCTAACACGGATGGCAGCGAGTCTGTAACTCTGTGGCGAACCATTTCACAGTGTTCCGTAGAATAAAAAAAGGGGTACAGAGATTCTTTTGTACTCTAGACCAAATTGATTATTAAAAAAGTAAAGAATACACGTTCATTTCTCTAGAGCAATGTCCCTCTGACGAAGGCATGAGATCTCCGACCTCTAGTTGAAGTATGTAGTCGTGAGAAGTAAGTTCAGCAAAGCACGATGACTGACGATGCATGTGAATTACTACCTGGTTCGCACGTCACAGTTAAAGTCATAAAATTTTCACGTACGCATCTTTCTAATCTGATCATATCTCTTCCGTTTCTACAGAGATTATGCCTGCAGTTTCGGGCGTAAGATTACAGGAGAAGACATCACAAGAAAAACCTATCTATCTAAACTGCTGCTGAAAAATCTTGGTCTGTTTTAGATACCAAGTGGTTATTGAAGACATATATCAACTACATGGCGTAATCCTGAACATACGTCTCCGCTTCGTGTATCAAATTTCCTGATAGCCATCATGTATCAAGATGTGACAAGGATGAGTATGTGGAAAGTTCTGCTGCTGCTATGGTGGCAGACGCCTGTAGGCCTGGGCCAAACGGCAGCTGGGAAAAGTACGGTTCCCGCGCTGAGTACGACTCCATCAGCTATGTTAGCCGCCAGCTCCAAGACCTTTCCTCTCACTTCGACACCCCCATCTATAACCACCGCTTTCACAAACACCCGCGGCGCTTTATCGCATTCTGTGGACCCAGAATCATTAGCGCTGGAGGCTGTGGAATCAGCAAGAACTTCTTCGACGTGCAAAACGACTGATTTGGCGATAAACATTGCCTCTGGCTCGGAGATGAACAAGATGGCGTCCGACCTAAGGACGGAACTGAAATCAATTTACGATGCAGCGGGCGTTATCTCAGGACTGCAAAGGTCTCTGAGAGGTGAAATGAACGATGGGAGGAACGGTATGTACAACGCTCTACTGAACACGTTATTACTCCGACACCCCAGCATAATGAAGAGTTGTGTGGGGTTAATAAACAGCCAGTTCAATGACACCATATCCACATATACTTGCGTGTACAGAAAGTCCCAGTTTAACAACAGTACAGACAATGGAGGTGACACGGACGTGTCTATTTCATCAGAACTGAATGAATGGTTCTGGCCTGTGATGGAGACAGACAACACCAGAGTTGGCGATTGGGAAAGTTTGTCAGTTGGACGTGACTATTGGTCCAATATCACCCTGGTCTGTGGCCAACAACGGGAATGGAAAGTCACCTTTTCTACCCCCGTCTACGCTGAAGGCGAAGGCAGCCCCAAAAGGTAAAATTGTTCATCGGTCCTTTGTTTTCTGTTTTGCTTTGTTGTTGTTGTTGTTGTTGTTTATTATTTGTTTTTGTTTTTTGTTTGTTTGTTTGTTCTGAGTAACGTTTTTCAAAGAGTGAATTAGGTGAGCCAAGGGAAAATGTGTTATTGAGTCAGAAAAAAAAACTACCTGAAAAAAACTGACTGAAGCACTTGACTTTATAAGTGGTGTAATGGTTAGCGTGTTTTCTTGAGCTGTGCTTTCCAACCATTCATATGAAATGCTCCAGTAATTCTTGGAAATGCTTTTTCCATGCGGGGAGATGCTAAGAAAAAATCCGAAGCCACCGTCGTAACGTCTCCGAAATGTGGCATTTCAAAGGGAATCCAAGTGCCCAGAGACTGGCGTTAGGTTGTAGGGTCAGGCCCTGAGAGACCGGGAGGTCGGAGAACGGGGGCGACACATCGATTTCTGAGTTGTTGATCACCTCCCTGCCTCGTGTCGAGTGGCCCTCTGTCTAATCTGTCATAAACAGCGGGGAATTTCTTCTAGCGATCGAACCGCATCTTTCATCACTGTGGAGTTCCCAAAAGGGATATTACATCAAATAATGGCAGCATAATCATATCTAGTGTATAGATGTATGCCCCAATTGCTGCTGTAATGTTTTCAACAATATCCATTTATTTGGAAACTTGTCAAAAAATGGCGCTTCAAAGTGATAAAATTTCATAAAGATCTCATTCAAGATCCACCAGGAATCATCCACGGTGTTTGTAGTCTTCCGTTGTTCCACACAATCAAAGTGTCTATTTGTCAAAGTTATGACCTGGAGCAAGAAATTCAGGGCCTCGGTCATGCCAATCGCGTCGGCTAAGGAAGCAACATATGCCCGCTAGATCCCGAAGTTGTCCCCCCTTCCTCAGTGTTTTCCGTTGGCATACATTGCTTCCTAATAAGCCGACGCGCTTGTGAGAGTTGCCTGCGTCGCGTTTGTATACGACAAGCCTGTATACACCAGCCAATCGAATCAGCCGTATCAACAATCGCCCCGTCCTATCTACCCGACCTCTTCCACCCCTCAGAAGCTCTATTGCCCGTGCACGATGTACTTTGTATTCAGCCGGCAATGTTAGCGCCAGGCCGTACCGATTCACCAGTTGTCATAAAATATCGCCACCCGGCTTTTGCAATAATGCGGACAAAGCATTTCACGTGGTGCCGTATATTATTTCATACACCGCTTGCCCACGACGCATTTCTCGAAGGAAACGAGCTGCCCTAGAACCATCCAAAGTTCTATATCTGTTGACTGTTGAGGAAGATGGATAGATAGAGTTCAGCCCTCCCGACGACACCTCGAGACCAAGGCGTAACGAATGCGCCTGTGTATTTATAGTTAAACGCTGCCTGATGGGAATCTATGTTCAACTAACCTGTTGTTATGGGACGTAAACGCTAATGGAGGAGCGATCGATGCGTATTCGTGTTCGCGGGGCCGACCCTGGGGAATGTCCGGAAAACTTGGCAGAATTTGTTTTCTAAGTGTTTGAACCTTCCACGGGATTTAAGTTGACCTGTTAGGTCTTCCCTCTGTTCAGCAGACACTCACTTTGGTTCTAGTCAGCCAAATTATTTTATTTCAAAATTTTAATGCATGTGTTTAGTGAGTAATTTGCTTTAGTAAGTAAGTAAGTAACTTTGTTTATTTTTGTGCATAATAACTCGAGTTGTATTTCTATCTATCTATGATATGTGAGTAGATCTATGTGAGTCCAGAAAAGAAGTGGTTGGATCTAGAGAGAGCTCCAAATTCAGATAATTTTGGAATCATAAGAGGATTCTTAAACCATGGGACTTATACGGGGAACATAGGTCTGGCAATGGGAGACTGTTGTTGAAAGAACGACCTTAAACTTGGCAATGATAGTAGGAACAGCATTTGAGGCCTGGCAAAGAGAGACAGAGGCCTTGGAGCAGACTTTGGGAATATTAGCCTGAAAATGGGAGACTGTTTGAACAAAGGTCTGAGCCGTTTCTAACTCACACGGGAATTGAGTTGACCTGTTAAATCTTCCATCTGTTCAGCAGACGCTCACTTGGGTTTAAGTCAAGCTGGCATCTAGCCAAATTATTTTCATTTCAAATGAGGTTATGCTGTCGTGAACTTTTTAAAGTTTTTTTTTGCACAATAACTCAAGTAGTGTGATCTGATCTTGGTCTAGGAAAGAAGTGATTGGATTCAGACAAATATCTGAATTCAGGTTAGTCTGGAATTATAGAGGATTCATAACCATTGAGACTTATACTAGGAATATAGGCTTGGCAATAAGTGACTGTTGGAAGAAAAGCTCTGAACTGCTAGTGGGAATATAAGCCCAAAAAAGGTAGACTGTTTGAACTTAGGTCTGCGCCCAAGATGGTACATGAAGCGTGAGCAACGAATTCACTTGTTCCTCAAGCAAAAAATGTCTTTGAAGATTAAACGCGTGATGCAAGGTCCTCCTTGGGTCTAGTCGAGGCGCTTAGTTGAGACAACATCGCACACGATTCGAGCAATTAGTGCACGAAGTCCCAGATGCGACGGAACCACATGAACGACTTTACATCATCTGTCTCTGCCCAACGGCAAATGCACCAATGATTCAGAACCCAAATTAAAACCCATTGAAGTGGGAAATTGCATCTTCGCGCGGCAATATTACAAACTTGGCACCGATGAAGAATTCTTAAGTCGTTATTGCACAGCTTGGGGCGAAATTATGACAGGCAGTCCATTACGTGGGTGCCGCTGAAAGAATCTGAAATCACTGAAGAGCAGATCTGATGAAGTAGGCGCCATTAAACCCCTACTGATATATGCTCGCTTTGTCCAGCTAGCAGATAGAAGTACCGCATCTTTAAAACATTTCCAATTCTTTTTTTCAAGAGAAGGATTCTCTTTGGCTAGTTTCCAAGTGTTTTTCCAGTAGAGTATGATGATAGCAATCATTAATTAGACGGAGTGTTCGCTCATCTACGATAATTGCTCTTGCTAGAGGCCCGTATAGGGAGACTCGTCGTAAGCCCTAAGACGGCAATGCGATGGCGCTAAGCTGCAAGTTGTTGGACATGAGGAAAATCTACAATGAACACACCTTGATTGATGTGGGACCGTTTTCATATCTGAGAACCCTTGCTTGTGATGAAATGACCTTTCCAGTGGTTGCTGCCTGGGGAAAAAGGAGTAGATACGTTACTGCTGTGATTTATATTGCTCTTTAACCGTCAAATGGAGTCCGTACGGCTTTCAAATTTGAATCTATCCATAACTTTGCCCACCAGTAACGAATGGTTTTACGGTGTTTCCAACTGCTGTTTTGCATTTCATACTTGTAAATCGGTGGGATGAGATACGTACATACACATATTACATGTATATATCGCCCATTCTCCGTTAACGTGTGCAATTGGGGGTAGAAAATGGTGAAAGATAAAGTTCTTCCAAATACCTAACAAATGTGCTGAACTTGTTACCAGTATTGTCGACCATCTTTTGCCACTTTTGTACGGTGCTACCACCTATACTTTTCGAGATATTAAGTTTTTTGTCTGTAGAAATGGTAATCTCCGTAACAAACCACCAAAGACACCACCAAATAGCCAAAACAAGCTCACGTGCTACATCTGCTTGGAGATTAAAGCAGGGAGAGTAAACCTGTACAAAACAAGGCCAACTACAGTATTGTTACAGTTGATAAAATGCTGTTAATCGAACTTTGCATCGTATCCTTTTCCTGTAAATTCGATAACACAGTGAAGAAAAAATGGTAACGTAAGTTAGACAGTAACGTAAGTTAGAATTATGCTTATGATGATCAATACAATCCAAGCCGTCAGCCCTTACACTATAAAATTTACATGCAAATGTATATCTGATGACCCTTTTTCTGATGAATGGAAGTGCAGGTATCTGTCTCTAATCTCAATGGGATATTATCCGAATAACCATGGTAACGTAAGTTAGAATTAAAGATTGACAAACGGCCTAACGCTGTTTTTTGTTGTCATTTTTCCGATACTCGTGTTTTGTTCTCCCTGCCATGGATTTGTTTCGCAAAAACACAGTCTAGTGGATAAGACAGTGTGAAAATTATTGTGAAATATCTTTTCGTGGGCAAATTATAACCGTCTATCTTTCGGTAACGTAAGTTAGACAAAACCTTGCGACAAAAACAAAACGACATCAGATTTAGTATGAACGCCAGCTGGACAAGTTCATCCACCTGTGGCAAGACGGTTTGGTGGATAGGTGTAAATTATGACTGAAAATTTAGTCAACTCACACGTTTTCATTGTTTGAACCCGACGTTTTGTGCGTTACTAGTGGTTGCGACAGGTGATTTTAGCGTGTTTCTTAGCAAAATCTTCGTCTGGACGACCCGAAGGCAGCTGACAGTTGCGGTAAAACATAACTTAGTATATTACTATCATGTACTGATAACAGGAAAGCACAAGATACGCAGTTATTGCGTGTTTTAAAAATTTTGTGGGCCGCTACTATCATGCGACAGCAATTGCACACGTTAACGAAGAATGGGCGATATGCACCCCAAAATCCAGGTCAAAAGTCTACTGTTGTGCAAAGAAGTGGGTTTGTAGTGTATCGCTGTACATTTAAATTGCACACTGACACCCATGGGTTTTTCATCACAAGTATTTGATACAATTAGAGCCAATACGACTGTGTACTAATGATTTCAGATTGACCCAGATAGCTCATTAGTGTAAATCATATGCAAAATGCTTTATCACACCAGCATCACGTGCTTCTAATTCTCACAATAGCCAAACAGCAATATCAATTCGCTTCAGTACGTATTCAAGTAGTTGTTATATTGATTTGCTCCTCCCCTCATGGGACTAAGCTTGACCCCAATATCTTTTTCTATCACTGCACGCAAAGTTGGATTTACCAATGGTAGTAAATGCCAGTAAAGTCGGGTAATGTTTACTTTGTAAAACAGTGCCGGACTTTGTAAACAATGGTAGCAAATAAAAGTCATGTCCGGTAATTTCATTTACTACAATTAATTGTTAAGCCCGAAATTACCGGACTTGACTTTTATCTACTACCATTGCAAAGTCCGGTACTGTTTACAAAGTAAACATTACCCGACTTAATTGGCATTTACTACCATTGGTAAATCCAACTTTTCGTGCAGTGTTAAGTACATGTCTTTACATTATGTACGTGCCTGAAATCCTGTTTAGTACTTTCTACATTAGGACTGAAGACAAATGAGTTGTTGTTATAGTTGTCTAATGAATGCTATTGTGGGTGAGACAAGCGGCTTTCCGCAGCCGGCCTTCCCCTTAGTGGGTCATTAGAAAAATCAATAAAGCTTAACTACCTTCTGTCGCCGTTACCTTTGACAGTGAGAAGTTTTATATCACGAGCAGTGTGTTGAATAGCAAGTGACCAATACTTAGTTGGTCTGGTCCTTCAGATTTTACACTTCACCAATGACAACTTGGTTACTAGTATCCTTCTCTGCTTGTCAATCAAAAGTATACCACTTGCTCATAGTTGAGATAGTGTTCGTATGAAAGCCCCCTCTGGAAGACTCTCTTTAGAATTATGCTTCATGTGTGTGTGTGTTGCGACAAAGCAATCAGTATCATTTTCTCCTTGGGATAGTGATTCAGGGCGAATTTGATTAGAGATCCTCTTGCAAACGGTGAAATGTTGTTTCAGCCGCCAGATAAAGGAGGACTAATTGCATTGGATCAACTGGCGTCACACGCCGTCCATCGTTCAGGATCTGGTAGATCTGATCATGATTTCTTCTTTTGTCCTTGGAATTGTATTTTAGAATAAAATTCTTCTGGATGTAAAAACAACTTACTTATGGTAGTTTTTCACGCATTGCATTCATTCTCTGGGGCTTCTACACTGTTTTTACTTGTTTTAATTTTGCGCATGGTGTTGCTGAGGACTGCTCATCGGCAGTTTCAAATGTCAAGTCGTTGTTGTTGTTAGTTGTATGTTGCATGTTGATGTATATTTTGGTCCCTGTACTTTTGGTGGGGATTAGAAAAATTTTACGAAATGTTTTAATGATCACCAAATTGAAAGACACAGATATATCATTTTTGTCATTGTGGGGTGGTGTTTAAGGGCCATTATGTAACATTTTGGCACCAAGAATTGAAATATTTTAATTGAAAATTATTCAATTTAATTTAAATTGAAATCTTCGCGTGATTGTAATTTACTTCCATTTATAAAAATATATGTGCAATTATCTCACATTTCTAACATTTATGGTTGGCGCTAAAACAGCTCACAAGAGGCGCACTCAGTTTGTGGTGCCACCACAAACATGGCTGACAGCTGTGTTTCCAACTTTTAAACACACCCGTAAGGCGCCATATTTTGTCACCTCCATTTCTTGAATGGCACTTATTTGCGATGGAGTAGGATTGCTTCAACCTACTTTGTAAAGAAATGATAAGAAAGTTGACTTTTTGTTTCATTCGAATGTGACATAATGCAGCTTTAATTATATATTTTTTTCTCTACACCCAGTGGACTATGTACATGCACAGCCCAGCGACTGATCAGCTGGACGTTGACATTTAACGCTATTTTAAAGAGGACCCGCAAAAGCAAACGTTAAAAGGCATGATTTTGTTCTTATCTATGTGACATATATGACAACCGACGCATTACAAATAGACGAAGAGGGATAATGTATATGTCAATTAACGGTTATGTCTGCTGCATTTACAGGGTCACAT
The DNA here is from genome assembly GCA_013266295.2 of Branchiostoma floridae x Branchiostoma japonicum. NCBI lineage: Eukaryota > Metazoa > Chordata > Leptocardii > Amphioxiformes > Branchiostomatidae > Branchiostoma > Branchiostoma floridae x Branchiostoma japonicum. Next base: position 25,471,943 of record CM023834.1, on the reverse strand, counting down.
TGCTGAAATCAACAGCAAAGGTTATATCAAATCAAATTAAGAAACATTGCAGGTACCATCTAAAACGTCCGAGTAATATCATTTTTATGTCGCTGTGGTGATTTATTATTCGAAAGATATAGATTATCTTAATGTATACTATATATCATTGTCAGTCTAGTGTTAACCTGCTAAAGTGAAAACTGGAAGCGTGCTCAGCAGAATTTGGCAGGTTGATAACATAAAGCATTTTTTAATGTAGATCAAATATGATTTAAAAAAATACAAAAGGAGACGCAGAAAAATGAAATGCAAGTTTCAAGATTCTGGTCACATACAAATCTAGAAATGGGACTGTAGAAATCGTTTTCCTTGTTGAGCCGCGTCTCAAAGTCTGCCACAATGACACGTTCGACTGCGTTTCTGAAATAGTCTACTCCAGCTTTGGTCCCGACATTTTGATTTATGATGCGTGTAAGGTTTTACGACGTAAGGCATTCATATAAAAATATATGTACGTGGGCATATATTGATTTCAACGTGCAAAATTTGCACTTCTATCGGTCGATAAAGTTTCGCACCCCATACTAATGTTGTCTGTTTAAATTCTTCACCTTGCATGCAACGAGGTTTTGACGTAGAGACATGATGATCCATTCTAATGACGATAAAACCACTTGCAGCGAGATTTTTATCTTTCCTGTCAAGGTCCTTCAAATGTTTCTCCAGATAAATCACCCGAGAGTGAGTCACGACACGCCCCGAATCCACGGCTTCGTTGATGAGCCTATTTCTGATTCAGCGTACGCAGCTACATGGCTAGCTAGTTAGATAGGGCTGTACGTTGCCACGTTTTCTGTCTGGATCCTTGACCCTACGCAAAGTTATAGTGCGTTTGGTATTGACAGTATCACTGCACGAAAAGTTGGATTTACCAATGGTAGTAAATGTCAGTAAAGCCGGGTAATGTTTACTTTGTAAACAGTACCGGGCTTAGCAATGGTAGTAGATAAAAGTCAAGTCCGGTAATTTCGGACTTAAACTAAGAATAGTAGTAAATGAAATTACCGGACTTGACTTTTATTTACTACCATTGCAAAGTCCGGTGCTGTTTACAAAGTAAACATTACCCGACTTTACTGGCATTTACTACCATTGGTAAATCCAACTTTTCATGCAGTGTACTAGCCATAAAGATGTCGTACATCAGAGTTTGTCTCATCATTACCTGCTTTAGACTATCACTGAGGATCTCCATGTCATTGCCATCATGACAGTTGAACCATCACTAGTTGAAAGCCATCATCCATATTCTAAAGCCCCTGTCACGCATAGCCGAATATGGCCTCCAGAATACTAACCGAACTCCCCCCAACCATGGTTAGGAGTTTAGGAGTAATGAAAAGTGATCAAATTTTACCTCACGATCCGTCTGGTGTGTTTGATCCAAGCTAGATTAATGCAGAACACGTCGTGACTATGTGATGGGGGTTTTGTGTGACGAGGTTACTAAACATGACCTTGGCGCCGTGAAGAATGCAAACATCGGTCCCATCGTAATCTCCTAACCAACAGCACGCCTTTACCAAATTGAATGTAAACTACAGTTATATCACTTGCAATTGTGCCTTTTTATGGTAAGTAGTAGCGATAGGCAAAGTTTCAAAATCGCGACAACAATGTTTTAAACTGCAAAGAGGTGTTCGTCTTGCAATTTTGTCATAATTGATTGAATAATGGCGGAATGCATCTCCATTAACCTAGATAGCGCAAAGCCTCAATCAATCTTCTCAATGTAGACGCTGTCATATCAGAACGACCTACTAAATGCACTACTGTGTCCTAAATCTACCGCTAAATATTTAGTTGGGCTGTCCCAAAACTCATCCATGTCAGTGCTGCGAATGAGTAGGGACTGAATATGTGACTTGCTTTAGTATATCCCAGAGTGGGAGACGTCATTAAGGCAGCGCGTCGGCAAAACGTACTGCACCTGCGCGAAACTCGTGATGTATTGTGCATAGCACTTTGGCAGAACGTCTCATATAAGGTTGTATTAGAGCATATAAGGTTGACAGCCTGTCTGTAGTTTTCAGATGTTGTATAGGAAAAGATATCATCTGCAACAGGCAAAATTGTGATGCAACGTTGACCAAACACCCAACGAAAAACGTGAAAAATCAGGGTTTTGCGCAGGCGCAGTACGTTCTGCCGACGTGCTCATTAAGGCCACTGATTGCTGCAGCCGGTAGTCCCTTTGGGAACCATTCTAGAACTCTACTGTGGCTAATTTAGCTCCGTGTTGAGAATTGAGATTACAAATGTGGACGTTTGGGGGCAGAGGGCTAAACAAATATTATTCAAACTACCTCTCTCCAAAGTGTCATTATTTCCTTGTACGTTAGTGCTTTACAGCTTGTCTAATGAGAATCATGGTATTCTGGCCAAGGAGATGTCATCTGTTACGTACACAGCGTGATGTGCATGTGTTTTCCCAGTACAACAAGAATTTGGAGACCTCCATGAAATGTTTAGATCTTGTATGGTGGTGACTGCGTCCTCTTCGCATTCACCATGGTAAATGGTCTTTCTTTATTGCGCAAGGAAAACACCAGTTGTCAGCCTTCAAGTATCTAACGAAAAATACCTGTAAAAACAGCAAGCGCTACAAGCTCTCCCTCTGGGACAGACTAAACCTAACCATATCCATTATGCTAACCTAAGAGCCATGCGGAAACACACGGACACACACACACAGGCATACCAAAAACAATACCTCCATTTTTCATGGAGGTAAAAATTGCTCTCAACTACCAAGCACATCATTGGACATTACACACACCCATCCCTGATACAATGAGCTGACAATGGAAAAATATTCATTATTAAATGTATCATAAGCAAAACCACTTGCCACATAGAGCGCACAACAGTGATTGACTTCCAGATAAAAAGGAGATTAAATACTAATTAAGGATTAACAGGATTATCAGCTCCAAGGGAAAGGTAGAAAAGTTAACTTGTATTGTAATTAGATTATTTTATAGACCTCATCAAAGGTAGATGGAATTTGCTGAGGTAAACTGATGAAGTGGCATAACAAGCTAGGTGCACTTTGGTAGAAACATTCGAAAGAATTTTTAGTTTCAGAGCCGCACCCTTGAATAATTGGACTATAAAATATTGATTATATTTTAGCCATACCATAGGTATGGATGAAATATATTGCTTTTCCTCGTGTTTCTTCTCCTCCTTCTCCTCCTGTCATTTCTTTAAATGGATTCAACTCCGTCTCCGTCGTTTTTCTGCCAAATGACCTGAAATTTGGCATGGACGTAGAGTGGGCAAATACCCCCAGACGTTTTTTTTTCTTTCATTTTTGTGAAACAGGCTTTTAAAATTGTTTTATTATATTTCAGCCATACCATGGTATGGATGAAATATATTGTGTTCTCTCATGTTTATATTTCAGCCATACCATAGGTATGGATGAAATGTATTGTATTCCCTCATGTTTCTTCTTCTTCTTCTTCTCCTTCTTCTCCTGTCATTTCTTTAAATGGATTCAACTCTGTCATTTTTCAGCCAAATGACCTGAAATTTGGCATGATGGTAGAGTGACTAAATACCCCCAGACTTTTTTTTCATTTTTTTGATACAGGCTTTGAAAAATGTTTTATTTGGGTTTTTTGGTCATTTTCAGGCAATAAATGTACATTTTGGGATCTGGAGCCCTGGTACTACATCCGAATGACGCGAAATTCAGTATGTGGATACCTTGGACACATGCCCACAGAAAGACATTCACGCTTTTGACATACAACACTTTAAAATTGTGTAAAATAGGGCTTTTTCACTATTTTTGGGCAAAAAATGTACATTTTTGGCTCCTGTGCCCTAATATTAAAACCAAATGACTTGGAATTTGGCATAGGGGATCCTTGGACACATGCCCACAGAACTTCATTCAGGCTTTTGACATACACCACTTTGAAATTATGTAAAATTGGGCTTTTTGGCTATTTTTGGACAAAAAATGTACATTTTTGGCTCCTGTGTCCGAATAATGAAACCAAATGATCTGAAATTTGGTATGAAGGTGCCTTGGGCACATGCCCACAGACCATAAATCACACTTTTATCATATGCTACTTTGAAATTATAAAAATGGGACTTTTTTTGCTATTTTCAGACAAAAAATGTACATTTTTGGCTCCTGTGTCCTGATAGTAAAACCAAATGACCTGGAATTCGGTATGGGGGATCATTGGGCACACGCCCAAAGAATGTTATTCACACTGTTGGCATGCACCACTTAAAATTGTGTAAAATGGGACTTTTTTGCTATTTTTAGACAAAAAATGTATATTTTTGGCTCCTGTGCCCTGATATTAAATCCGAATGACCAGAAATTTGGTATACGGATACCTTGGACATATGCCCACAGAACATCATTCACACTTTTGACATACACCACTTGAAAATTGTGTAAAATAGGGCGTTTTTGCTATTTTCAGCCAAAAAAAGTACATTTTTGGCTCCTGTGCCCTGATATCAAAACCAAATAACCTGGGATTTGCTATGGTGGTACCTTGGACACATGCCCACAGAACATTGTTCAAAAGTTTAGCATACACCATTTTAAAATTATGTAAAATGGCACTTTTTTGCTATTTTCAGACAAAAAATTTAAATTTTTGGCTCCTATATGACCTGATATTAAAACCAAATAACCTGATATTTGGTACGGGATCCTTGGAAACATGCAAACAGAATGCTATTCACCTTGCTGGTATACACAGCTTTCAAATTGCGTAAAATGGGACTTTAAAATGGGAAGGAAATGGCTGAAATATGCTGTATTTGCTCCGGAGCAAATGTCGGCCTTTCTAGTTCTTCTTCTTCTCCTCCTTCTCCTGACATTTCGTTAAATGGATTCAACTCTGTCATTTTTCAGCCAAATGACCTGAAATTTGGCATGGAGGTAAAGTGACCAAATACCCCCGGACGTTTTTTTCATTTTTTTGATACAGGCCTTGAAAATTGTTTTATTTGGGTTTTTTGATCATTTTCAGGCAATAAATGTACATTTTGGGCTCTGGAGCCCTGGTACTACATCCGAATGATGCGAAATTTGGTATGAGGATACCCTGGACACGTGCCCACAGAAAGTCATTCACGCTTTTGACATACACCACTTCAAAACTGTGTAAAATAGGGCATTTTTGCAATTTTTGGACAAAAAATATACATTTTTGGCTGCTGTGCCCTAATATTGAAACCAAATGACTTGGAATTTGGTATGGGGGATCCTTGAACACATGCCCACAGAACATCTTTCACGCTTTTGACATACACCACTTTGAAATTATGTAAAACAGGGCTTTTTGGCTATTTTTGGACAAAAAATGTACATTTTTGGCTCCTGTGTCCGATTGATAAAACCAAATGATCTGAAATTTGGTATGGAGGTGCCTTGGGCACATGCTCACAGACCGTAAATCACACTTTTATCATATGCTACTTTAAAATCATAAAAATGGGACTTATTTGCTATTTTTAGACAAAAAATGTACATTTTTGGCTCCTGTGTCCTGATAGTAAAACCAAATGACCTGGAATTTGGTATGGGGGATCATTGGGCACACGCGCAAAGAAGGTTATTAACACTGTTGGCATGCACCACTTAAAATTGTGTAAAATGGGACTTTTTTGCTATTTTCAGACAAAAAATGTATATTTTTGGCTCCTGTGCCCTGGTATTAAATCCGAATGACCAGAAATTTTGTATACGGATACCTTGGACATATGCCCAAAGAACATCATTCACACTTTTGACATACACCACTTCAAAATTGTGTAAAATAGGGCATTTTTGCTATTTTCAGCCAAAAAATGTACATTTTTGGCTCAAGTGCCCTGATATTAAAACCAAATAACCTCGGATTTACCATGGGGGTACCTTGGACACATGCCCACAGAACATTGTTCAAAAGTTTACTATACACCATTTTAAAATTATGTAAAATGGTACTTTTTTGCTATTTTCAGACAAAAAATGTACATTTTTGGCTCCTATGACCTGATATTAAAACCAAATAATCTGATATTTGGTACGGGGGATCCTTGGACACATGCAAACAGAATGCTATTCACCTTGCTGGCATACACAGCTTTCAAATTGTGTAAAATGGGACTTAAACATGTGAAGGAAATGGCTGAAATATGCTGTATTTGCTCCGGAGCAAATGTCGGCCTTTCTAGTATTCCCTCATGTTTCTCCTCCTGTCATTTCTTTAAATGGATTCAACTCTGTCATTTTTCAGCCAAATGACCTGAAATTTTGCATGGAGGTAGAGGAACCAGATACCCCCAGACGTTTTTTTTTCATTTTTTTGATACAGGGTTTTAAAATTGTTTTATTTGGGTTTTTTGGTCATTTTTAGGTAATAAATGTACATTTTGGGATCTGGAGCCCTGGCATTAAATCCGAATGACGCAAAATTTGGTATGGGGATACCTTGGACACATGCCCACAGAAAGCCATTCACGCTTTTGACATACCCCACTTCAAAATTGTGTAAAATAGGGCTTTTTTGCTATTTTCAGACAAAAAATATACATTTTTGGCTCTTGTGCCCTAATATTAAAACCAAATGATCTGAAATTTGGTATGGAGGTGCCTTGAGCACATGCTCACAGAACGTCATTTACGCTTTTGACATGCACTTCTGTAAAATTGTGTAAAATAAGGCTTTTTTGCTAGTTTTAGACAAAAATGTACATTTTTGGCTCCTGTGCCCTAATATTACAACCAAATGACCTGAAATTTGGTACCCGGATACCATGGACACATGCTCACAGAATGCTATTGACATGTTTGACCTATTCCATGTCGAAATTGTGTAAAATAGGGCTTTTTTGCTATTTTCGGACAAAAAATATACATTTTTGGCTCCTGTGCCCTAATATTACAACCAAATGACCCGAAATGTGGTACCGGGATACCATGGACACATGCTCACAGAATGCCATTGAAACGTTTGACCTATACTATGTCAAAATTGTGTAAAATAGGGCTTTTTTCCTATTTTCGGACAAAAAATGTACATTTTGGCTCCTGTGCCCTAAAATTAAAACCAAATGACCTGAAATTTGGTATGGGGATACCTTGGACACATGCCCACAGAACTTCATTAACGCTTTTGACATACAGCTCTTTGAAATTGTGTAAAATAGGGTGTTTTTGCTATTTTTGGCCCAAAAATGTACATTTTTAGCTCCTGTGCCCTGATATTAAAACCAAATAACCTGGGATTTGCTATGGGGATACCTTTGACACATGCCCACAGAACATTGTTCAAAAGTTTGGCATACACTATTTTGAAATTGTGTAAAATGGACCTTTTGTTATATTTCAGCCATACCATAGGTATGGATGAAATGTATTGTATTCCCTCATGTTTCTTCTTCTTCTTCTTCTCCTCCTCCTCCTCCTCCTGTCATTTCTTTAAATGGATTCAACTCTGTCATTTTTCAGCCAAATGACCTGAAATTTGGCATGATGGTAGAGTGACTAAATACCCCCAGACGTTTTTTTTCATTTTTTTGATACAGGCTTTGAAAAATGTTTTATTTGGGTTTTTTGGTCATTTTCAGGCAATAAATGTACATTTTGGGATCTGGAGCCCTGGTACTACATCCGAATGACGCGAAATTCAGTATGTGGATACCTTGGACACATGCCCACAGAAAGACATTCACGCTTTTGACATACAACACTTTAAAATTGTGTAAAATAGGGCTTTTTCGCTATTTTTGGGCAAAAAATGTACATTTTTGGCTCCTGTGCCCTAATATTAAAACCAAATGACTTGGAATTTGGCATAGGGGATCCTTGAACACATGCCCACAGAACTTCATTCAGGCTTTTGACATACACCACTTTAAAATTATGTAAAATTGGGCTTTTTGGCTATTTTTGGACAAAAAATGTACATTTTTGGCTCCTGTGTCCGAATAATAAAACCAAATGATCTGAAATTTGGTATGAAGGTGCCTTGGGCACATGCCCACAGACCATAAATCACACTTTTATCATATGATACTTTGAAATTATAAAAATGGGACTTTTTTTGCTATTTTCAGACAAAAAATGTACATTTTTGGCTCCTGTGTCCTGATAGTAAAACCAAATGACCTGGAATTCGGTATGGGGGATCATTGGGCACACGCCCAAAGAATGTTATTCACACTGTTGGCATGCACCACTTAAAATTGTGTAAAATGGGACTTTTTTGCTATTTTTAGACAAAAAATGTATATTTTTGGCTCCTGTGCCCTGATATTAAATCCGAATGACCAGAAATTTGGTATACGGATACCTTGGACATATGCCCACAGAACATCATTTACACTTTTGACACACACCACTTGGAAATTGTGTAAAATAGGGCGTTTTTGCTATTTTCAGCCAAAAAAGTACATTTTTGGCTCCTGTGCCCTGATATCAAAACCAAATAACCTGGGATTTGCTATGGTGGTACCTTGGACACATGCCCACAGAACATTGTTCAAAAGTTTAGCATACACCATTTTAAAATTATGTAAAATGGCACTTTTTTGCTATTTTCAGACAAAAAATGTAAATTTTTGGCTCCTATATGACCTGATATTAAAACCAAATAACCTGATATTTGGTACGGGATCCTTGGACACATGCAAACAGAATGTTATTCACCTTGCTGGTATACACAGCTTTCAAATTGCGTAAAATGGGACTTTAAAATGGGAAGGAAATGGCTGAAATATGCTGTATTTGCTCCGGAGCAAATGTCGGCCTTTCTAGTTTGTTGTTTTTTTGTGGTCATTTTCAGGCAATAAATGTACATTTTGGGACCTGAAGCCCTGGTAATAAATCTGAATGACCCCAAATTTGGTATGGGGATACCTTGAACACATGCCCACACAAAGTCATACACGCTTTTGACATACACTACTGTAAAATTGTGTAAAATAGGGCTTTTTTGCTATTTTCAGACAAAAAATGTACATTTTTGGCTCCTGTGCCCTATTATTAAAGCCAAATGATCTGACATTTGGTCTGGAGGTGCCTTGAGTACATGCTCACAGAACGTCATTTACGCTTTTGACACACACTTCTGTAAAATTGTGTAAAACAAGGCTTTTTTGCTATTTTCGGACAAAAATGTACATTTTTGGCCCCTGTGGCCTAATATTACAACCAAATGACCTGAAATTTGGTACGGGGATACCATGCAAACATGCTCACAGAATGCCATTGACATGTTTGACCTATACCATGTCAAAGTTGTGTAAAATATGGCTTTTTTGCTATTTTCGGACAAAAAATGTACATTTTTGGCTCCTGTGCCCTAAAATTAAAACCAAATGACCTGAAATTCGGTATGGGGATACCTTGGACACATGCCCATAAAACGTAATTTACGCTTTTGATATACATTTCTTTAAAATTGTGTAAAATAGGGTGTTTTTGCTATTTTCGGCCAAAAAATCTACATTTTTTGCTCCTGTGCCCTGATATTAAAACCAACTGACCTGATATTTGGTACGGGGGATCCTTGGACACATGCAAACAGAACTTTATTCACCTTGGTGGCATACACCGCTTTCAAATTGTGTAAAATGGGACTTTAAAATGCTACGGAAATGGCTGAAATATGCTGTATTTGCTCCGGAGCAAATGTCGGCCTTTCTAGTTATATGTATATATTTTGCTGTCTTCAGCTAGTTGAATATCGGTTGATTCATCATGCAGTTCTTAAAATAATCTACTTCACGGTATTACTTGAATACACTTTAACGTATTTTCTATTTACACTTGAGCAATGTAGTATCAGCAAAAACATAAAAACTTGCCTATGGCATCAACACATGAGATGTTTACCAACTAAATGATTTTTTTAAAATTCATTTGCACATATCATCTCTGCATGGTATCCTCAAGTTTCCTTGAGTCTTTATATCATTCATTGAATAACCCTGTTATTTTTTTTCATTTATCAAATAATTATGAATTTGGAACATATATGCTTGATAATTTTTTTTCTTGATTGGCACCCTGGGTACGGATGACTCAATTTAGCAGAAGATTGTTGCGCACTAGACCAGACATTCTGAAAGTGCCCAGACAACTACTTAAGACATTTCATTTGTTCTGATTTATTCCCTCGAGAAAGCCATTATCTGTTTGTCCCCAAAATGTCTAGACTGATGAATGTTTTATTGGTGTCACTTGCTGACAGAAATAAATAAAGCTATTCAACCGTTGGGCATACGAATCTGGTCAGTATGCCTCGGGGCCACTATTTCATCCTGACCTATGCCTTCAGGTCCTAAATGTATCCTAAATGTTCACCTAATCTTCAGTCTAATCTTCTAAACTATGTCTTGGGCCACATATTTCAAACAAAATTCTATATCTATGCTGGCAATGTTGATTTTACCTAGCATAGCAGTACGAACCTGAACGGCCATTACTATAGTATAGTTGCCTGTGGGCAAGCTATGTTATCATCTATACAGAACTGAGTCATTGGACCTGGATCATTGTAAACATTCAAACACACGTATCTTTAATTGGGTCTGGTACTTTGCCTTTGCTACCAAAGCAAGTGTATCTTCTGTGGTTACGATTTAAGAGTGTCGTTCAGACATATCAGATGCTCATATTGGTGGCTCTGGCTGGAGCGTCATACATCCGGGACCTCGCTTAAGCCCCAGTCACACATAGCCGAATATGGCCTCCCGAATAGCCTCTACCAGGCTTCGGAAAGCGGCTGGAAAGAGTAGTGGCCGCGGACGCGCAAACTGTACTCTCTTCCGGACCAATCCCCTGGCGTGTATATATGTCTATTTGGCCAATTTCTACTCTTTCCAGCCGCTTTCCGAAGCCTGGTAGAGGCTACTCCCGAACGCTGCCGAACTCCCCCAACTATGGTAGGTCGGGAGCAAGGTCGGCTGTGGTTGGCTACATGTTCGGCTACGCCAGCCGAATGTTTCAAAAAGTTGAAAACATTCGGGTGTGGACGGGTTGGTTCGGCCATGGTTGGCTGGCGTTCGGGAGTAGGTCCGCGCAGTGGTCGAGCGTGGCTGGCAGTCAAATTTGACTCAAATTTGACTCAAATTCGATTCGTATCGAAGGTAGGCGTGGTCTGAATCTGGTCAGACAGCTCCCGAACTTCAGCCAGACTTGGCTTTACCTTCGCCTACACCAACATTCTTGAAATGTCTGCAACTCAAAGTTCCTTAGAACATCCATCATTCAGCACCATGTCTTTGCAGCTTTAGCTATTTATCTCATTTTTTTAATTCAAAAAACAATTTCAGTCGAAACCCGTGATAACTACTTTTACACGTGATAACGGTTGTATCAAGCATATCGCATTATTTCGCTACAAAAAGAAAGGTATGAATCCTCTCTAGTAATTCTTCTTCTAGTAAATTAATGAGATAGAAGGTCGCTATCTCATTAATTCACTAAATAGAGAACAAGAATAGAGTCGCTATCTCATTAATTCACTAGATAGAGAATTCTTCTACTAGTAAATTAATGAGATAAGGGGTCGCTATCTCATTAATTCACTAGATAGAGAACTAGAATTCTTCTTCTAGTGAATTAATGAGATAGAAGGTCGCTTTGGGGGCAGCCGATCATAACAGGAACCCCCACCCCCGCTAAAGCCGACCCGTTGACAAGGATATCCTTTAACTGCTGGCCACAACGCCCAAAACTAACCCCTCCAAAATACTGTAAATAGTATATAAGTATGCGGATGTCACTGCAGGGTGTCACGTAAGAGTAACAATAAGCTTGCTTGAAACGGCCACATCGCAATCGAGCAGACTTTATCTCATTTTTCCGCTGAGAATTAATGTGATAAGACAGTTCCGAAAAGGCGACTTCAAGTTAATACGTGGATATCGTCAGCATTATCAATGAAACCGTTAACGCCACTTCGCTGACATGAGAGGAAGTCAGAAATAGCTTTGGGATTTACGATAGCCGAACACACGAAGGTCGGGGAAACGAGGAGTACGATCTGAGTATCTCAAAGAGGACTCGATGGTATTCCTGATTAATCTCAGTGTATGGTCGTTATCTGTGCCCATGATTCGACGATATCCATGTATTAACTTAAAGTCGCCTTTTCGGAACTGCCTTATTTATTCTCAGTGGTTACATCTGAACCGCCTGGAAATTGAATATTCGGTCATATTTTGGCCGGTAGTGCTGATTGGTCCCTTCTGTCTTGTTCATTAGTCCTTCTCAGTATGTGCTGATTCTTATCTCCTGGCTGCTCAGCAGGTATCATTGACCAAGGAAGGGTTTGTTTATTTGCCTTGGACGGGGTGGAGTAGCCCTTGAGAGACACTGTTGTCACGATTGTGCTAACATTTGAAGTAACACAGTCACAAAGAAAGTTTTGCTTAAAGAAAGCTACAATGCATTGTTGCCCTACAGTGGGGAAGATTCATAGATTGCAGGAGTCCGGGGGATTCGCTGATGTGGGGGTGATTCATAAACTGCAGGAGACCGGGGTCGCGATGGGAATGATTCAACGTGCTCAGATGTAAGGGAGAATCGTGCTGCGCGGGGCCTCGATCTGTCATAGGCGAGTGGGTTCTGATGCCTTTTGGACGAAGTATCGAATAAGCAGTTTCATGTTTGGAAGGGGCACTGTGATCATGAATTAATGAGATAGCGACCCCTTATCTCATTAATTCACTAGAAGAAGAATTCTCGTCTCTATCTAGTGAATTAATGAGATAGCGACCCCTTATCTCATTAATTTACTAGAAGAAGAATTTTCGTCTCTATCTAGTGAATTAATGAGATAGCGACCCCTTATCTCATTAATTTACTAGAAGAAGAATTTTCGTCTCTATCTAGTGAATTAATGAGATAGCGACCCCTTACCTCATTAATTTACTAGAAGAATTTTCGTCTCTATCTAGTGAATTAATGAGATAGCGACTTTCTATCTCATTAATTCACTAGAAGAAGAATTCTCGTCTCTATCTAGTGAATTAATGAGATAGCGACCTTCTATCTCATTAATTTACTAGAAGAAGAATTCTTGTTCTCTATCTAGTAAATTAATGAGATAGCGAACTTCTATCTCATTAATTCACTAGAAGAAGAATTCTCGTCTCTATCTAGTGAATTAATGAGATAGCGACCCCTTACCTCATTAATTTACTAGAAGAATTTTCGTCTCTATCTAGTGAATTAATGAGATAGCGACTTTCTATCTCATTAATTCACTAGAAGAAGAATTCTCGTCTCTATCTAGTGAATTAATGAGATAGCGACCTTCTATCTCATTAATTTACTAGAAGAAGAATTCTTGTTCTCTATCTAGTAAATTAATGAGATAGCGAACTTCTATCTCATTAATTCACTAGAAGAATTCTTGTATCTATCTAGTGAATTAATGAGATAGCGACCTTCTATCTCATTAATTCACTAGAAGAAGAATTCTCGTCTCTATCTAGTGAATTAATGAGATAGCGACCTTCTATCTCATTAATTTACTAGAAGAAGAATTCTTGTTCTCTATCTAGTAAATTAATGAGATAGCGAACTTCTATCTCATTAATTCACTAGAAGAATTCTTGTATCTATCTAGTGAATTAATGAGATAGCGACCTTCTATCTCATTAATTCACTAGAAGAAGAATTCTCGTCTCTATCTAGTGAATTAATGAGATAGCGACCTTCTATCTCATTAATTTACTAGAAGAAGAATTCTTGTTCTCTATCTAGTAAATTAATGAGATAGCGAACTTCTATCTCATTAATTCACTAGAAGAATTCTTGTATCTATCTAGTGAATTAATGAGATAGCGACCTTCTATCTCATTAATTCACTAGAAGAAGAATTCTCGTCTCTATCTAGTGAATTAATGAGATAGCGACCTTCTATCTCATTAATTTACTAGAAGAAGAATTCTTGTTCTCTATCTAGTAAATTAATGAGATAGCGAACTTCTATCTCATTAATTCACTAGAAGAATTCTTGTATCTATCTAGTGAATTAATGAGATAGCGACCTTCTATCTCATTAATTCACTAGAAGAAGAATTCTCGTCTCTATCTAGTGAATTAATGAGATAGCGACCTTCTATCTCATTAATTTACTAGAAGAAGAATTCTTGTTCTCTATCTAGTAAATTAATGAGATAGCGAACTTCTATCTCATTAATTCACTAGAAGAATTCTTGTATCTATCTAGTGAATTAATGAGATAGCGACCTTCTATCTCATTAATTCACTAGAAGAAGAATTCTCGTCTCTATCTAGTGAATTAATGAGATAGCGACCTTCTATCTCATTAATTTACTAAAATATGAATGATCTATGTGGTAGCTTATTGTAGTAAAATAATTAAATACTTGCACAAAAAGGACTTATCACCAGTTTTTCCAGTTATCACGGGTTTCGACTTGAAATTCCTATCTCAACTAAATAAATGTGACAAATAATCAAGTCTGTCTTTGCAGTGAACCACGTTAACCCCTTTTAATGAACTAAGCTTCCTCTTACCAGGGGCTCTTTCTATTTTCTTCAAGGCATTTGATAAGAGCTACAAGAATTGGCTTTCAATTTTTCACTACACCATGCGTTCTGCATTCGGCCCTGTCGGTTTCTTATCGCCCTCTCCACCAGTTCCCTCAGGTATAACACAGTCCATAACACGTTACGCTGCGTTTTAGTCATTGACCATATAGGATCGTTTGGGGAAATGTTTAGCTGCCGCAGTGATAGAAACGGCGCCAGTATGTAACAAAACACCTCCGCGGGTCATGATGAGATTGGCCACGCACTCAGACCGTGGCCATTTTACGGCTGCTTTTACAGTTTTGAAAAGGTTGGGGTGGAAGGGCTTGGTAATATTTGAGTCCAAAAAAGACATCATCAAGTCTGTCAAATCGTCATGAAAAAAAATGACGGTCTAAGTATTCTATAACAGCCCATTTTCACTATTCAAAATGGGAACGAACTGTGGCACATCTTCAATATTTTCAGCTTTTTATGATCATCCAAGCGTCATTTGGAGAATATAGAATTTGTTATTGCGTCCTACGAACATAAAGACTACGATTGAGGCAGGAATATACATATAAATGAAACATCGGTAAGAAGAGAAGCGTAGAAAACAAAACATTGTTCTAACGCCACCGATTCGTATCGCCTGAACCCAACTACAGTTTTGGCAAAGAGCCTAAGGCATCAGAGGCAACGATAATAGCACCAATAAAAGTGTGTCCCTATTTCGACCTTGCTCTACAATGCTCAATACTGACCTAGTCGATTCCCTTTTCTTCAGGGCCTATTCCATCACCCAAATGACTACTAAAGAGACTTAAAAAGCTGGCTCAGCTATCCGAAAACGTTATTGGTGCAGACGGTGTTGCTTTTATCAGCTTATCTCTTTGTGTGGTCTGTCACAACAGATTTGTTTGTAGTGTTCCAAACTACGACCTGGGCACTTTTCAGTCAACGATGAGTATGTGCTGACTAAAAGTGAGATAACTGCCTGGAGTACGGTTCAATAAAGAGTTTCTCTGGCCCACTTTTGACCAACTCTGAACAGTTTCATTTTTACTCAGTGAATGAGGTCATGATCAGTGACCTCCACGGAGTGTTGGAATGGGTCGTGTCTGTACGTTCGCAGCTGTAACTCACGATCCCTTTACTGCATTGATATGTAGTCTGTCGTGTCGTCTGCTAGTATGCGCGAGATGATGCACGTTGCTTTTTTTATACGTTAGCAGTTTTCATAGGTCATACAATATTTCAGAAAATACCCCTATTTTGATGGACTTGTGGAACAGGTCATTACTTTCGTCGGCCTCTGTGGGTGTGCGCTAATAGGGGTTTTCCAAGCAGATATTGGGTGATTTGTGCCATTTGTTGCGTTCACGGTAGTAGCGTCATGGCGGACGGCCGGTCAGCTGTCGATGTTTAAAGGCATCAAATGCAATTTCAGTGAGTAAATCTGTCTGATATTGACCTTTACTGCATTACTTAGCACATTTTCGTCATCATTTCATACTTGAAGCGTTTGTTCTGCTTGTATGAAGTTGTTTTTTTTTTAAATTTTGTCGACACGATACAACTTCGCCCACTCTGCCAAAAGTGTTACAACATCACGGAGATTTGTGTCCAATGGACTCTTGTTACAGTTGCTATATAAACTTGTCTGACCTTTTCAGCTTAAAGTTGCAAAACACATGTATCAGCTTGAGTACTTCGTACCATTGCCTGGTCATTGATATCTTACGTGTACCTGCTTGAAACTTGAGAAAACACTTTGGATTTTCAACCTTCAACAATCATTTACAGTCAAATGCACAATTGTATTCGGATAACGTTTGTGAGAGAAATCAAGACAACAAGATGAGGACGAGAGGGTAATATTACAGATGATACTGGACACTTTACTGTACAACCAGCAGCAAGTATGGCTTGGCTTCCAGCATGGTAGCAGCCGATCGAAACAGCATGCTTAAAAGATTGTATCTGAGCAAGCGCAATTTAACAGCATTTGGACACCATCCAGATACCGTTTCTCTTTTGCTGTTATCGCCGAGTCAATGTCCATTTATCTGACTTAAGATATGCTTGCCAGCTACTGCTAACCGCGCTTCGCTGTGTGAATTTACACCTTATAAGGGTGTACGTTTCAAGTGCATATACTAACGGGATGCTTGGTTATTTGGGGCGAAACTCCACTGCCACTGCAGTGCACCGGTCATGTAAGGTGACATTGGGTTACTTTTACCTTCCATAACAATCCGGTATAATTGCCAGAAACTCAAAAATAGCATGTTCTGGCAATTACATTGCTTCAGCCACGGGTACTGTGCTTGGTGTTATCTCTGTGAAACCAATTATTTTCGGCTCCGGATAAGAATGATGAATCGCCCCTATGTTTAGGATTTCAGAGAATATCTCCATCAACATCAGTATTACACACAGAAATAGCCAATTTTCAAGGCTCAATGAAAATTCAAAGGAAACGTAGGTAGGATGCTTGATGGTTTTGGATAGTCAGCAAATCGCTAAGCCGCCCCATTTGATTGAATGAACAGTCAAAATATTACAAATGATAGAATGAGATGTTAATGTAATAGCTGACGTTATAGCATTGGTTTAATGTTTTATTGGGGCAAAAGGGAAACAACACAAACTACACACTTCGCTTATGTGTTCGTCCAAGTGAGTGAGAGCACGTGTGTGTGTGTGGGGGGGGAATTACCGAACTTCAGACGACAAAAGGTCAGACACAGGAAGTTAGGTCCCAGATGTTGCTGACCGGGAGCCGGCAGGAAGTTGTCCCAGGAGTCCCTTGGCCGCGTGCCCTTAGAAAAACTGCATAGAAAGATAGACAAAGTCCAGATCATGAGATATCAAAACCGGAAGTTCTGCTGCAGTACCAACAAAAGCCGCCAGGGGGGCCAAAATATAATCACTTCTAGGTCTTATCAAGACCTACCCACCTATCAAGTTTCATGACAATGCATATAAAGCTTCTTGAGGTATGCTGTTCACAAACAGACAAACAGACAGACAGACAGACAGACAGACGGACAAACACTACTGAAAACATAACCTTCTGGGCGAAGATAATAATGAAAAAGAAACGAAATGCACAAAAATGTCCGATTTCTTGTCGTGACTTTGTTCATGCTTCCATGGTTCGAGGCAATAGCCAAGCTATGTAACCCATCACATCATTGCTCTCATCAACTATTCTCATTGACTGCCTACTTTTAATCCTAAGGAACGCCATAACCCTAATGTAAGTAAAACGAGGAGTTGTGGAGAATTCCATAATCACTTTTCCAATGCACACAACACAAGTAGTCCTAAGATCTCAGTCGAAGTGGATCTTTATATGCGTCTGGAGAGGCCTAAAGTATCGACCCGTGGCACAAATCTCGATAAATGGGACCTCCGGAACGTATCGAACTGTAATCTGGGCTGCCCAGGGAAGCATTCGGTTATCTGACGAGGAGCAAGGAGCAAACGGCATCGATGTGAACCGGGTGGAACTTCGATAACGACATTAAAAACGAACATGTCTCTTCATTAACGTCTTACACTATGCACAGGAGGATAACTTATCGGGATTCTCCAGTACCAGATTGATTCCGGTCATCTACAGCTCTTGTAATCACCCATAGTTGCTTGGTATGCAAAGAGGCGGACATTTTAAAAACATGCACAGAAGTTGAGGACGTAAAATTGGACTTAGAGAGGAAGCTGAAATGCTTTAAACATGTCAGAGCAAAATTTGAAAAAAAGAAACAAAATTTACCGGCCAAAGAGTTTATCTCATCCGTCAGTAAACACTACCTCTCTTTTTGCGTTTACTTCCAATGGTGCCGTCATTGGTAAATCAAATGTATGTAGTCTCATTGATATTGAATGGATTGTACTATTGATTTGCTATGTCAGATTTTATAACAGGATATGACGTATTATTACAGCGGCGCCGTTCAAGCTGACTTTGACCTCTCCTCGGTTGACATCAACCAGTGCCCCGGAAGTACAACCATCTTTGCTGACACACACAGATGTAGGAACCGTTCTACTGAGGTATGTCTGAACGCATTCATTTAGTATTATATTTCTACTTTTCTGCAGAAAATATCCTTCCATAGGGGAGGTCTGTACATGTAAACTTAAAATAGTGACACTATACGATATGCATCATAGATAGCAATGATAGACAGAAGTAACACAGAATGCACAAATCAATCAATTGACAAATAAAAACTTCCTTTCCCCTATCTGTTGCTCCGCGGAAAATCCAGCATGCCACAGATTTTCATATATTCCAAAATGAATTCCATGGGAGCAGCTTAAAAGATAGACGTCCCCTCTTCGGTAATTTACACATACATGTAATAATCAATGGAATTGCAATCATAAAGTAATTATTTCCCTTCAGATTGAAGGTTTCCTGATCAGGCAAGTATATGTAGCGGGCGTGGCGGCCATTGTTATTCCTACCACGATCAGATCTCGGCGGAGAAAGCTGGCGGTTCAGTCATCGTTTTTTACCCTTCAGTAACTCCAATTGCTTCTGTCGGGTAGACGAATAATCCCATTTTAACGGGCAGGATGGAATAAGCTGTTGTAAGCCACGCTTGTCAGCATGAGTTATTTCATGGATTAAGAGCGCTGGCCGGTACCAATGTCCTTGAAATTACATTTTACACTGGAAACAGGATGACAGAAACATTGTATACGTACAATTATTTTGGTGCTATACGTTGAAATGAAATAGTTCATCTCTTGGAGGTTTGGTCCATGGCAAAAAGAAAAACCTTGGCGTCATAGAAACAATGAGACAAACATAAAAGCAATTAAAGAAGAGATCAAACCCCTATCTATAGGGACGGAGATTGTCAGAGGTTGATAAGACTATCTAGAAGCCAGATGCCGTTAAAAATAGTGGAATTAAGAGTTTGCCGCGAGAAACCACCCACGGATCAGAGCCTTACTAGGGAAGGCCCTACAGCGTAGACCTAAAGCTTCAGACGAATTAGCAAACTCTTTGAAGATTTGACTTCCTTCTAAAACTGCTGAGCGGCGGGACCACTACGATCTGTCTTACTTTCTGAAATGCCAAACGTTGGGGAGAACGATTTAAAAATGCATTTGATTCTGAATCATTAGGTAGATATATACAAACAGAAATTGAGTGTAGCCTCTTCAAACATGCACAGAGGCAAAGTGACTAGAACGCAAAATAAAAAGTAAGTACAAAAATGTACGATTTAGCACAATATCTAATTAGCTTCGAACAAAATTAGAAGACCAACAGATGAAACATTCTTGTGCACAGTTGAACTACTGGTACATGTGCTCGAAAGTATTCCTTATATATATTTACGGCAAGATGTTGACACGGTATGGAGTACACACTCTTGAAAGAAAGCAGCCCCTCCAGACATTGTTTCAGTGTTCCTTGTATTTCACCCCAGTGTGTCCCAATTCCCGGCCAAGGCTTCCGGCGAGGTTCATACTACTGCCGATGTCGGAAGGGATACTACTTTCCAGAACCAACCGTCAATCAAACGTTCTTCGACGGCACTGTTGTTGAAGAGGAGTACCTAAGATGGCGACGAGGCAAGCGCACAGCGTACCCCAACAGTTTCCAGTGCCTGCCATGCGCAGAAGGGTGCGAGTCTTGCCTGGACGGGTCGCCATGTTTGGTGCGGGAGGACCAGGTCCTGAGAACCGTCGTCGCTGCAATCCAGTGCTTGAGCGTTGTCGTCTGCCTGGTGCTTGGAGTTGTCGCATTCAAGCATCGGAAGACAAAAGTAAACTGTTCATATATTCTTTGGTGTGGCAGCAGTATTCAACTGATTTCTAACTGTTGTAACAACTCAAAGTCTAAAACAACCATTGTCTTTTGGCGATTCTGTATGCAAATTGATTCTTTACTTTTTAATGTATCCGTTTATGCCGAAACTGATCAGCTAGTTACACAGTTGCTCCAAGAAATAGCTCACCTAGTTCATCTGATGTGTTTGTTACAGTCTGTTGAAGCCTTTGGCCCGTGGCTGCTGCTGCTTCTGCTTTTCGGGACAGTGTTGTTGTACAGCCCGGTAGGTCTTTCCTCTCCTAAGCGTTTCTATCCAATTTGCATATTCGATATGCGATTTGCATATTCGATATGCAAATGTAGGGTTCCATGAAAAACCATGCATTATGATTTCCTATTCTTGTACACCATTAGCAATAGCCATTGTATTCTACATGTAATTACCTTCGCCAAGAAGGTTATGTTTTCGTGGCCGTGTGTCTGTGTGTGTGTGTGTGTGTGTGTGTGTCAACAGCATAACTTGAGAAGGCTTAGATGGATTATCTTGATACTTGGTAGGTGGGTAGGTCTTCATGAGACCTCGAAACGATTAGATTTTAGGCCCCCTGGCGGCTTGTTATGGTACTGCACCGGAACTTCCGGTTTTGATATCTCATGATCTGGACATGCTAGGGTGATGATTTTTGGATGGTAGGTAGCTCTTATGCTCGGGAAGAAGTGACGTAACTTTGGGCCCCCTAGCGGCTTGCACTGGAACTGCAGGAGCATTTGTATGAAAATGTTTTAAGTAGGATAACTCAATAACCGGTCGACGGATCGTCTTGATATTTGGTATGTAGGTAGCTTAAGTGATGCTTGACAAAATTAGATGACAATTATGCAAATTAGGATCTAATTTGCATAATTAATAAGGAAATTCTATAATTCAGCTACCTTCCATGATAGGACTATTATACCTTGTGACATGTGTAATTAAGAATGAGAGGAACATCGCCATAAATTAATTATGTAAATCAAGACCTAATTTGCATAATTAATGAGAAAATACTTTAATTCCAAGTGGTTGGTGTTGGCGATTTCATGTACTTGCGCATTTCGAAGTTGACTGGAGGTGAACATCATTTAACATAACTTATTCAAATCAGCACCTTATTTGCGGAAATGCTAGAATTACCTTCTTTGTTAAGATAACACTGTCATTGGGAGGAGAATATGATTAACTGATGTAATTCATGCAAATGAGGATCTTATTTGCATAATTAGGGGAAAAATCTATAATTCGTCAGTCATAAAGGGTAACCTCATTTGGCGAAGGTATGGGATCGTGGAACTCTAGTTATATTAGTGATCGCGATCACCATATTGGGAAAGTGCCATCC
This sequence comes from Branchiostoma floridae x Branchiostoma japonicum, assembly GCA_013266295.2. NCBI lineage: Eukaryota > Metazoa > Chordata > Leptocardii > Amphioxiformes > Branchiostomatidae > Branchiostoma > Branchiostoma floridae x Branchiostoma japonicum. Next base: position 25,450,195 of record CM023834.1, on the reverse strand, counting down.
AATAAGAGTTTCTTTGAATATTCAAGTAACCATAAAGTTTTTTCCACTTCACCTTTACAGGTCATAGTGCTCTACTTCAGACCTATTGCCGCTACATGTCTCCTACTGTTCTGGTTCCGTGAGCTCGGCTTCGCTTTGGCCTACGGAGTTCTTGTTCTGAGAGCAAGGAGGTAATGCTAATGGCACAATATTGCTGAAATAAGTGATGGGAGTTTGCAATGGTTTATTTATGCTACTCGTTTGCTTTGATATTGCTAGTAGGTAAAATATACTGTGTATCCCAAGCCATAAATTCTTATAAAGAAAAAAAGCCACATTTTGGCACCGGATGTGTTGGGGAAAAAAGAAGAAACCTGGCTGTGATCCTTACACATTGTGTGCTTAAACGTGATTCATTCTCCCTACAATGAAAGAACTTCAAGATACGATGCCAACGTAGTGGCATAAACAGAGACATTTCCGGGCCTTTGCCGTCGTCTGTCTGATTTTCCAGCTCGCAAATGAACTTATAGAATGCCGATTTGTCCAAATTTTAGAAACTATATTGTTACATCATCTAACATAGATTGGATTGTCTGAGGGAATTTGTCTTGAAGCATGGTCAAAATTAAATTTATCTGTCTACTGCCGTTTGTATGTAATACAGTCTGTATCTGTCTCACAAAAATCGACTTTCCATTGAATGTATTGGCAAGCTTTCAAGGCTAACTCATGGCGGCCATGCATCAATTTAGTCACTATAGACAGGTTCGATAGTCACTATAGATAGTTGGCTTCAACCATTCCACTACATGAAATTGAATTTGTTTAGGAACTGAAGTCTTTTCCATGTCTTGAAATAGATATTTGGAAGTTTTCCAAACAAGATCGGCAACCCAACTGGAGCTATCTGATAAGGGTCTGCTGAAGTTGCTTGCTGCCATCGTGCTGGTTGCCCTAGGTCTTCTGTTCGCTGGTACGGCGTGTACCGTTCAGGAGGCCCGAGCGGGCATCAGCATCGTCTCGGTAGATGGGAGAACGGGCTCGGGACTCAAGTTCCCCTACTGCTCACTGAGTCTGTGGAGCTACTGTTTAGACATAGGTATTATAATCATATATGATGTGGTATAAGGGGGGGGCACTGTTGGTCACAACAGAACGCAAAGAAATTAGACTGTAAATGAACAACAACAGTAACGTTAGTCATTTTTATTTTGTTAGGTACATTCTTATACTTTAATATAGAGGATTTTTTATGATATAGATCGTGATTTATTTACATGTCAATGGCTTACTTAATTACCTGCTTTGATGTTGTTTTTGTTGATCTGGTGCAAATCAGTATTTGGGGAGGGTCAAAACCATGCAAGATAGAAACATAGAACAAACGACTGCACTATGTCTTTTTTTAATGTCTATTACTATTCAATGGTAGTAAATGCCAGTAAAGTCGGGTAATATTTACTTTGTAAACAGTACCGGACTGTACGATGGCAGTAAATGAAATTACCGGACTTATCTTTTATTTACTACCATTATAAACTTAGGTACTGTTTACAACGTAAACATTACGTGACTTTGCTGGCATTTATTACCATAGGTAAATGCAACTGTTCGTGCAGTGTAACCGGTTTATAACCCACACTTTCTCAGGAGAACTGCTGTTCCTGGTGTGGGGCCTGTACCAGTGTTATCGCATCCGCTCAGCGCCCTCCGAGTTTAACGAGCCGCTGTTCATGACCATCGCCATTGGCAATGAGGCTCTGCTCACATTGATTTTCAACGTCGCGAGGTAAATTTCTAGTCACTACTGCGTAGAGCAACCCTCTCATCCTTCTCTGAAGGTCCAGCCACGTTCGTCGTGCGATCTTATCTTCGTACGATCGTCGTACGATCGAAAACCGAAGGCATTCTTGGGATAGCTGTGCTTGAATCATACAAAATTCAACTGTCATCTTACGGAAAAATCTGTCTCAGATCCTTGTCGGCGGCTGGTTTTGTCACAGCCTACGGCATCAAAATCGTACGACGACCTACGACGATAGTAACAGCGCCGTAGTAAGCTTATTTTGAAATCAGTTGATTAGTGACAATAAGGGGCATTGGAATATATATTTCTTTAATGACTGGACTAACTTACGGCATCTGGGTCGTTGATCTGAATGTAAACCCCAATAGAGTCGGGATAAAAGCGCCGACTATCAACTTGTTTTGCCAAAGCAGCTGCATTCAGACACTTCATTTGGTCCGCTGACCATGCTGAGAGTTCAGCATCAATGGCGCGCTTGAAGTACTTCCACTTGACTTAATCCCTGGCGCCGCCGCAGGCTGAAATGTTATGGTTGGTGTTTGACGAGTGTTGAAAGGGTGAACTATAGACATGGTGTAGTCAGCTTAGATGCATTGGATGTTGCGGTTTTCTATAGCAATGTGGGATCCATGCACTGACTGCAATAGTGTGTTTGTGCTGTTTTGCCATTTTAACCACCGAATCCTTCCGGTTTTACGTTTAAACTTAACTTTACAGACATGCGGTCCTGCCAATCATCCACCCGGATGTGACGTACTTAGCCCACTTCCTCCATAGCCAGCTGACCGTCACGGTCATGGTCGGGATCATCTTCATTCCCAAGGTCACTATCTTCTTTGTCTAGCTTAGTATCGATTATATATAGAACAGTATAACGTACTTAATAACATGCCCAATGTTACTGTTCTTTTCTTTCTGACTTGTGGCCTTTCCTGCTCTTTTTTGTCCCTCAAAGCTGCGCCATATTGGCCAGGTGGAGAGGCAAAGACGTGACTTCCGGTCGCGGAAGTTCCGGGCCAGAAGCTATGCCCCAGGACTGGAGCTGGACAACGCCATACCCCGGACCCAGACGAACGGCTCCATCTGCGAGCAGGCTGCAGACCCATCGGAGCTCAGGGTAACGCGCTGATAGGGTGTTTACAGTCACGTGACTATGACGTTATATTTCATCGTCCGCCATGTTGGTAGGGTATAGACGCGTTAGACGTCACTGTGTGAAATATAATCTTTAGTTCCTCCATAAAATGGACCTTTTTCCTATAGTCCCACCTACCTCGGTCAAAACATAAAAATGCAAATATTTGACCGACATGCAGCCACTCTCCCATTGGTTAATCGCTAATTGTCATGTTATCATTGGTTGAACTGATAATTGTGATGGACAGTCAGGAAACGTATATTGGACCCGAAGCGTGTTTCCGTGACGTCATTGGTGCTTCGGCCGCCATATTGGTGTCATTTCTGTCAATAGCACCTCATTGATGAGTTGTCACTGATAGGGCACCAATATGGCGGACATCATTCGTTCCGAATTAATGAAGTTATCGCCTAACCTTATGATTAATCATGACGATTACAGCAGAACGACCACATGTGTGGGTTTGCTATATCATTTTCTTGCCTATAGGAGGAACTGAAAAGAGTGTACCAAGAGCTGGAGGTGTACAAGCTGAAGACGATGATGATGAACAACCGCCACATCCGCAAGAAGAAGGGCAGAAGACGTCCTCTCATCGCCATGCTGACGTCACGAGCTTCTGACGAGGACTCCGGGGGCGGTCGGGACTCTTCGTTTGATACCCCGAGCGAGCAACGTACGATCACCCCCGAACCACGTGATAGGTGAACTGGCCAATCCTAACTGGCAATGTGAGAAACAACTTGACCTGACGAATCAACGATTCGCAGCCATGGAAAAGCGCCCATTTATTTCAAAATCATCATTCAGAAAAGTCAGAAAAGGGTCATTCTCAAATGAGGTGAAGCATGATGCTTTTTCAAGTAGCCATCGGGGCAATGCGTTGTCGCTGCGGTTTGCGTTTTCAACCAAGCACACCGGGCCACCTCTAGTCTTCTTGAGAAGCGTGTTGTGCTCTACTGTGTACAGAGGTTTGGTGCATAAGTTCTCCATACACGTGGCCGCCGGCTTTACGTCCCCATCCGAAAGGAAGAGTGCAACCCCTCACAACCGTGCCCGAGCTAGGTTCGAGCCTCCACCCTCTTGATCGACAGAAGTTGATCCATTTTACACCAGCTGCTCTCACACACTTATGCTTTCTTGATGTTGTGTTTTGTTGTCTGTTACACCAATGTGTTTGGGGTCCTCCCCCAGGATACATTTAAAGCGCCTGGATAAATGAATACACTGGAGCGAATCAACAGAAGCTTGCTTTGCTGTATCCAGTTCATAAACTAAAACAATGGGGCATGTCAGCAGACCGATACATATTGTCTTATAGAGAACATGTCTGATTCAACTACAAGGTAAAGATGTATTCCACAAGTAACAACATTCGACTACATTCCATATAGCATTTAATTGGAAATGTAAACTTCACAAGATACACTTTGGAACCAGCATTTATTAGTCAAATGGGGTCAGTTTACAATAAAAAGCTGGCAGTGCAATGAAGTCTCGCCTAGTCTCGCGTTAGCACACCGGGTTACCCCTGTTCTTCTCCATAAGTGTGTTGGGTTCTTTTACCTGCAGAGGTTTGACAGCTGAGGGTAACGCTGACAGCACGTGGGGCGGCCGGCTTTACGTCCCCAACCGAACGGACGAACGCAACCCAACAGTCTTCGCCCCCTCTCGCCATGTGTATAAGCCACTAACGCGTTTTGTGAACATGTCTGTACAGTGATAGAATCAAGGTATCCAGCTGAAGTTATAACATTGTTACAGAATGGTTTCACAGTGCTCATCTGTACATGTTGGGCACTCTCTCTCTTAACTTTCAAAAAATGGTGGTGTAAGTAGTGTTTACATAATACCTATTGTTACTCGTTAAATATTCAATACAATATTGAATATATTACATTTGAAAGTGAATTAGACCATTGTGGGTGAGTACCGTACATAGGGGTCGGATTGTGAGTATATATCTGTACAGTGAATGTGTATAGTGCCCCTAGACTGCACTGCTAGTGTAAAATTGTAAGATATTGCTTCTGTAACATGTAAAATTTTTGGGCTGAGCCGAATCAACCGTAACTTGATGGTACGAGCATACATACAGGTATAATACAGTGTATCTTGTGGATATGAATTATCAACCGTATGCTTGTATTTTGTGAAATTTGTTTTGTCCAAATATGTCGCTTTGAGGAGACTACTTCTTGTATACATGTACTTGATATTCTAAAGATGAAGCATATATTAATCAAAATAATACTTTATAGGGTATATGGAAAACTGATATGAATGTATGACATCATATTTTTTGAGAGAGTACGATGTAAATTCTGTTGTATGGTAGCCACAAGTACATAACTTTGTTGTATGTGCATGCTTACTTGATGTTTTCAATATATATAATATGTAATATGTAGTACATTGTGATTTGCCGGTTTTTGGTTGTACGTTCTGTAAATAACGACGTTTGTTTCTCCAACAGAATAACAAAAGAAAGTCTTTATCAATGTATATATCTTTGCTACATTGTTTGCTACAACCCTCCACCCCCCAAAAATGAATGGATCAACCCTGTACGCCATTCTTGATGACGTATCAAAGCTCGATTTATATCCGAGCCTGCGAGTGTCCTTGTGACCACCTTCATAACCTCTCCAAATGTCCTTGTCAAAACGTCAACCACTCCAGCAAAAACAACAACGATTAGCTCCAACCCATGTCTAGATTTTACCACGAAATTTCCTTCCACGGTGCCCCCATCACAATACACTTGCTAAGTCTAACATAAGAGACACATACTAGTCTTATTGAAGTACGGCTTTGCGAGATTCATGTATGTATATACAGAGAACACGTCATCAAATATAGATCGTTAAAATCGGGTCATCACTGTTTTGCCCTCTCCTAGCAACTGTTTATACTTCACGCTAAAAGGGCATGCCATCGAGTGGAGTATAATCCCTGAGTGTCAAGAAACCAACCCTGTGTTGTCAAGAGACCACTGCCTTTGTTCTAGTAATCCTTTCATCCGATTTGGAACGACATTCGCTTCCTTACTACATCCTGTACAACGAATCAGAGCACAAAACCAACCGCTGTAGAAAGAACTACTTCGTTTATTCACAAAGCAGTAATGATCTGTTTGTATCACTTCGCCAATGCCAGTTCTACGTCTCAAGTTTTTTTGTGTCGAGCTGCCAGAAGCTGTCACTTAGCTTTAGGACGATGATCTGCATTTTAGATGTGAATCCGCCAGACCCTTTTAGTTACGTGTCACTCTACACGTTTTGTCAATGCCCTAATGCAAACCTCACTGGGACATTCAATGCATACAAATCGACCAGAATTGTATAGTCTGTACCAGACACCTTGAGTTGCTAAAAAAATAAGAAGAATCGGCCACATAGTGAGAACAGTATGCCAGAGTAATAAGCTGGCCTTAGAGTAACATGTAGTCAATCCAGATCTGATAGAGACTACGAAATTTAGCCGCATTTTACACTGATACTTTCTTCTTGTTATGTGGCGCATAACGAGCTTCATGAAAACAACAAGACTGGTTCGGTAAGGTCAACTCCAGGCAACCGTTAAAAACTTGTTTGTAGCGTACATGTATGATAAAAGATATCTCTACATCATGATAAATGATTCCAAATACAATTGAAATATTCATTTGCAGCGACTACCATACAGTTACACACCTGGTTTGTTAAGAGTTGGCAGGTGTGAAATATACTATTAGATAGTTGGTCTTAAGGCAAATCAAATATCATCCTTGTCCCTTTTACAGCACAAACACCAAATTGAGTATATCAAGGTTCAAATCAAACGAATACCAAACCATTTAAACTCCAGATATCAGAATAACCAGATTAAAGAACAGTTGGCATTGTACATCAAACCAGGTCAAAACTGTACAAAAGTTACCAATAGTGAAATAAAGCCGGACTTTAATGCAATATATAAGCAATATAAACTCGTATACAATGTATATACAGCGACTATTCAAAACGCATTGAGTCCGTATGAAGGTTTCGATAGATAACTCTTTGTTGATATAGAAATAGTAATTGGACAGTTAGGAATATTACTCCATTTCTAATGCAAAAAAAAATGAATGCAAACAACATTTTATCCCCATACGAATTCTTTTGACGTTGTTTGCATTAAGAGAAGCAAAAGTATATTGGACAGGTAAGGAATTTCTTTAGCTATATAGGCACTTTCAAAGGCTGCCAAATATGAATGTCAAGTACACTATGCCAACCAAACAAAATGGCAGTCACTAAAATATATACAATCCATTCCCCAAAAGCTGTCGAAAATGTAGCTTTCACGCCATCTCAAAATCTTTTCACAACAAGATAAAGGTGGTGTGTGTGATGAAACAATATGAAAAAACTAAATGAAATGCACGTATTTTGATACACAACTTTGACAGAGTTTTGTAGGATGAACCGAACTTAACATACCAAGAGATGCACAGTTTCTTGGGAATTCAAAACAAAACATCACCACCATAAATGTCTATATTTAGTTGCCTGGTACATCATTGTCACTCATTAAAACACTTTATTAACAAAGGATGTTCAAAGTATTAACGTAGGGTGTAGAATATACACTGCTCCTTGGTTTTAAAGTCCCCATATTGTCATCAGATGCCCTCAAAAACACTACCCTTAGATTACAGAAATGAATCTTTGCTGTCAGCAAAGCACTACATTCAGGTCAGCTACAGCTGCCATGTCGGTATGTACGATTAATGAGAAGGCACTGACAACACATGATAACTTTAACACTAACAAGAAACAGGATTTATCGCTACCCCGTGGTGCCGCCGGGAGTTGCCCCGTCTGTTGCCGTGCTGCCGTTGGCTGTCCCCGCGGCGGTTCCCGTCCCCCCGGCCGGAGTCCCGGCAGAGACCGGCTGGTTCTGGTTCCCGTTCACCACCACGGGGTTCAGGTTCTGGGGAACCAGTATGAACCGGGGTGGGGACGTTGGGGCGGGGCCTCCTAAGCCACCTGGCGATGCAGAAACACGAATCAGACAAGAAATGTGAAGCATTGGTAATCTCACTGAGGACCAGATTCCTTGAACACAAACGCCCCAGCTCGCTGTCATCTGAAGTTTCTCAACACATCCACATCGAATCACCGGGCCACTCCGTCTCTTTGGACAAAGTGAGAATACTGGACACTGAACAGGACTACTTTTTAAGAGGCATTAAGGAGGCCATATATATCAGAGCACTTCAGCCTTCACTTAATAGAGATGGTGGACGATATAAACTCCCTGGCACTTTTGATCAATTACTTACGTCACGTATCAGTAAAATCTCGTGTGAATAAGGTCACGTGTTTACAAACCGTAATTCTCGCGAGATCACGTTGTGAAGTGATTGGTCATTAATTATCCTGATGAAGGCGACAGTGGTCGCTGAAAATTTGATCCCTGTATAATTGTGTGTTGGAATAAAGTTCAACCTTTTACTATGATTACTACCAACACAGATGAACTTTCATGATAATTGGTAATCTTTGTGCACGATTGCCTGTCATGACATCACATGGCATAGCCTGGATGTCAGACTGTATCCAGAGCCTTCACAGGTCAGCTCTTCGGCCAACATGCCCCCGAGGAAATAATACCGCAGCCCCCTGAGTTAGCAAACGCAGGCTAACTCGAGGTTGGGACATATGTTTTTCCCCAGAACGATCGCCCAGAAGATTATGGGCCTAGCATACAGGCTATGGATGGCATTGCTGCCTTGTGCATTGTTTGCACGGTCAGGGAATGTGTGGTTAATGGTTAAAAGCGACTTGTACAAAGTCATTGGGTTAGTTTTCACGACGAAGAGCACGAGATATATAACAAATACCCTGATAAGCTCTAAACCTGTCTTACCCAGGCCGATGCAGAGTCCTATAATGAGGCCCACCAGCACGATGGCCAGCGCGATTGCCAGAAACACTGTGATGCACTTCCGCCTTCTGAAGACTTCATCGTCATCATCGTCTTTGAACAGTCGGTAGCAACATGCGCAGCACATGCAGTAGCTGAGAAAACAGATGATAAACCTTTATCATATCCATGACAAATCGATCATACCTCAAGATTAGATTAGATTAGATTGTTGTCAATGAGGAAAAATTGTTTGGGTGTTTTTGTATTTTTGCACAGTAGACGTTCCCGTTACATACGTTTGTTACATGTCTTGATTTGTTGTTTAGTGGTGCCGTTTATATGTGCAAGTGCTTGATTGCGTCACCACTATGTATTGAATCTTTTAAATGTTGTAAATTTGATAAAAAATGATAATAAAAATTGATAAAAAATTAGGAAAAATTGACATATTATAAACAATGACGTACCCAGCACATGTGTAGCAGGCCTTTTCGGTCCCGCTTAGCTCCTGTATGTGGGCGTCCTTTCTAGACGCAGCCTTCTTTTTTCCGTGTCGTTTCGAGGTTCCTTGCTGTAAAGAAGGGATCATGCAAAAAGTTATCATCTTCGTCAACTTTCGAACATGCGGAGCCTCCTTAAACCTTGATCACCAAGTTTCTCATCTCATATTTCTCAATATTTTTCTACTCCTAACACCACTAATATAATGTTGAAGTCATTGGTGCAAATGTTAGTACAAAATACATAACCAACACCAAAGCATATGTAACCACCACCACTATACACCATCACCGGTCTATTTCTACCACCTCTTCATGAACCAAGTGTTACCGTTTTCTTAGACGCCATCCAGTCGCCCTTTTTCTTAGCCGGACGGTCCTATGTTAAGAGGTATGAATGAAATGATCAGTACAGAATCGCAACGCGCATCTCTTTGTTACATTTCATATAATAATACAAAAGATTGCTTAATCGCAGCTGTTGGGTTTCTACTAATCTTGTTGTAAAGTTTCTTCTTATTGTATGTAGACTGTATGTTTCTTAGAACCTATTTCAAATTAAGACATGGTAGAGATGAACACCTTGATCAACGTCTTTCCACTTCCCTTCCGGTCATCCAGAAATTCCGTATCCTGTAACAGCATTTGCATCGTTACCTTTCTGGCAACGCCATAGGGGCATGGCCCATTGTTTCGTGTTTAATTAGATTGTAAGTTTTAGGAACAACGAGAACATTGATGAGGAGAATCATGGTAACGAAGATAAGAGGATAGGATACCATGTTCATGTCTTTATCCTTGAGGACTTGTGCTGTATCCTTCCTTTCAAGTTTCCTTTCGAGTGGTTTCACTTCCTGTAGTAGTGACAAGAATCTTCATACCCATGGAGCTTAACAGAAGGTTTTGAAAATAACGCTTTTGTTTACTAAAGTTTTGTCACTTTTGGTCAGAGATGTGTGACACCACAAAACAAGGTTAGCAATGTACGTTGATAACCAACGGCTAGTGGAGGTAACAAGTACACTAATATACGGTACTCTCAACTATAATCAGGAACAAAACAAATTGTGCAAAGGCAACCAAATGCTTTAAGTAAACTATTACCGCAGTCTTTACCGGTTCGTCTGTCGTCTGGTACTTTTTCTCACTGAAGGATGGTTTCTTTTTCGACTGAGAAATTGAATACAACATCACAACATGACACTGGTTATCACTCTGTAACAAGGCATACGAACACAGCAACTCATTGCCTTTTGTTGGATTTCAAAACGTCTCAAAGACTCAAATATAAAGGAAAGATTTGTAACATGGAAGAGTAAGACACAATGTTGTGTTCCAATATTAATCCCTAGGGTAAAGCGGCTGTCTTGAGTCCTCGTGTCACTCTTAAAAGCATTTTTGTTGGCCGAACGAGCAGAAACTTCAAAGAACATCATAATTGGTCTTCAGTAACATGAACACTTGGAATCCAGCAACCCAACCACAAAAACGTTCTGGGCAATCTGAACATTCACACTGCACAGTTTGTGTTTTGACTGATAAAACGTGTTTCTTTAACTGATAAATGCTAGAGAAAAGATTTACTTGTAGCTTGGCATTAAAATAGCTTCCATGGTATTAGTCTTTTTTTTTCAATTTGCAATTCGAATTATTGTTGGGTTCAAAGCTTACCCCTTCCGGACAATGATAATCTGCCAAGCGGTTGTTTATTCAGCTTTGGATCGATTAGCTGATGCCATTAGGGTTGTGTACGTAGAACTGGCATCTTTTTTATCTGTTTGATTTGAAGGCTTTATGCTTTTAAGAGTGACATGGGGCCTTACCACAGAACCGTTCTCCTGAAGAGGTGGCTGCAACTTTGGTTTGGGTGATTTGGCCTTCACTGGGCCTGTAGCTGCTGCTGCTTTAGCATTAGCATCTTTCTGTTGTGCTTGCGTAACTTCCGGTGTGGGAATTGTGGGATTTTTCTGGGCGGAATTGGCCGGCGTTTCGGGTGTTAACTTCTGGCTAGCAGCGCTCTGTGACTGCTACAAGAGTCAACGGTAAATCATTTTTGCATAAAAATAACACTCAACAATCTTCATGGTGCTTAAGACTTTTCCACGTAATGAAAATAGTATAGCTTTAAATGTTCAGCAATTATGTATTTGTTCTTATCGTAATGTGAGCTCTGGTACCTTGGTGTTACTGGTAGAGGGTTCCTTTTTAGGAGGAGCTAAGTCCTTCTGGAGATCATGGAATGGACCATCCTATTTGTAGAAACATCGGCCATGATGAGAGACTTGAAAACAGTGAGGCAGATTCTCCAACTATTGGAGATAACGTATGCTACTTTCTTCTGAACCTCAGTAACAAGTATTCTGTATGAAGGTTGAAAGTTACCTGGGCTTGTCTCTAAGTAAATGTTCTTAAGTGTTAAAATTGGGTTATTTGAAGTGTTAGATTTACGTAAGGATTGTACAAATTCAGTGGACATGCAAAACATGTACTACAGCACACTATTCCAAACAATCCTCTATCTACCACCACCTACACCACACCTACACCACCATCTACACCACCACCTACACCACCACCACCGTATCATAACAGACAAATCTAAACCTTTTTAGTCTCGTCCACTGTTTTCACAGAAGCAGGTTCCTGTTGATAGAACGTGAGGCTTAGTAACCGTTACCTTTTTCAACAACAGTTTAGGAGAAAAGGATAACTTAATTACGGAGAAAAATACAGCAAACAGTAAAATGATCAAATTTTAACCTCTTTGTTCTTTGGTGGAGACACAGCCGTGGGTACCTGTAAACATATACAATCAAATATCTTATTTGGAAACATGGAAGTGTTTTACAATCTCAGAACTTGAAAAAGAACGTTAAAACCTTCCGTGAAAAACGTTCCAACCTTTATGGGTGGGCTTGTTGTTCGTATCTCTGGAGGTTTTGCTGCAGATGGTAGTCGCTCCTGAAATGGGTGACTTTACGTTAGATCATCAACATCAACACCAGTATTTTTAAAGTCCTTAGATATGTGTCAAATTACATTATCGGCAAAGTAAACGTCTGTGAACAAATTTGTTCCAAGCATACCACGTTATAGGCCTTATGTCATCATCCAAGAGCATGGAATCTGCTCGGTATATAAACTGCTATTGCCAATGCTTTCTACGTACTGCAATACCCGGTAACAACGCAAATGTCGACCTTCAACACCTGTTAATCAAATCAATCAGTTATCTGTGCATCACCTGCCCGGGCTTTGGCGCGTGGTTATTTTGGTTTCCCGATGTTGACGCTATCGGCTGTGGAGCTTTGGTCGGCTGCGGAGCGTTTGGAGGAACTGGTGATTTTACCTTGGGTGGAACGGGTGATTTGGCCGATGGAGGTACAGGCGATTTTGCCTTGGGAGGCGTATTTTCCTACAAAACCATCATTGTCAAGTTATAGAAAGGCTTTGTATCGTAAATATATGCATCACATGAATTCCAAACTAACCTACTAGATTGAATAGCTATAATGGTGGGGGGGGAGTAGTTATTTAGTTTCTATAGTTAGTTAGGGCCTAGTCACATAAGTCGTGCGATCGTCGTACGATCGCAAACCGAGCATTCTTGGGAGAGTCCTGCATGTGTCCTGCAAAATTCAGCTGTCTTCTTACGGAAAAAGCTGTCTTAGATCCTTGTCGGCGGTTGGTTCTGTCACAGCCTGCCTAAAAATTCTACGGCATCAAAATCGTACGACGACCTACGACGAATGTGACCTTTAGTTTACCTAGCTATGGGATAAGCTTTTTAAATGCATAGTTACAGGTAATAGACCTGGATATGTAGTATCTTTATTAGGATTTAAGTTACTGAACGTTGTTGATCCTTTATTCACCTGGCCCTGTTTAGGTGCATCATTATTATTAGAGTCTGTGGTTGAGGCAATCTGTTGGGAAGGTTTGTTGGGTTGCGGTTGAGCAGGTTGTTTTGCTGAAGTCGGACGATTTTCCTACAAAACCGCCGCCCATGAGTTGTTAAAATAGCATCTCTCTCTTTTCTCATAATTAGCTACACAGTCTATTCTTACGTTCTTGACATCTTATGAAACACAGACTCATTGATTAAGTTAACGAAACTATTTATGTTCATCATGATCACTGACTAGTGTTAAGGTCCTATATTATTCTTCACAAAACTACTTTATAAAAGTTTTGTCAAGCTAGTTCAATGATTGTTTATCGTGAAGATTAAGGACTCGTTGTTATACAAAATCCTAGCTACGTTAAACCAATATCTACGTGTAGCTACAAGCCTGGCTAAGTGCCTTAGGGTAACAGAATTACGAAATTAAGACTTTAGCTGTTCATTGAAGTCAAAAGCAGTAACTGTTAACGTTATCAAAGATGACAAAAGAAAATGAAAAGTTAACGTGTTAATCACCTTCCCGTATTCAGTTGGATTGCCAAGAAAGGCTGCTGATGTAGACGGCAGTGGGCCTTGATCTTTGGCAGGTTGATGTAGAGCTGGTTGGACGGGATCTTTCGAAGAAGGCGGCCTGTTATCCTATGGAGTCACCATTGGTTCGTTATTGACAGGTGGCATGTTCTATCTGGACTTCAGAGCAGGAAATTTACATGTTGGCTGTGTTTAAGTTTTTATACAAAGTGTTCCAGAAGTGCCTAACTACAAGCAAGCGAAATGTTTCCAATGTCAATTGCAAGTTCTGGAAACTCTAGGATTTTATGCAGAAAATGTTGTCGAGAAACGTGATGGTTTTGGTCTTAAGACCCTGATTTGGATAGATCATTAATAAAGAACATGACTGTTTTCACATTTTATGAATAATTCTTAAATGCTTACAGATATGCCATTAGCAAATTGTCGTGGTTATACATAATCGATGTGGGTGTGGTGAGTGAGTAACAATGTCTTTTAGTGAAACTACTGCAATGACTGAACACTAGTAATGGTAGAAAGGTACGCTAGGGTGTAGTTTACCTACACACTAGCGTACACTTTCCATGGCTCTTACGTCTAAAGGGTGAAAAAATACATGTATCTTATTTTGCAACAGTTGCTGAGACAAGTAACATTATCTATGCGGCGGTCTAAAAGAGCTTGCAAAATTTACGCGAAGATCATTGAAATGTTAAGACCTTTTCTTGTTGAACGTCTTCCATTGCCATTGGTATAGGGTCTACAAAAACAACAGATTTTCTTGGCTTCTGCGGAAAATCAGGAAAACAAACCCTCTCAAATCACATCATCTTTATCTTCACTGCGCTGCAAATCTAAAGCAATATCAGCAATAATATATAGGGAAGAGCTGTGGTCGTTCTTACTACAACCTTATTAGGAGTGGGTCTCCTTCGTCCATCCGTGGGTTTCATTGCGCTTATCAGGCCAGTAGGGCTGCTGACGCCTGGCTCCTAGAAACCAACACCAGAAGCGTTTTTCTTAAACTTTAAAGATATCATTATTATACATTGATCTAGGAACTCAAAGACATATGCCAAAACAAAAACTTTGTATGGCTTATATCAGGGGGTCTGAGGCTAGATGAGTGAATTAAAGCCTGTTGAAAGAGAAGTAAGTTTAGTTACGTAGTCTTCTTACAAAAGGAAACTTTAAACCTTATTCCCACATCTATGCTACCACCAGGGTAAAGGTGTAAACAACATGCGTACGACTTCTTCCACGGGCGTTATCCGTCTTTCCGAAGATGCAGGCCGTGATGAAGGTGGTGACCGAATCAGCCTGCCGTCATCCTGTGGGAGATAGCAGTGCCTTTAAATTCTAGTGCTAAAGAGCTCGTATTCAGGAAATGTTATGTTATGAACCATCTGTAACTGTCTTTGTTACTATAACTTCATGCTAAGAGCCTCATTCTTCGGAATCTAAAGCTAGCTATCGCTAACACCACCACAGCAAAACCATTTCTTTATATCTAGATAGACAATGTTTACTCCTGATCTAACCCTTCTTCCAAATTAAAGAAAGTCATACTTGACATATAACGCATGTTGAGATCACAGAGCATCGTAATATAGATATGTCAAGCTATGGCCACTAACTAACTACCACCCAGAAAACCTTATCGCCCGAAAATGAAAGATCGCTAAGTATATTATAGTATAGTACAACCACCATTCTGTCGTCAGGATGCTCCGCATTCCAAACCTCCGCCTTTGAGTTTGGGTTCTAAAATAATGGGTAAGTAGGCGTCAATGCTTTGGCAAGCACGTGCGATGCATTTTAAATTTTAAAAAATATATAGAAGCGATTGGAAAGCACCGAAGGAAAGTCAGCTTATGCTAATAGCTGTTATGAGCCCAGCTTGTTACCCGTCTGTCCGGCGGCCTGTGGTTGCCATGTGATGGGATAGATTGTCTTCTGGGATTGTCGTCTGGGTCGTGGTGATCATTGTTCTGCTTGTTGATCAGCGCAAAGCAATGGGAGATATTGATGTTAGTGTTAGCAGAAGCGGAAACATTAGAAGAAGCACAGAATCTTTACAAATATTACTGCATCAATGGTATGGGGTTAAGTGTTAGACGTGGAATATCTACGTCCGAAATCAGTGACACGAATACATTGCCGATGAGGAAAGTTGGACGTTTGCTTTGAACAAGCATCTACCTTTCCTTCGGGCATGGACTGTCTGCGCCTCTCGGCTGACGATAGCCCTTCGTCGCGGGGATGGTTTCTCCTCTGTCCCGAAGGAGAATCGTATAGCTCGTTGGGGTAGCCCGTCCTGCGGTTGGGAGAACGGCCTCTCTGGTTCGGAGGCCCCGGCGCAAGATTCGGAGACCGGCTGCGTCCGCGCGAGCCGTCGCCCTGTCGTTGCGGGGATGGCCACCGCCGTCCTCCCCGAGGGGAGCCGACCAGCTTCCTCGTGGCAGGCCAGTTTCCTCTTCTCGGGGACCCAGCCCGATTCGGGGAGCGCCGTCGGCGATCAGGGGATCCGCTAGGCCGGTTGGGTGAGCGCCGCCTTCCAGCGGGCGAGCCGGGCCGGTTGGGGGAACGGCGGCGTCCAGCGGGCGAGCCGGGCCGGTTGGGGGAACGGCGGCGTCCTGTTGGTGAGCCGGGCTGCCGGTTTGGTGACGGCCTTCTTCCCCTTGGAGAGGCAACCGGGCGGTTTGGTGACCTGCTCCGCCGGCCTGGGGAGCTGGGTCTGCGGTTAGGAGAGGGTCTTCGTCCGGGCGGTGGAGATCGTCGGGCGGGATGCAGGCCCTGGCTCGGGCCGTCTGTTTGCTTTTCCGGGGGACGCTCGTTCGGACCGCGATGCGCCTCACGGGGCGCTCTGGGAGGAGGCTCAACCTCATCGGGCTACACGGTTAGACGGAACAGAACAAAGATAGTGCAAGAGGATAGGTTTGTGTTAGTTGCAAGGCACAGCATCACAGGTACATTACATATTAGTCCGTAAGCATCAACAATGCAAAAGCAGGAACGTGACAAAACGCGTTACAAGCCGACTGTGCAATGCACTGCACTCCAAGCCAAGACCTGTAAATATTTGTGTTTACCTTGCCGGTTTTGATTGTGACATGCTTTCCAGGCTTGCCTGCTCTCTCTTGATGTCTTGCCAGCAAACCCTACAGACATGACACACATCTTATGCCCAATTTGAACATAAAATTTCAAGCTTTCCCAGTCTTAATACTTAAGCTTCTTTAATGGTTGCTGTCTGATATTGCCGGTCTTTGAAACGTTAGCATCTTTTGAAAAGTTCCCCATCCGTACTATGTACCTAGCATGTTGGCTGGTGTTTTGCAACCTAAAAGCAATGGTTTAACTGTTTTACTATAGCGATTTTAGTTGATGCAAGTATCATACTGTAGTCTGGTACCTGCCAGGCATTATGTGGCTTTTCAGTGATCGGCTTTTCGCCCCTGAAAAGGGAGCCGCGTCGGAGCTGTTCAAGAGTTGCATTGACAACTGCTGGCTCACTTTTTTTCACAGGAGTGGCGGGTTTAGGGACAGGCTGTTAGTACGGAGACAGAGACAGACACATGTTAACAGCACACAGACGGTTGTTAGTATAAGTAATGGTTAATTAGGTTAACAGATGACAAGACAGTGATGTTGTTAATGATGCTGACGATGACAGTTGTAGAGAAGACTATGACATTCTGGTGTTTAATGAAGGAGTAGACATAACATGAAAACAAACGCGACAAACATTGATACCAAAACGAGGAAACATACACTTCGTTATAGCCGTTGAGGACAGTGGTGAAAACATGATTGTTGCGTGTACTAACACATCAGAAACATACGTAACCATTAAGAAGAAACGCGCTGTACAGTACATTGAAGATCGCAAGAGTGACATGAGACAGATGTAAAGACAACATAACACGAGCAAATGGTAAGTACGCGATTCTATGAAAACAGCGGTTGATGGTACAGTCACACACACAGATCTAGACAGGAAGCTTTGCGATTGGCAGACAGCTTTCAGACACCAGATCACAACACTAGACCCAGCACCCTTGGAACCAGATGGCGGTACTCATGATTAGGACCAAGATAGGATGTGAGTTGTCATAGATTTCTTACCGATTGTTTCACCAGTGGTTTCTGGTACAGGTTCAAGGGCATCAGTTTTCAGTTACCACTATGTAGCTTCATCAGACACCTTACCTGTGCGTCAGGTGTGTGGTAGCGCGGACTTGCTCGCTCTTCGTTGTACCCGGAGTCGGCGTCGTGGTTGGGCGACGTTTGCCTCGGCTTCCCGCCAGGATTGTACTGGTACTGATGATTGACATAGCAAAAGATACCTTATTAGGAACTCATGAATATTCATAAGCACACGTTTGCTACATAGGCGCCATGTTGGATTTCCACCGCACTCGTGTATCAACCAAGGACATTATACATGTATAGGGATATAATGTCCTTGACTCCTTGTATCAACTAAGTAACTTGTGTCCTTTTTCTATGTATTTTACGATTTTAGTTTTAACAGAATGGTAAAGTTATAATTAATTATTTAAATGAGGATATTTCATTGATAGCAAACCCATGTTATCCCTTTTGTTCAAACTACTACAGGCTCATATCTTTGATTTTTATGCAATAACATTATGTACAGTATAGTTTCCCCCGCTTCAGTTTATCCATAGTCATGAATTAACCAGCATAACTTTCCTTTTGTGTATGTAGATATTATGAAGATACCTTATTATTTGTCGCTTGTTCCAGTTCAAATGAGTTTTCCTCTGTGAGTTTTGGGTGGAAGCCAGTAGAGCCATGCTGGAACCAGTCATAGAAGTGTGTTAGATGTTTACAAGAAGCTCCACATTCACAGCATGAGACCTAATATGTATTCTACTTGTATTTTCTGTCATTAACATTGGGATATAAAGCGCCTTTTGTCTTTGACAAAGTATCGTCACATGTCTAGCCTCGGTCTTTCTACCTACGATGGTACTGACTTTTATCAAACATTATCTTTTAAAATCTTAAATAACACAAGACTCAGCTCGGTGTCTATCAACATCAACAGGATCCACATTTACCTCATGAAACTGCTTTCTCAAGGACCCCCAACGAGTCTAGAACATAAAAGAAGGTATCATCAATTTTAAGACTTTACCAATAGGACTTTTGTTTTTCCTATAGCCTCGTCTAGGTTTATTATTTTATTGCAGATCCAGACAAGGAAAACACATAGCCAGCGTATTAGGTATATATGGTAAACATTATAATTTTGCTCCACTTAAAATGGATAATAAAAAAAGACAGAAATTAAACCAGGTAACCCGTTACTAACCTTATCATCTTTGTCGTAGTTTTTCCTTCTGACACGCTGTGAAGTTTAAATCCAAGGGTAAAACAAACATCGATACTGTAGTATGACCATAACATTCATTACATGATAATCAAGGACATAACTTGCTGATATTAAATTTGTATGTTACATAGTTACAATTACAAACGTAGCTATTGTGAACATCTTTTCTTCCTTGAATCATATGTCAAAGATGATGTCATGATGGATTTTTCAACTACTTTTCATAACAAACTTTGACAAAATGTCAATTAAAATAGCAACGTTAACTTCAAATGAATCTAAATTCCTTGTAAGTGTTGAAGTTGAAACATCCATCGCAGACATTCGTCAAGTGTGGGAAAATCATGGGACTAAAATGCGTTTTAAACCGTCGTCTTGTCAAGTAATGTTAGTCCGTGCGAAAGGACAGTTAGAAATTACTACTTTGATCGTCTGAATCTTTTCATCTCGCGACTAATTTATATTTAAAACACATTTCTGGTGCTACTTTTACAAAGAGTAGAGAGAGGAATTGGCAGTCCACGAAGCATGAAACATCAAGTGGCAGTAGAACAATTTCTCAGGCTGCAACAAGTGCCTTTTGTAAATCACTGACCTTTATTTGAAGTACCCTGTATCTAAGGGTAGGCCACGGTCAAAGGCAACGAGAGCACCCCACGTAGCTAAAGTAGTTTTTTTAGGTTTCTCTAATGCTATCGATGACCAACTTTTCATCGAGAAAGTCACCAGATACTCGAGACAATGTGGTTTGATGTTGATCTTGAATATCAAAGGTAGAGTGATTTATAGGTCATTCAGTTGGCTGACTTGGGGGAACAGTCACTGCACGAAAAGTTAGATTTACCAATGGTAGTAAATGCCAGTAAAGTTGGGTAATGTTTACTTTGTAAACAGTAGTACTGGACCTTACAATGGTAGTAAATGCCATTTAAGTCGGGTAATGTTTACCTCGTAAATAGTACCGGACTTTACATTAGTGGTAAAGTCCGGTAATTTCATTCACTACAACAATTGTAAAGTCCGGCACTGTTTACGAAGAAAACATTACCCGACTTTTTTTTTTACTGGCATTTACTACCATTGGTAAATCCAAATTTTCGTGCAGTGAGCCTGTCATGTACTGACATACCAATTTTGCATCCTAGTTTTCACATTTATATAAACTCTTGGTTGCCTGATTCTTTCATTTTGTGTTTTGTAAAAAATTCAGACACGATCATAGTACGAGAATCTAGTTCGTGAATGAACGATCTAGAAAACCCTACCAAACACTTCCGTGAATAACTTCCTCGGATTAACAGAAGACTGTATAAGAAGGTTCTTTATTAAACAACCAGTAGGTTTTTTGTTCACCCGACTGTCACCTTCTTCAGGGCAGCAATGACTGGTTCTGATTTGTACTACAGCTTGATATCAGAATCAGGACCAGTCATTGATGCCCTGAAGAAGCAGAAAGATGGTCACCGAAACGTCGGATGCAAAACCCCCATTGGTTGTTGAATAAAGGACCTTCTCATACCTACCAAACACTACAGAAATGACGAAATTTTGATCTATGTTTATGTACTACTTCTTGATGCTGTCTTGTGATTTTTTTTTACCGTCATGACTTCTTCCAGTTTCTGCTCCACGTCCGGATTAATCGACAGCCGCGCCACAGAAATCCTCTGGAGTCCGTCAGGAGAGGAGACAAGCGTTAGAGAGGGCGCAACAGGGAAACGTCATAGTGTGCAGCATTGAAGCTCCTGTCACACATAGCCGAATATGGCCTCCCGAACGCCAGCCAAACTCCCTCCAACCATGGTTTATAGGAGTAGGTCGGGAGCAAGGTCGGCAGGTGTTCGGCCAGGTCGGCTACTATGCTGCCGCAGCCGAATGTTTCACAGCCGAATGTTTCAAAATGTTTAAAACATTCGGGCGTGGACTGGAGGTTCGGCCATGGTTTAACAATACTAGTAGTTGGTGGCCGGCTGGTGTTCAGGGGGAAGGTTCTGAATGTGTGACAAGGGCTGTAGCCAGGTAAACAGCCCCGACTGACAGGCCCTTTTTATTCTACTTCATGACTCATTGAATTTCAGCAAATGCATGGAACGGCAGCTGAAGTGGGCTGCGTGCAAGGTTATGCCGGATTTGGTATAGAAAGTGCACATAGGTTGTCAGAAAATGGAAATACGAAGCCAATTCGTGTTGAGTGGTACAATGCAACTGTCTAGAAGGACTGTTCGCAATTTCTCTTCGCCAGATCCGTCTGCTTACAAAAGTGCTTTTTGGCATACTTCTCCTCAATAATCCCTTATAGGTTATAGTGTACGTCCCCCTTATGTTGTTAATTCAGACTGTTTTTTTCTTAAGTCGATGAAGGTGAAGGTGGTAAGACGGGTATTTTGCTAAAAGCGGTGGCAAAAGTAAGCGTGCTTCAGAGTTGTGAAGAAAAAGAGTGGTCCGATGAAGTGCACATTTGTCACATGCTTGTCGTCAACATGTCAGGTCCGATACACTGTAGCTGTCACGCACATAAACACTACAAATGATTAATCAGCAAAAAGTCATTAACAACCATAACTAAAACTAAAACGCTCCATGTTACAAAGCAGTCTTGAGTACACCTTTTCCATTTTGCGGCTGCCATTGCCCCCCGGGTGTAAAAAGCATTCTTTTAAAAGAAAGCTCTCTTTACTACATACACAACAAAAACAATCATGGAGCGCAATTCATTACCTGGATTTAAGTCTATCCTAGCTGGTCCTTAACATGATCACCTGCTGTCGGTATGTATTCATCAAAGACAAAATACCTATACAACCGTCTCCTTCACACAATGGTAAAAACAACTTTTTTTCGTCGTCATTGGGTACACGGTTGTTTACGGGTTGGGAGTTCTTTTTAACAAAAAGGCGTCTGAACACTAAAATAACAGTCTCGCTGAACTGTTCAAACAATAGACACTTTAAGGCGTGCGTTTGTCTTTCCATAAGCTTTACGAAACTTTCTACTTTACAAGAAAAACGTCTGCTATTGAATGTGTCCCTGTGGCATTGTTTCGGACGGTAGACTATCAGTTTTCCGTGGCGCTTTTGACAAAACTACTCCTGAATGTAGCAATTTCTGAGTGCGTAGCACAGAAACAAAAGACTGTTTTAAGAATGAATGTTACAATATTCAGTGATGTTTTGCAATCACACTCTTGTACCTTTCCATACACTCTTGTTCTCCCCCTAGTTCAAAAGCTGGTTGGAGACCTTTTATCACAAAATGAAGATTTTCTGCTGAGGTTCTATTTTTAGTGGTTTGACGCAGATAAATGTCCATTCTGCCTAAACGTGCAATATTTGAACTTAAGCTTAAAGAGTAACTTATTTGTACATGATACGCAGTGGTTGTATAGTTGTGTTGTTTGTAGAAACCCTTACCCGGGCAGCTGCCTCGTCGATGTGCCCCTCCCTCTCGATGCCGTGCAGAGGAGTGGGGGAGCTGGGGTTGATCTTGTGACCTGACATCCTGTCAGCCACCGTCTGCTAGACACTAGAACTGGAACAACGGGAAACATGTCACTTAGATGGGTATGATTTTAGGGATCACATACACAGACGCCATCACAAATAATGAAGTACGAAACAGAGTCAAGCAAAACATAGGTCCGTATGAAGACCTCCTAACCACAGTAAAGAAACGGAAACTGAACGTCAGGACCGTGAGCCAAAACTATCATAAAAGGAATAGTACAGGGAGGAAGGAAAAGGGGCAGGCAATGGAAAAGATGGGAGGATAACATCAGAGAATGGGCCAGCATGACACTAAGTGAAAAGGGATAGATGAGATCAGATCAGAGTCGATGGAGTATGGACACACCTGTATATGTTTATGCCAATGCCAGTTTTGTCCGGTACTGTTAACCTACAGACCGGTAGATGGACTGTTTTACACAGTTTCGCCTCTGTGTTGCTGCAAGCTACTGTCAGGCGTCTAGAAATATATTTGGTAATAGTCACATCTCACACAGTTGATTTGAGCTTAGTTTTTCTCTGATCAACGAAAAGTCATTAACTTTATGTCGTCAAGGCGTTACATCAGAAACTGTGGTTGATACCATAGCAGGATGTCGTTGTTTGTCTTGGTTTGGGCACGGACTGTGTCTTCTATTATCTAGCAGGTTAAGGCCGCACTCAGTGTTTGGACAACAACTGTGATAAGTTGTCTACGGGATTTCACTCGCGTAAACATCCGTCTTGTCATTGTGATTCGAGACTTCCGTCGTTTTACCCAACGAACAACATTTCTTTTAATTTTCAATGTGTTTTTCAACGTGTTTTGCAAACTGCGAGGTCCTTCTGATTGTGTTTAATTTGTGACTCACACCAAATGTGATTTCATCACCTAGAAACAGTTTGTTTGTTTGTTTGTTTATTTGTTTGCACTTTGAAATACAAATAAAAAAAGGTTAAACTTACTTATGACAAACACTGTGCAGGAGGGGGCGGGAAACCCTAATGGCTTATGCATGGCCCTCCTCCTTACTATTTCTAAATAAATTAACATATTTCATTACGTCATCTGGCGCAAATAACTAGCCACTTATTCAGCACAAGAGTTATTTTAGAAAAGGGACCCATTGCCTCTGTTTAAGACAAAAATTCTATCCATCCAAAGCTATCTGTACCGGGAGATTTTTTGTTTGAGCATTTCGACTTTGATTTTGAGATTAGTAAAGCCACAATCACGTTTTACATATCCAAGGAAAAGAGAAGTGTTTTTTGATCCAGTATGTCTCCACTTTAACATGAACAGTATCAGTTTTCCGAGTACAATGTACGTTAATATTCGATCTATAATCACAGGATTAAGGTGAGAGATTAAGCATCATTGGCGAGATCTTGAGGTTCTGTGAAGGGGTTAAGAGCACTTCCGCCTGGAGACATTTGTTCCCATCGTGCTCACGCAAAAAAACTGAAGGTGAAGCTCCTGTAGCCAAATATGGCGTCCCGAACACCAGCCGAACTCTCCCCAACCATGGTTAGGAGTAGGTCGGGAGCAAGGTCGGCTGGTGTTCGGCCAGGTCGGCTACTGTTCGGCTGCGCCAGCTGAATGTTTCAAAATGTTTAAAACATTGGGGTGTAGACGGGAGGTTCGGCCATGGTTGGCTGGTGGTTTCCTGGTGTTCGGGAGATGTTTGGGGCGTAGTTGGCAGTCAAATTTGACTTACATTCAACTAAAATTCGATTCGTATAGAACGTTAGGCGTGGCCTAAACCTGGTCAGACTGCTTCTGAACTTCAGCCAGCCTTGGTCGGCTGGTGTTCGGGGGAAGGTTCTGAATGTGTGACAGGGGCTTAAAGCACAGGCACAGCTTTACGTGCCCATTGTATGAGAGTGAATGTCTCGGTCTCTTTAATAATATTTTAATGGAAAACATCCTTCAAACAACAGGAACAACTTCCACTAAGTATGGGGCTAATGACCTACCAAGTATTTTTTTCCTTATGCCGAGCTGGTGAGGAAGTAAACTTTGTCCTCAAGTCTACATGGAGTTCATCCTGTTGTTGAAGTTGTTTTCGAGTCGTGTTTGAATTTGCATCGACTTCACATTGCAAACAGACGGCTTGTTTTCCTACAAAACCGGTCCTTGAAGTCTTCGCCAAATAAAGACAAAAGCTGGGTCTAAGAAACTCCTCACAAGTGATGTTGAGAACACAGGAACACCTGCCAAGCCGACAGGTGGGAAGATAGCCGTGTTTGTGTCTTAAGCAGTGATGGCCCTTAATGCGATACATCCAATTTGCTGAAGGCCACAGAACATAGGTGGAGTACCCTTATCTCAATATTCCTTGAGATTCCACCTTAACACCCTAATTAAGACAAGCGGTGGCTTTAACGTGCTTATCGACATCTTACCACTATCTGGCGGGTATTTCACCTTTGAGAAATAAGAGTCTAATTGTGCATCCTCTTCAACATCTTAATGAGGAAAATCACGTCAATGTAACGTTGAAAAAGTTTTTCTTCTCTAGAAAAAGAACTTTAAGGAGGAACGAATAATTGGAAAACAAGTCACCCTTAGAAATGACCGGTAAGTGTGAGGGAATAGCTTTTTTTTAAGTCACTCTCGTATAAAGTGTTTCTTGGTGACCCTTCGAATCCATGGTCAGAAGACCACATTCACTAGATTGGATTCTATCCATCCGGAAGAGAAGAAACGATTGGGAACCAACAGAGAGGAAACCAGCAAATATTCCACGTCCAC
Source organism: Branchiostoma floridae x Branchiostoma japonicum (assembly GCA_013266295.2). Lineage (NCBI taxonomy): Eukaryota > Metazoa > Chordata > Leptocardii > Amphioxiformes > Branchiostomatidae > Branchiostoma > Branchiostoma floridae x Branchiostoma japonicum. The sequence goes on along the minus strand of CM023834.1, from coordinate 25,424,851 downwards.
ACACACACAAACACCTTCAAAAACGCCACTAATGACGGTTAGGTTCAAATACGTGACCGTGACGGTGATGGAAGACGTGGCATCTCCACGTCAGGCTTGAGCACCCCGCCTGTCTAGGGTCTATTTTAGCACCTGCTCACGCGTGACTTTGACCGAGCGATTTCCTCCTCATTTCGTGTGGCAAATTACAAGTTTGTGGCGATCTCATTAGCAGGAGCCGGGCGGAGGGCAGGCACCTCTGGGAGCCGCACAAAGGCGCTGGCTCTAAGCGGCGGGCTGGAGCACGTCAGCGCCGCTACTTTCTATTGTTCCCTCCCCACCCTCAACCCTCCATCTGCTGCAAGGTAACCATTTCACGTTTACTTTATTGATCGCCTTCTTTTTAACTCTGGTGCAAACACGTACGCAGTTTGGCTCTTCCATAGCATGATACGTCTTTCTTCTTCAATAAAATGACATTTTTTTTACCATTATTAAAGTCTGTTCTTCTGCGACTTATAAACTCCAGATGAAATTGATATTTCACATAACCTTAGATGTGTGAAGTTCAGGTCTTACCTAAAAATGTCGATCCTAGGAAAGACTGCGCTGGAAGCTGGGTTGAAAACTTTTCGTGCGTCTCTGAGGCTGGGAGCTCTCTTGTGAAGAACGACGGTGAAACACTCCCTCCAACACTCTCCGACCGCTCAGTGCTAAGTCATACCTGCTCTAGCCCGGTAGAATTCCTTGACGTAATCCTTGTAGCGTTAGTTAAAAAGCAAAGACAACCCGGTACCGGTGTGTTGTCACAGTCTCCCTCTCACTGCTAACGCCACATCCTAGACAACAGCGGGGTTTGGCCAAAATTCCGACGGCTGGCTGCGCGCTCAAGCCCCCTCTCCAACCGCACAATAAGGGTGGGACATGAGAGGAGACGGACCAATCAGAGAGAGTCGGTAAGCACACACGGAGGTGGAGAAGGGTGGAGTGGGAATGTTATGGAGTAGGCTGAAGAGGGCGCGGCAACAATGACTTATTTCCAAAGCCACTAATTCTGACAAAAACAGGTCGGGACGGCGTGTCAAGTCGCCTGCAACTTGCTTCAGCGACTGAATTTAGAAGTGTTTTATATTTTGTTTCAACCTAAACTTAAACGAAGAAGTCAACTTTCGTGCCCCAAAGTTTCATTTGTGTCGTGGTTCTCGGGTTAGTCGGTTAGAGGTGAACATGCTATAATGTCATGAAATCACTTAAAATTGCGACTGATGAGGATTTGGGTAGCTGTCTCGTTCTGGTGGTTTGGTTGAGAGTGCGGTTTAGTGCGGGCACCGTGGAGAATTATGTGGTTAAACCCATGTACAAACAGGACTCTCTTTCAATGTCATGGTAGATGGTGTCCTCTAGATGCCAGATTATGGATGTTGACAAACAAAAATGTCCCTGAATGTGGGGAAATAAGGACATGTTTGACACTCAAGACATGTACAAGAGTTTGCTGGATTTGATATGGTATCCCAGTAATTGTTTTAACTTCACAGACACGCACAGACTCAGACACACAACTGCGCGCGCACACGTTGTAGTGATTGACAGTCCTGTGCCGCGACATTCCACTTACGTTACATCATTACATCACGATACAAGAAAAGGCACAGGTTGTGTAATATCTAGGGAACAGAAAACAGTGATAGCAACCCAAGGGAATTGTGTAAGCATTTATGTAAGTGACTTGTGAATCAAGGTAAAATACTGTGGACCATTTTCGAAAAACTTAAGTTTGTGTGACGGTGGTTCAGGGTTTGAAACATCCAGTCGCCCAACTGCGCCGGGCAATATAATGATATTTTTTTCTGGCACTACTTATTTCCAGCGCGCTACCTATGCACATAGCCTCATGTAATTGCCCCCCTTCCCTCCTTCTAGGGGCCAGGTCGGCAGTCGAGCGAGTAGCTAGAAGCGCGATTTAGTAAGGCTACTACGTAGAATGCCTAGAAGACAAGACTAGTTATCAGTCGCACGTGTAGATAAGAGGTGACTCAACTGCTAAGTTGCATATTGTGTACTTTCTTCCGTTTCTTAAGAAGCCATGAATAAGTACACCAAGTATAAATAGCCCAATCTAAAGGAGGAGAGTGTCGGATTTAACGTTGCGTCGAACAGGTGCATTTGAACTACAATTCGTAACACCAACGCTAGGGGTCCCCATTGAACCGTGCATCGAACATAATTTGAACTGCAGTTCGTAGTAAAGTCACTAGATGTCTCCCTTGATCCACGTGGGGCATAAGGTCACAACGCCTGCGCACTGTTCGTGGGCAGCTTTTTTTTCACCGCGTGGATGGGCAAATCTAGAATTTAGCCACAAAAATGTTGGTTTTATTTGAAACCCCGGCAGGTTATGCCATATTCAAGGTAAGCACATCAATACTAATAGTATTATACATGATCTCCGTTGTTTTTTCTCTGCTTGAATTGCCTATTTTCGATAGTATGCGAGGTTTGTTCATGTTGAACTTTGCCAAGAGAAAAATCGCATCTTCGCACACGTGCACACGTGTGTTACAAAAGGTTTACCAACACCAAATCCAACACTTTTCTAACAAATATACCGTAGTATGCACGTTTTACATTAATATGTTACTTGGGGAAGTCAAAATTTGCAACTTAAACATACTACAAGCAGTTTTTTTCTGCTATTAATAGCTTTAAATGTCTAAATATTTGTGGAGGATTTTGAACGTGGGGAGGGGGGTGGTAATAAACAGGCTTGTTTTTCAATATTATTTATGTTGTGTCACCATTAAAGTTTACTCAAGAGAATTAATGTGTTGCAGATAGTTGCATAGCTCAACCATTTTTCAAATGAATACAAATTGTGCAGACAGTACAGTGTGTTTGAATAAGTAAATCGAATGATAGTCCCCAAGTATATGTACTGTAAGTCTTCAAATATTCGCATTGTTTCTAAAGTTTGTTGTTGGCCAACCTCAACCTGATAATGTCCGTGAAAGTTTGTGTGACTACCGTAAACTTGAAGACACCAAAAAGTCTTGGTTTTTGCCATGGCAGGAAATTAGAGTGCCGCAAACTTTTAAAGATGAATTTACAGTATGTGGACTAACAAAAATCTGCATCTATTTTCTTTCACAGTTACTAAATGAGAAGAAACTACAGGAGACAGATGAACTCTTCAAGGACTTTGAGACACCAGAAAAGGCCAGTAAAATGTAAGAATCTCCATATTGTCCAATTGTATAATTAATATGTATATAGTATATGTTATTTTTTTTATGACCAATGTAACAAAAAGACACCAGAATCTGTGTTTAAGTTGTTCCTTTTAGTACCTTCAGTAAGGTTAGAAAATTTCTCGCCAGTTTGTGACCAAAATTATTGGAGAAGGGAGGAATCAGGACTCGATTTATTGTGTGTGGAGTCCAACAGTTTGTTGATGATGAAAACAGTGTGCTGATCAGTACTGAAGACTTCTCTACACTTCGTCACTACCACTGAGACAAACTGTCATGTCTGCTTCAAATGTTTCCTTTGTAAAATCTTTGTTTCGTCCTTTGGCTAACAAGATGTATTCTTGTTTGAATCTTCAGCGTGAAACTCAAGCACTTCCAAAAGTTTGATGACACAACAGAGGCGTTGTCAGGTAAGTTGTATCTTTATTATTTGTATTCCCCTATCTATTCATATTAAGAAAATAAATCATAACAATATAATGCTGACAGCTACATGTACAATGTACAGCATGGGAAGATTGTGATTGTGAAATGTCATTAGTGATGTAAATGTGCTTGTCCAATCAAAAGGCAGAGTCCAAATGATTGACAGGTTTGTTTGTCTCTTTATGTTCCCAGCCGCCACAGCAGCAGTGGAAGGCAAGATGAGCAAAACCATGAAGAAGATGCTGAAGAAGATCGTGGCAAAGGAGGCTCACGAGGAACTGGCCGTGGCAGATGCCAAACTGGGCAACGCCATCAAGGTGGGTTTGCGGAAACTGAGACCTGTCCGTTAAGATGTGAGGTTACGGAGCAGATACACAGAGTACATGTGTCACCTTTCCACTAGACAGCGGCCATTGAGCGACCAAAATTGGATTTGTGTGCTCCTTGATTTTTTTGTAATAGGAATATGATGCATGATATTAGTAAAAGTATGATCTAACTAAAAGACGACAAAACATACAAAATGTAAAAAAGGTGGTTTTTATGTATAAAATTCGCTGAGTGGTCTATCAAATTTTTGGTGGCTCAGCAGTCACAGCCTGTAGTGGAAAGGGTATAAGTTGACTAAGCTTGTATTCCCATATATATGACTGTATTTAAAAGGTAACGGCAGTGTGTTGTTATCCACTGTGTCAAGGGCACGGTATTGGAAGGTGGAGCCCATCCCTCTCTTTCCACTGCCTTTTACCTTCCTAACCAAAGTCAGGTACACAATTTACACCTGGGTGGAGTGAGGAAAGTCGTGCAAAGTGCCTTTCCCAAGGGAACAACATTTGTGACATGACAGGATTCAAACCGAGGACCTCTAGGTTCTGGGCCAAACACCCTGCTGTTATGCCACACGACCCACTACTTGCTGTATTTACAAAGTCAAAAATTGAGACTAGTTTTGGTCTAACTACTGACCACCTGTATGTGTTGTTACAGGACAAGTTAGACCTCCAGTGTGTTCACAACACGGCGATCGCAGAGCTGATGAGATGTATCAAGTCTCAGGTCAACAACCTCATCACCGGGCTTCCAAATAAGGAGATGGCGGCCATGGCGCTGGGCCTGGCACACGGACTGTCCAGATACAAGCTCAAGTTCAGCCCCGACAAGGTCGACACCATGATCATACAGGCTATCTGTAAGTGTACAAGTATACATCAGTCCATGATGGATTTACATATACTGTAAAGTCATAAAAGTTTTGTTGGGACACAGTTTCACAATGGGGTGGAATGGACCATTTTGCGGTGTGAAGTTTGTGATGAATCGGGTGTAGACCAAATACAAGTTCGCAGTGTTGTGAATTAGTGGGGGAAAGGTCCACAAAAAACCCAAACATAAAACCATTGTCAATATTTCAGGAGTATATCTCTTGGTCCAGTCTAGCTTACTAGAAAGTTTCTTTTGTCACACTATCTTTGGTCTTGGTATGAAAGACAGATGCTGTGTACAGTATATGCAGGTTCAATGTACATGTACTGGGAAAAGGGACTTAGATATCACGTTCAAGTTGGTACCACGTGCAAGATAGGTGAACGACATTAGCCAGCTATGAACCCGCAACCTTTTGGTCCACTGACTAGGGCATCATATCGAATCTATGGATGAAGTTAGCTTCTACTTAGTTTCAGTTTATTCAGTTTATTCAGTTTACCCTGTCTCCAGTTTTGATCATATATACTTAAGAGTTTTCTTTTCCCATTCAAGGTCTCCTGGATGATTTAGACAAAGAGTTGAACAACTACATCATGAGATGTAAGGAGTGGTACGGCTGGCACTTCCCTGAGCTCAGTAAAGTCGTCACAGACAACCTGGCTTACGCCAAAACTGTCAAAGCTATAGGTAAGTATCTGTCTAAGCTATAGGTATGTAACTGTCAAATCTGTAGGTATGTAAATGCCAAAGCTATAGGTATGTAACCATCAAAGCTATAGGTATGTATCTGTCAAATCTGTAGGTATGTAACCATCAAAGCTATAGGTATGTATCTGTCAAATCTGTAGGTATGTAACTGCCAAAGCTATAGGTATGTATCTGTCAAAGCAAGGAGGTTTAAATCTCCTTGGTCAAAGCTATCTAGTATAGGTACATGTATGTATCAGTCAAAGCTATAGCATAGGTATGCATCTCATATTTTTGTAAAGTTAGGCAAAAGACAGACATCCAATGGAAGCCTATATAAAACAATGTTTTATATAGAGACGGGGCGTCACTATCTCAAACCTGTGTATGACTGTCTCTTGTCACGTGATAATCAACACCAAGTCACGTGACAAGAGAACTCCAAGTCGATACCTGACCTACTCACTGGGCTGATGAAGAGACAGTGTTACGTCTCGAAAGCTCCCCAGAGCAATAAAACTTGTTGTGTGTATGGTTTAATATTTCGTCAAGTAAAACAATGTTAATGCAGAGATGAATATTAGATTGTTTTTCTACCTGTTCCTACAGGTAACCGACTGAACACAGCTAAGACAGACCTGTCTCACATCCTGCCTGAGGAAGTGGAGGAGCAGGTTAAGAAGGCAGCTGAGATCTCCATGGGTGTGGAGGTAGCCGACACAGACATAGATAACATCACATACCTGTGTGACCAGGTAAGGTGCTAGCTTATATGAAGGTACAATGTAGGTCGGCAGATTTTCCTGTGTAAAGGACTTGTAGTTGCTGTATGGCTCGTGGATTTCTTGTATTGCTCGTGCAGTACGTTATGACTAAAAAAAGCTCTGAATGAAACTAGGAATTTGGGCTCAATTTTTGTGTTTGTGAACAGTTTGTTGATGATGAAAACTGTGTGCTGATCAGTACTGAAGATTTCTCTACACTTCGTCACTACCACTGAAACAAACTGTCACATCTGCTATATTGTTATCCAAAACTGGTCTACTTTCTTGTTTGTTTGAGGCTTTCAGGACTTGAAATACCTTTTTCTGCATACCTGCACTGTGTAACATTGAAAATTACCTGCACCAGACAAATTTTACCTGCACCACTCAGAATTTAGAAAGTATGGATCATGCTAACAACTGTTCGGAAACCTTTGCCATTATTTCTTTTATACTTCTTAGGTATTTGAAGTCAATGAATCAAATAAGAATTCCTTTGTACATGGACCAGTGCAGGTTAGGTGCAGGTAGACATCAGAAAAACCTGCACGGCTCCAATTTTACCTGCACTAACCTGCATATGCATGTGGGATTTCAAGCCCTGGCTTTATTTATTCATGAAATTTACTTTACAGTGCAGTAATGCCCACATGTGTTGTTGTTTGTGTCCAGATAAAAGACAGAGTTGTTGTTGTTTGTATACAGAGTTGTTATTGTTTGTTTGCAGGTGATAGACATTACGGAGTACAGAGCACAGCTGTATGACTACCTGAAAAGCAGGATGATGGCCATCGCACCCAACCTCACCATCATGGTGGGGGAACTGGTGGGGGCCAGGCTCATCTCACATGCAGGTAAGCTGTCCTCCCCTGATTCTCCAACATGGTACAATCCTGTGGGATGTAATCAGAAGAGGAATGTACCACTTCATAAGTTTGAAGGGGTGGTAGTGGATTTTTTCCAACGCTGTTTTCAACTGCTGGATGACACTGTAGATGTACATTGGTGAATATTACAGAATATTAAAGAATTACTTGCCTGGTTTGAAAATGGACACTTGTACTTACGTTTCTCTTAACTTTTTATTCCAGGTTCTCTCCTGAATTTGGCCAAGCACCCCTCCTCCACCGTACAGATCCTGGGTGCAGAGAAGGCCCTGTTCAGGGCACTCAAGACTAAACATGACACGCCCAAATATGGTCTGATCTACCACGCCTCTCTGGTGGGACAGTCGACACCCAAGAACAAGGGCAAGGTGAGGAGTCTGCTTATGTCTTTTTGGGAGGACCTGTACTGGAAAATCCAGGCATCACTGTATTGGTTATACACTTCATTAGGTACCTATAGAACTGCAGTAGGCTAGAAGACTATGACTAGCTGTTGTTGTCTCCATTTTAATCTGCCCAGCACGTCAGCAGAACGTACTGCACCTGCACAAAACCTGTAATGTATTGTGCATAGCACTTCGGCAGAACGTCTTGTTTAAGCTCATATTCGTGTATTTAACGATGACATCCCATCTATAGTTGACAAATGTTGTGTTGGAAAAGATATCATCTGCAACAGGCAACATTCTGATGCAATGCTGACCAAACATCCTACAAAAACCGTGAAAAAATCCAGGTTTCGTGCAGGCACAGTATGTTCTGCCGACGTGCTAATCTGTCCGGACTTGTTGGAAGGCATCTCCAGCATGCCTCAATGTAATTCACCCAGATGAGCCTATATACTAAAGACATACATTCCCAATGACCCAGGTATCTAGAATGTTGGCAGCTAAGACGGCTCTAGCGGCCAGGTACGACGCTTTAGGCGAGGAGACGTCGAATGAGATGGGTCTGGAGAACAGAGCCAGACTAGAGGCCAGGCTGAAGATGATCGAGGAGGGACACTTCAGGAAGATCGCAGGAGCCGGCAAGGCCAAGGCTCAGTCTGAGAAGTACCAGAGTAAAAGGTGAGGATACTGTACTCTTGTTTAGATGATTTCAGTGTGAAATGGTTTAAACTGTAGCTTGACTTACAATGTATGTTGAGGGCCAGGTCTCCTCTGCCACATTGGCAGCACAGAAGCTCCTGTCTTGCATAGCCTTCCCCATGCCTTCAGCTTGTAGACCATAGGTGAGAGGATGTCTACCAGGCCTTCTTTTTGTTTGTTTGTTTATTTGTTTGTTTGTTTGTTTGTTTGTTTGTTTTAACCTCAGTCATCTGGCTCTTACTTTATCAGACATTTTGATGAGCCCAGTGTACAACTCTTTATTTGTGCAGTAATGTAGACTGCAAGTATAATGGAACACCCAATGCCTGTTTGCTTGATACAGACATTTCTATGTTGTACTGTAGTGTGGTGAAAGTCGCAGATGCGTCGGCAGACTCCACCCTTCCTGCTGTGCCAAAGAAGAGGAAGATAGAGGAGGTGGGGGAGGAGGAGACGCCCGAGAAACCCAAGAAGAAAAAGAAGGCCAAGGTCAAGGAAGAACCTGGTAAGTCTACTAATTCTCTTACCTTCTCCAGTAAGTGGAACATGTACATGTATTGTGGGGGAGACATTCTTGTAATATAAAACATTTTTCTTCCAGGTGAGGGAGCTGAGGAAGTAGAGGAAGGTGAACCAGCAAAGAAAAAGAAGAAAGACAAGAAGAAGAAGGAATCGTTAGGAGGGGCCAGCACAGCTACTGAACCAGAAACACCCGAGGTACATTCATGTTTCTATTGTAAATGTCCATACAATCATATTGTTATACTTAATTGTTATACATAAGGTACAAATCTAATGCATGTTTGTGAACTGATCAAATGATACATTTTTTCTGTCCACAGCCAAGCTCTGAAAAGAAGAAGAAGAAAAAGAAGAAGGAAAAGAAAGTGAAAGAAGAAGAAGAGTCGGACTAAACCATCCACATGGACAGTCATGTCTGGTCATTTCTGGAGCAAATTCTTTTCAAGTTGTTGTTCCTGTTGATGGTACATTTCAGGTACAACACGATCGTAAATCAACAAGTCCCAAATGGATGCAACAGTGCTTGTTATCACAGTCTATACAGCAAAGGTGTAGTGTCCTGTAGGCAAGACATCTACATGTATTTGATATCAGTGGTCATCAGAAAGGAAAGCAATAAGTGAAAGGCAACTTAAACCAACATTCCTTCATTCAGGAAATTGTACCAAGTTCGTTCTTATTTTAAAAAAACAGAGTGAAGGGAAACTTTTTATTTCAGTAAGGCCATGTTGATTTGATTATATGGATGACATCCTCTGGGTACCCCAAAACTGATGCGAGCGTGCGAATAAAAAAAAAGTTTGGCAAAAAAAAAAAAGTTGCCTTCATTATGAAATCTACGTGGTCATGAAGGTTGAACGAATGGCTAAACACACAGATTATGGTATGGCGAATAATAGACTCTTTATTTTCATTTCTTCACATTTTCTTCTTCCTTTGGAATTGATTTTAGTATTCTACGATATTAGTATAGTTTTCGAATCTTTTTTTTTCTATTTACGGCATATATTTGCTCATTTTGCAGCTGCTTTGTACGATTTCCAGTATGGTCGAAAACTTTTTTTTGGGGGAAACGAACGAAAATTGATGCGCGCACGGATGTCATCCATATAATCAAATCAACATGGCCTAAGTGGATTTAAATTGTAAAGAGGCACAGTGGTAGATTTTATAACTCCCCAAGATGACAAGACAAAAAAGAGGCTCTTTTGAGATTTATTTGTACAATTTATTCAGTTCCATATCAAAACCATGCAAAAGTACACTCAAGTTCAGGTGAAATGATTTGGCATCTGGTCATTTCATAGATCATATAGTTCATGTAAAATCCTTAGTTTTGTACAAATTTTACACTTTTATCTTAGATATGTAAGGATAAGGTACAAGTGTCAGAATCCAGCATGGTTAATATGAACTAGTGTATCTGATTATATATGAAAAGAAAGATAACATGAACAGAACTGACATCCTTCTTCTCATTGATTATTTCCCAGTCTAGACAATTTTCTAATTTCTTAACTTGCTTTTCTCCATACAAACAGTATATTTATGTCATAAGTGCAGTCCCATTGGTCTCTGGAACAAGGAATATGTTTTTTTGGGGGGGGTGAGCTACTTTCACTGGCACAGAGAATCTCCTATTTACAAAGGCAGCCTATAATATGAATGGATGTTCACAAACTGATAAGATGTTTTTGAGTTTTTAGTGCACAGTGATAACAGTGATTATAAATGCTAAGTTTGAAATGAACTCATATGCTACTCTAATTGGTTATCCATAGGATAAAGGTTTATGCAAACACAGTGAACCCTAATGGCTCAACTGCTACCTTTAACTACAGTTAGAAAGATTTCAAAGCACATTATTTTGTACTACACTGTGCAACCCTAGGGATTTTAAAACTTCTTGAAGGGGTGTCTCAGCATGACCAGTCCCAGGTAGTACAGCCTTCTCTGTATCATGGCGCGTTTCTCCCATTTGTTCTCGTTCACGTCGTAGACCTCCACTGACGTTTTCCCGAACCCATCGCAGGTTCCACCCACCACGTAGATCAGATCCCCCAACACGGTTACACCCGAGAACCCTCGCGGTGTGGGCATAGAGGGCAGAGTGGTCCATGTATTGTCCTTGATGTCGTAACACTCCGAGGTTTCCGCAAATCCCCACGCCACTTCAGGGTGGTAGGTCGTACCTCCGAAACTGTACAGTTTGCTGCTGTGGCTCACTATGCTGTGGCCGAAACGTGGCGTAATCATTGGTTTCAGCGTGGCGAGTTCTTTCGTCGCAGGATCGAAACGCAGAAGGTCGTCACAAGCCGTGCTGCCCGCGTCCTCTACGAAAATCCCGCCAGCGATATAGAGCTTCCCTCCGTGGGACTCGGCTGCGTGAAGGAACTGTTTGTGAGGAAGCTCGAACGCGTCGACCCAACGGTTGGTCCTGATGAGGTAGCACTCCACGATATTGACGTCGGAAGATCCCGACGCGTAGAGCTTGTCCCCAACAGATGTAAGTTTCATACCTGTGTGAAATACAGGGAAGGAAAGTACAAAGGTTTACTGGTCAGGGCTCCACACAAATATGTAGAAATGCACACTGCATACATTGGAGCATTCAGGTAACTCAAGGAGGTTCAATCAAGAACCTCCTTGGGTAACTCAAGATAACTTTGTGGAAGACCTTGTAGTTGCACTGTAAGTTGCTAGGTGGTGCTCATGTACAAACCAATCATCTATTACAAAAGAAACTGTCCTTACCTGAATGTTTGTAGTTTAACTCCCTGAGCTTGAGCCATTCCTCCTGACGGGGGTCGTACCGCATGAACCAGTTGACGTCGTCGTGTATCTCCGACTGGCTGGCGAGGAAGCGCTTGGGAAAACCCACAACATACAGAAAGTCTCCCACCTACAAAAATTACAAAATCCATGAGCCAAGAAATAAGATTGGTGTAGCCTTTGCAAGGTCCCACTTAGGATTACTGCCATGTTTGTTTTACTCTATAGTAAAATAAGAGTGTAGCCCTGTTCAGTGTCACACCAGACAAATGTGACCTTGTTAGTAGTACTTACCCTGTACCTAATGTTAACCTTATTTAGATATGTGTGTTTTCTTGGAAGTGGTTGTGGTTACATCACACTGCACTTTTAACTGGATTTGCCTCTGCAGTTGAGTCATTGTTGGATCCTTGCCAGTTTCTTTCTTGCAATGTTCTGGATTCCCTGCTTTTACGAATATAGATACTGGTAAGTAAAGGGTATAGGATCCTTGCATGTAGACGTCCTTACCACCTAGATTGCGTTGCTTTCTTACAAATAATGTTAGCAATACATGTACTATGAATAGAATTTTCCAACCCAAAATCAGATATGAAAGGTTCAAATAAACGAGTAAGAATAGGTAAAAAAGATAGAGAGTTTTTAAAAAACATTTTACAAACCCACCACAGCGCAGGCCACAGCTGCCTGGCCAAAGTTCTTGGGTGTAGTCCCGACGGGCTCCCAGCGATGCCTGCGCTTCCACGGCGTGCGACACATCCGGATAGCCAGGGAGGAGGCCTGGTTCGAGTCTATCATTCCAGAAACCAAAGTCATGTACGGAGACACCCTTGCCGTGCTGTTCACCTTGTCAGAAACACTTTGCTCGAATTTCCTCGAATGCCAGTCCCTCGCGTCGGCCACCAGTTTGGAGAATTCACGGTTTTCGAACTCCTTGCTCACCGGTACAATCCCTTCTTCTATATCTACTACACTGATCAAGCCAAACCGGATTTTTTTCATAATCTTCCCCACATATTTTGCCCTCTGCTCGAAATCGTGCCTAAACCATCGGACAATAGCATCAAATATGTCCAACTCGGCGCAGACGAAAGTATAGTCGTTGTCCAGAAGTGTCAGGATCTGTTTGGGGGAGAGGTGCAGGAAACTCAGCGACTCTGTAGCTATGGCAAAGTTTTTAGCTAAACACTCCATGGCGATCAACTCCAGACTTGTCAGTCCGTGGTTTCCAGCAGTCACAAGTGTTTCTGCACAACTTAAGGCGTCCATGTTCTGTTCCAGATAGCCGGAACATTTTTCCAGCGCTTTGGGGATCTGTAAGTACGTCGAGGCCGACAGAACATTCTGCAGAGTGTCCTCCGTTAGCGTCAAGTCGGACGTGTACATGAAGTCGAACAGCGTTTCAAACGTGTCCGAATCCAGTCCTTTGAGTTCCACAACCTTTTCTGACGATTCTTTCAAAGGATGCGTAAACATGGAGTAGAAGTAGTCGCTGTTTGCCATGATGACACATTTGTGGGCCCTGAAGTCGGTGCCCTGGACGCGTAACGTCAGGTCGCACTGAGGGTCGTCCCGACGGAACCTCTTCAGGGAAGGGACTGCCTTTCCCATGTCTTCGGGGTCTGAGTCGCACTCCTTCCGTTTGAAGCACTGCGGTGAGCCGGTGGTTTCTTCTTGCGCAGAGACCCAACCGGCTGGCTCTGTCCCTATTTGTGTTGACATGAGTCAATCCGCCGTGATTCGGTGGTGCGTACCGCGCCTCCTGCCAAGGTCAGGATGTAAAGTTAAAAAGTAAACATCATGATTTTCCGGTCAACTGACTTGTACGTACAAAGTAGCTCTAACATTACGTATTGTTGGACATCTGCCATATCGTACTACGCATCCATCTCGTTATTTGATAGCTATCTGTCTTAGGCGACCTTTGCTGCTTATTAGGACTGTCTATGCGCAAATATTTTCTATCTTTCAGCTTTGAAAATGTCGGTAAATTTGATAACTTTTGGCAGAGGCATTCGCGTTTAGTAATCTTCGAAATCTTTATCATTGCCAGACTCGGTTGTACATGTTGCGTTTTGTTTTCCACACTAGGGTCAAAACAAACATCACGACCGTAACTGTTTAGGATGCGGTAAATGTTAGCTACGCCACTATCTGGGTTCCCACGCCAAGCCAATCATCTGACACGTCCAAATATAACGTTGTTTTGGTTTGTGTTTTCTCCGCCGGCCTAAGTAAGGGGCACCTCAAAAATAGCTCTGTGGATCACGTTCTGATAAACTATGTGCACCGTAATATTGGCAGCAATAATCGTTAAACCAAGGAAGTTAAATAGCATCCCTGGTCAAACAATAGTTACCAAAACAGTTTTGGAGGGGGGGTCCCTTTGCGACCTCGTCAGTTTTGCTACAATTTCCCGCTTGTTGCGTAACTTCACAGCTTGAAATATCCTCCCGAATCAATCCAAAAACACCGTCATGATGTTATGATGTTCCAGTTCGGTGACATGTCGGTCTTACCACGGAATCGGCGATTTGGTCATAAACCGGAAAATGTCGTCTGCACAACTGGACTCCATCTTGGATAGGGCATGTCGGGAAATATTGCAACAGCGCCCCTTATCACATAGGTAAAGCAGGTGTGCAGATGTGCACGTGAAGATCCCTGGTTCACCTGAAACCTGCTCTGCAAGTTGTGTTTTGAAACGCGCGGTGCGGCCTGAGCCCTAGTATATATTTTCCAAACCCGTTAAACGATGGCCTACAGGCTGCAACATATCCTGACGATCGTTTCCAGTTTGACTTTCCATCTGAGCATCTTCAAGTGGTTAGCGGCACCTGTGATGAAGAAAATATCTCCTACTTTTAAGAAATTGTCCCCGAAGGAACAAGTCGTCATAACAAACAGGTACCATGATTTTGATCTCGCTGATCAAGATTTATTGCATAGTTAGTCAAGCTTTGTTCCTTCTGTCAAACTCTGTAAAAATGAAATCGTTTTCCTTTTACAGTGTGATGGCCTTGGTGCTTTGTTGTGGGAATAGCTGCTTAAGCTGTATCAAAGGCAGTTAGTAACGACGAGACGACTAATTCTAAAACTTTCCTAGATCGTCGGTACACGAAATTCGCTTCGCACATTCGCAACGGTTGCTATTGTTGACAGTACAAAATGTATGTCGGCAGATGTTGCAACAGCGCCCCCTATCAAATGGGTACAGCAGGTCACCCCTGTAGATATGCAAATGTCGGTCACTTTTTCACGTGAAACCGGTTCTGCAAGTTGTGTTTTGAAACGTACAGTGAGGCCTGAGCCCTAGTATATATTTTCCAAACCCGTTAAACGATGGCCTACAGGCTACAACATATCCTGACGATCGTTTCCAGTTTGACTTTCCATCTGAGCATCTTCAAGTGGTTAGCGGCACCTGTGATGAAGAAAATATCTCCTACTTTTAAGAAATTGTCCCCGAAGGAACAAGTCGTCATAACAAACAGGTACATGTACCATGATGTTGATCTCGCTGATCAAGATTTATTGCATAGTTAGTCAAGCTTTGTTCCTTCTGTCAAACTCTGTAAAAATGAAACCGTTGTCCTTTTACAGTGTGATGTCCTTGGTGCACAGTGTGGTTGTTGGAGGGACGTCTGCGTACGTCTTCATGTACCCGGGGGAGGTACTACCGACTGTGTTTTGGTACGATCTTGTTGTCTTCGTTACATTTGCATGCGGGCAATGTTAGCATATATTTACTTCTTTATATCTGAATTCTTTAGTGCCCACGAGAGCCAGTTCCATGATGTAGGTCAATGACAGTTAACGTTGTAGGTGTAATTCACTAAACCACTAGAACTAAAACTGTTTTCTGTCAGGTATGATTCATCTATCGCGAGGCACGGAGCGTGCATATTTCTCGGATACACAGTGGCAGGTATGTTTTTCATTCTCTCAATGTCTTAAACATTAACGCACCCCTGACATGCAGTAAGGGATATAGCACGGAAGATTAGGCTTTATAGTCAAACCTGTACAAGTGACCACCTCTAAGCTACATACATGTAAAGACCACCTGACCAATGTGCACTTTTTGCTGGTCCCTTAGATAATTGTTCCATAGTCTATAATGACCACCTGTCAACATAGACCAGATTTTATCGGTGCCTGAGTGGTCTTCTTGGGCAGTTTTGACTGCATTTCTGATTTATACCTATAGCTAACTGATGACTAAAGCAATTGTGTCCCTTTTTAATCTCCCTTAGTTAAAAGTACTGTATTCTTGCATCTTGATATCTTTTGATACCACCTCGATACTAGTCCATCATAATAACTCTTATTAGAACATCATACACATCAATTATCGTAATTCCCGACAGATAGAAAGACTGCCAAGTAAGAAATTTGAAATATCTCACATGGACTAAAACGACCTTCCGTTTTACCACCAGATCTTTTGATAATGGCGACACATCCCGCTCAGTATGATCTGATGATGCTGGTTCATCATTTGATGGGTGTGTTTGGAGCAGTGGCTGGATCAGTAAGTGGCCATTCAGTCTCGACATTTCTACATAACTTGCACTGTAGGTTTATAATTGATACAACAAACCATAAGGCGCACTACTAAGTAGTCTTTTTAGTCTTTTAAATCGTAGTTCGTAATTACTATCCATAGGCGTCAGGTCAGTTCTTTTGAGTGTAGGGTTCCAAGTGCCAAGTGCATTGCGTAAATACAGTGATCTAATAAATCTATCAAATGAGATAATTAGATCAGTCTTCAATTGTTCCTGCCATTTCGAAGGTGGATCCCGTACTGCCGTACTTCAGCAACTTAGTTCTCTTGCAAGAACTGTCCAGTCCTTTCGTGAACATGAGGTCAGTCAAAACTTCACATACGTCCATGATACGGCTCAATATATATATATATATATATATATATATATAAATATATGTAACGGTTACCAATTAAGAAAACTTTAAACTTTATTACAAGTACAAAGTATGGCATGTATTGTATTGAAAACCGTAATGTAAGAACATCATACAACGGTCCGCTAGCACATCCAGGCCTTCCTATACGGAGGTTAAAGATAGCAAAATTCGGCAAATACAGGCCAGGGGAGTGTGTTAGGGTGGGCAAATGAGCTCCTCTGGTGGCCAAAATCCCCTGGCAAATTAATCTCCCTATGTGGCTAGATTTTACTATTTTTCAGCCAGCGTAGAGACCAGGGAAGGGTTTGTATATATCCCGACATGCATTCCGCTAACAGTTTAACTATGCGATCGCGTGCTGACGTCATCATTCGGGTGGAGACTAGGCACATCCGCCAGTGTAAATAGAAAAACAATGACACAACATCTCTCGTTTTGTCCAGGATCATATTGTATGCATTGGGACAGAAGACTTCCCGTCTGTACAAGCTGAACGGAGTGCTCTTGTTGTTGGTCTTTTTCACCTGTCGTCTCGCTACCATTCCTCTGTGGTTCCGGCTGTCTCCACACATGGCGACAGGACAGTTATACACAGTCAACACACCGCTACTTATGACTGTATTCGGCTGTATGCCCGTGGTCTCTGTGTTCAACTTGTACTGGTTCACCAAGATGTGTAAAGGTGCCTACCGTATATTGAGCCGTGGTTAGACTGACATCTCTCTAGGAGGCTTGGATTAAATGTCAACTAGTGCATTCACAAGTATGCAATGGAAAAGATGGTTATTACAACGGTGCTACATTGTTTGATGAATTATAATGTGAAGATAATCGAATAAAGATTTTAAAAAAGATGTTTCTTCACAGCCATAGTCGTTCTTCATTTGTGGTTGTTTCATTTCATCATACCTCCTTTTTCAATCTAGGAAAAAAAATAATCTCGATTTTTGACTAATGTGATTTGAAAGCAATGTTTTTTACACCACGACCACAGAAGACCAGGTGAGTTTTGACAGTCAAACATTTATTAAATTTATTAAATCCGCCATGATGGTGACTGTTTGTACATCGTAAGATATGTCATGTCAGGGCTTTATCTGAAGCCTATAGCTGCTTAAGCTGAATCAAAGGCTAATAACACGACTATTATTCTAAGACTTTCCTAGATCGTCGGTACACTTTGCATATTAATGTCGATATCTGTTAGCCTGGGGGCCATCCGTTTTGTAACGGGGCTCGTTGCACTCGCTACCCCGAAAACAAGAAAGCTTTTTAAAAAAGCTGGCCATAGGCCGCCAAAATGGGAATAGCTGGTTCGGTGGCATGGGTGTGCACAATTACTGACTTGCTCACCTTGCTCGAAATGTAGCAATGCTAAAAAAAATGGATTGAAAGACCTGAAAAATAGACAGTGTTGCTTCCATTTGCTTCCCACGGATGGATCGCGTTCCTAAATGACGTGGACGTCAGAATTGTCCAATTGCCCCGAAATTGCCGAAACGTAATTTGAATTGTCCCGAGCTGAAATTTAGCGTCATTTTGACATCGGGACATTGTTAATTGCGAGGCCTGGCTTGGCATGGCGTAACGTGCGATTAGACATTGCGCAACTTCTTGCGAGCCATCCAACATTCACATGTTAATTTCGAAGCCGGCCTGGCTTCGCATTGCGTAGCGTGCGGTTAGACATTGCGCAACCTCTGTCGACCCAACGCCCATCGCCCATCCACTAACGTGATTCCGGGCACTATACCATAGGCCGCATGGCGCGGCCTATGGTAAAAACCGGATGGCTCCCAGGCTAGATATCTGTTACTGTTGTTGACGTTTTCAACATTCTAAAGTTACGTTAGAGTGAGGTCCCACCATTTCTTATTTTTCTTGCAGGGGTGTCGCAGCATCACTAGCCCCGGATAGAACAGCCTTCTCTGCATCTCCGGTCTACTTTCCCACGTCTTCTTCTTCACGTCGTACACGTGCACGGTCATCAGCCCTACCCCATCCCGTGTCCCCCCGACCACGTAGATCTGGTCCCCCCATGCTAGCGCTCCGAAAAACGACCTCGGCGACGGGATGGACGGGATTTCTGTCCAAACGTCCTCCGTAATGTCGTAGCACTCGGAATTCAAGGCAAACCTCCACGATATGATTTCAAAATCGAACGTCGTGCCTCCGAACACATACAGTTTGCTCCCAACCGCTACCAGACAGTGCCCGAAACGTGGGGAACGCATTGGTCCTAACGTGATGATTTCGTCCGTTTCCGGGTCGAACCGCAAGAGGTCGCAGCTGGCTTGACTCAGGCCCGCTTCTTCGTGAAGGCCGCCAGATATGTACAACTTCCCGCCGACGGTCTCCGTAGCCTGAAGGAACAGGTCGTGGGGAAGTTGTGCGGCGTCGGACCATTTGTTTGTACGGATGGAGTAAGACTCCATGATGTTGTTACTGGCAGATCCACAGGCGTACAACTTGTCACCGATGGCTGTCAATGTCATGCCTGTCAATGTCAGGAAGAGTCAAAAGTCACAGTTTGACGAACATAATGCAACCCCAAAACCCTGCGCTGCATAGTCATTGTCAAATCTCTCTTTCTCCTTCTGTTTCTTTCCTGCCTTCCCTTCCTTTTAATATTTCTTCCTTTCTCGTCAACCCCCCTCTCTCCAAGCAGATCTTACGGTGGCCAAAGACAGTATATATATCCAATTGGCCATGGTAACTGTCTGGCCACCGTAAGATCTGCTTGGAGATTACGCTCTCTGCTCACTTTCCCCTTCTCACTTTTTCCGTGCCACATTCTTTCCCCTCTATCTTCCTATCGCCCTCGCTCCCTGCAGCTGCATGCACCCTAGGCCTTCCTCTCTTCTAGTGTTTTACGCCTTGTTGTGAGGACCCCCACCCCAAGGGTGAAGATTGACTGGTGCATTACCTGCATGTTTAACCCTTGGTTTCCTGAGCGGTAGCCAGTCGTGCTGCCTGGAGTCGTACCGGTAGAACAGACTGACGTGGTCTTTCACCAGGGAGTCACTGGACAGGAAATGGGTAGGGAAACCCACCACGTACAGGAAATCTTCAACCTGTACAATATAAAGGTAACTTACGATATAACCTCATCCAAAAGGGATTTAGACTAATCTCCAAGCAGATCCTACGGTGGCAAGGTATTATCCGCCAAGCAGTGTCGGTCACCGGGTGGCTATTTTACCCTGACTTACCACCGTAGGATCTGCTTGAAGATTAGATTCAGACAGCAATTTAGGCTAATGATGTATTACATATAAGATACAAACAGATAAACAGAGCAATTAATGGAAAATTTCTATATCAAACATAATGTTGTCTATGGTGGGCCAATTTAGTTTGGTTGGTCAATACATAACATGGTGATAATCGAATAATAAGGATTACAACGCAATTATTTTATTGAAACACTGCACAGCAAAACTGAAAATGCGAAGAAACTGAGGAAATATGAGAATTTTTTATCTCTCTATCACGTCAAATTTTATACTCACCACTGCACAAGCCACTGCTGCGCCCTGAAACCCCTTGGGCACTGTAGTGACAGGTTCCCAGAGTAGTTTACCTGGTGACGGCGTCCTGCACATTTGCATCGCCAAGGACGAGTCCTGATTCGCGTCTTCCAAACCAGAAATAAGAGTCATAACAGCCGGCACTCTGGAAGTGACGTTCATACCTGCACACACACTCTGCTCAAACTTCTTAATGTGCCAATCTCTCGCTTCTAGAACAATCCGGATAAATTCACGATCCCTA
Organism: Branchiostoma floridae x Branchiostoma japonicum; assembly: GCA_013266295.2. Taxonomy (NCBI): domain Eukaryota; kingdom Metazoa; phylum Chordata; class Leptocardii; order Amphioxiformes; family Branchiostomatidae; genus Branchiostoma; species Branchiostoma floridae x Branchiostoma japonicum. Next base: position 25,404,572 of record CM023834.1, on the reverse strand, counting down.
AACTCCTCCGCTATTGCGAAGACGTCTTCCTCAAGATGTCTCAAGCTGATGAGGGCAAATCTTATTTTTGACATAATCTTGCCAACAAACTTGTACCTTTCTTCGAAGTTGAATCGGAACCACTTGACGTAAGCCTCGAAGATGTCCAGCTCTGCACACGTAAAATTAAAGTTGCTGTCTATCAGTCGAACCATTTGTACAGGAGAGAGGTACAGAAAACTTACTGATTCAGTTGCTAGAGAGAAATTTTTTCTCACTAGTTCAAGAGCTGCGGTCTCCAGCTTGGTTAGACCGTGGTCACCCGCTACCACGGCCATTTCCGCACAGTTTTCGCTGTTCATGTGGTTTTGTAAGTAATTATCGCACACTTGTAGAGCTTTGGGGATTTGTAGGTAGGTCGCGGTGAAGAGAAGTTTCGTGAAGTTGACGGGATCGTCAGTAAGAGACATCTCAGAAGTGTACATGAACCTGAGCAACGTCTCGAAGGTTTCTTCGTCCAGTCCTCTGAGAATCACGGCGTTTTCTTGGGATTCTCTTAAACAGTGCGTGAACATGGAGTGAAAGTAGTCGCTGTTGTCCATCAGGACTTGTTTGTGTACTTTGAAGCGGGCGTCTTCCACGTAAACAAGCACGTCAGGGGCCATGACTATCACTCAGCTGCAGAATTTCACTTCAACAAATTTTAAGCTTGAAGATCACCTTGTTTGTCTTTTCGAGTCGTAGCACTACATCTAACATGCTCTGGTATTCCCATATACTGTTACCCTGTAAAAACGGAAAGCATGCAGATCTGTAAGCGTTTAAGAATAGGATTCTATCCATTGTACACGGATACTAGTTGTATATTAAAAGTGTTGGTCTTGGTACATTTTACATACATTAGACACTACATTAGCATGGGGGGTAGGAATGATCCATGAAGCATACATAGACATGCGGGTCGAGGGATTACATACCACTACACCAAGAAAGGGAAGGGCAGCCTTATGGCTGGTTTAATGTACCACTTTATCATCAGCATGTCACGAATGTCACGCTAAGGTCACACTTTGTGCAGCAACGTTCACGTCTGTTTCGGTTACATGGTGCATATGCAGTCATGCCTTGTCCATTGTACACAAATCATTCAGTACGTTCAGAAAAACACATGTACAGCGTAGTATGGGCGTGTCAACTCAGTACTATTCCATCGCAACGTTACGTTTTACATAAATTTGTAACGCGGTGCATCTGCTTGGAGACGCAGTGCATCCGCTTTATGAGGTGCCTGTGCGCTTCAATTTTGAGCCATGAAATTTTCTTTCTCAACGAGGAAAGTAAATAGTAAAATATATTCCTCATACCTTCTCCTTCTTTCCGTGCCCATTGACGAACCCCGCGCCCTTCGAACCACCAAGCCCAAAATAGCCCGCGTGCCTATCATATCATAACGTCACATCCAGAACAGTCCATGGAACTATGTCGTCGGGTTTGGAAAACGAAGGCAACTTAGTGGATGTTGCGCGATCTGTTGCTAGTCTTTGTCTTGGTGACATTTTCCGCGACGGAATGCCTCTTATACCACGACGGGATAACTGGATGTAAGCGCGTCAGTGAAAGTAATTTTCTCAATCGCACGTCACTGTGCCGCACTGTCGTCTGCAACGGCCGCCATGTTGTGGGTGGGCTGATGACAGCGCCGCCTACTGGGTATGGTGTAAATTACAGCTGATGCCTAGGTTGGTGTAAAACCAAATGGATGGGCATGGGTTCTATCTTCTTAGAATGACCTCCACAGAAAAGGCTTTCTCTTTTCTAAAAATTATAGCATAAACTTACAGGTCTTCTGACTTGTTGAGTTGCACACCATTGTAAATGTCCATGTTAGGATGAAAATGTTGAATGATGAAAACTTGTCTGAAAAATAATCACCTGAAGGGTTGTTCAACTTTGAGTGTAACTTTGAAAACCATATCAGTATCTGGAGCCAAATCAGTTCTATCTTTTCTATTTTTCACATAAATGACAGAAGCCATTCATCTGTTGAACCGAGACATTTACTGACCCCATATAACTTATAACAATTATAAGCAAATAAATTCAGCTCCTTACTTAACATTGGTCACTGTACATTTGGAAAGGCACAGGGATACGGACAATCTTATTAACCTCAAGCCCTATATTATAACTTGTTGTGCAATGTACAGTTTTATGTATGCTGATTATGTTATATTGACTTGTCAAGTTCATTAGATCTTCAAAATCCCTAGTCTTTCCAACTTAACACTGACCAGTAATACATGGCAAAAAATGTGTTTAAAGATGATAACACAACCAGCTAGCAGTAAGACTTACAAATACTAGACAGCAAAGTATCCCCAGTATTGACGACTTGCTAACCTGTATCCTTACAATGAATATCTGAATAGCTAAAACAAAATACATGCACAGTACCTGGATAAACACTGAAATGCAATACAATACCATCATAATCATACCAAGATTACATAAATAAACAACAAATTTTATGCTATAACTGTCATGAGCAAATACTGAATAAGAAAATAAGAAGTAACTACAAGCTAGCTCCTTTTTCTTTAACAAATTATGGAAAGCATATATGAATTACTGTTCTTTCTAGCATGTTCTTTCAATCAGCTAATAAGTCAAAGTAATGGTTTTTCATGGAATACCATTGTTCAAATGGTTAAGATAGCGTACACTTTGTAAACCCTCCTTCATATACAATGTACATGTATCCTGAAATGATATTTTCAAAAAACACTACAAGAAAGAAGGGATGTCATAGAAAAGTCCGCATATACATGTCTGTATGGAAAACAACGATAGTATAAATTGTTTCATTCAGCAGCGCTAAATCATAACAGCTTTGGAATGGAAAGCAAAACGACAGTGGTTTCAAATCATTTAATTAAATCAGGTATCTTCAAAATCTTATAATATCATCAATATAAATTTTAGGGGGTACGAGAAAAATCACCAAATTTGCCTTCATAATATCTGCATCAAAAAAGGAACATTTGATTCTAGTTATATGAAGATTTAAAGTGTTCATTACTGGAACAGTTTAAGAATTACTGGTCATTCTATCAAATACAAATAAAATCAAAATAGTTATTCATACACAGATGTGTAATGTACACATGTATAACTCATAAATAACAGGTTTTTCCATATAGCTACATGCCCATGATACAACCATGTGTAAAATAAGTGTAAGTACAACATACCAGCAGTATATTAGGTGTACATCTCTAAATTATATGACCTGTCTCCCTTGCAACAAGCAAATCTGATAAATAATATGTTCATGTAATCATTAACAAGCTTGTCTTTTCTGTACTTTTTTTACTTTTGCTTTGTGATGCAAAATCAACTTATGCACCGTTGTTGTACATGTATGAAATTGTCCACTGCCTCTCATCCCATATAATACAGTATAATTCATCTTCTTATAGTTATACATTTCATAGTTCGCATTTTTATAACTGCATATGTTCTGATTGTGACTTAAACATTCTTTTGACAGTTTACTGCATATGTAAATATTTTTGAGCGTACAATATCATAAAATGAAAGCGAAATGTTCAACAGCACATAACATATGGGTAAGCAAACGTGACGTATCTATTGGAATATCCAAGTCTATTAAGGGACAAACTGCAAAATTGTAGAGAGAAATTTTAAATGAAATGATTTTACAGATTAAAAAAAGTCCTAATTTGAGATAACATGGGTTTGCAGTTAGAATACAGCATACAAAATAAGGGAACATTAAATGGCTACGCAAGAAAATTGCACATGGATTTGCCACCACCCCTTTCTACATTTAACAGTCTGTACCTGATAATTTCTCAATCACTACAACAAAATACATACATAGCCACCAGAGAACCAGCTCCATTTCTTATATCTTAGACATTAGGCTATCTCTCTCCATTCCTTGAACACCATTGCCGTTCAGAGTGTCTGTATCTACTATGTGTATTCTTAAACTGTCATCATTTTTTATGAATATACAAAGCTGGAACACACATAACATGGCGATTATCAGGAGTAGCGAGCATATGATGAATATCTTATGTGTGCCGAGGACGTCGTCGTTGTGGAGATACATGAGTCCGATACACGCGATACAGTTTAAGGGCACGCGGAACCAGTTGATGATGCTGGCACGGTTTTTCTCCGGGATGATCCTGCTCCGTAGGTACCCCATACAGGGGAAGTACATTCCGCACGCCAGCTCTAGTAGAAGGAAAGCCAGGAATGATACAGTTGGGTTCTCGTGGTGGGGGTGGGTGGATTTGATACAGGACACCATGGAGGTCAGAGCCAGGAGGACTGATATGGCGAGGACGTGCACGGCTTGGAGGCGGGCGTGTTTCGTTGTCAGGATATGGAACAGGGAGGAGCCAATCATGATGCAGATCATGAAGGAGGAGAAAACCACGCCGAGCGGAGGTCCTGACGAATCTAACACCGGTGTCCAGATGAAGACGAAGATATACATACAGCTTTCGAACAGAGACTGTATAGCACCGATCAGCACAATCCGCTTGCTTCTGACGATCTCTCGGAGTCCCTCTATGCACAACTTGGAGAACCTCATCTGACGCGTGCCGTAGTTCTCGTTCCACTTTGTACTTACAAGAACCCCTGATGCGATAAGTAACGGTATTGCCATAATGAAGGGCGCTACGGGTCCAAAGTTGAAAAGACCTGCAAAGATGTTCGCTGCGATTCCTGCCCCGATTGCTAGGATTCCGTTCCAGAACGTTGCTCGCGAGAACGTGACTGGAAGCCATTCTGGAGGAAAGTCGTGGGTCTCTATGTGCTCGTACACGTACCAGGACTCAAACGCGGTGAACAGCAGTGAGGTGGAAATCCCTCCTAAAACTCTACCCAAGATCAGGACTCCGTAGTGCCTGGAGAGTTTCGTCAGGCATGAAATGGAATACACCACAGCAAAGCACACGCACAGCTTTTTCCTCCCATACCTGTCCGCTAGCACTCCCGTACCTGTCCCAAAAATTACACTTGATGCAAAACCACACACGTACAGAACTGCGATCTGCGACTCCTCAAACCCGTAGTGACTGTACAGTTTGTACAGGTATGGACCCTGTAGCCAGTCTGCAAGAAGAGCCAGGAAATAGACTTTGAAGTAGTCCGTTTGGAACTTTAGAAATATAGGGTTGGACGCTGATATCTCTGGCGGCTTGGCCTTTCGAGCCATGATCTCCATACCCACACATAGTGCAGATAAGGCGACAAAGACGATGCACACAAAACCCTCCATGATCTGTGGTTTCAGCTTCACTGTCATTGCATGGTGGCAAACTTGGTATCTTTCACAGCTTCATGCTGAAGGCCTGAAAAAAACATGAGTTTTGTTACTACTGGCTTCTATATAAATCTAACATACATAAGACAACACAAATTTAAATGCTTCCTGGACATAATTTTTAAAGACAGTCTACTTTTCTATCAGTTTGTGTTTCATATATTCTGGCTTTGGGGTAGTATTGATATCTACTTACAAAATTATCAAAGACCAGTCAAAATGCCAGACCTTGTGCATCAACATACCCCATGTATTATTGTACTACAATTTCACAACATTACAATCGGAGAAATGGTCACAAATTGGTCAAAATAGATTTTGTGTGTGTTCGGTTTCAAATTATTATTTTGCGGTTTCTCACAAGTTTACATGCCTTGTTTTTTCAACATTTTGGGTCTGCTTTAAAATCGAGGTACACTTCTTAAATAGAATATTTACAGAAATCCCTTTGTTTTTTTCCAATTCCAAATACGAGGCAGGTGGTAGATCCGGTTTTGAGGGTGCCACATCATAACAATTAAATATTTAGGGTACAACTTTCCTATAGCTACCGGTGCGTACGCTTACATTACTTGTGGGATTCGACGGCTGCAACAAGAATAATTATCTGGAAACCATATTGTATTAACTCTTGGAAGCCCTCTGATTGAACATGACTACGATTTGGGGGTCATTAAAGTCTTCTACGAGAGTAAATCAAGCAAGAACAATGGAAGAATCGTAAAATACTCACTTTCTCTGACGTGGGCGCTGCCATTTTGCGAACACGGCATCATGGGATTTCGCTTCTTTGTTGAACAGGAATGTTTTCTAAGAAATACGTATCTTAGAGGCATAAATTTACTTTCCCAAAGATTGAAATGGATTAATATGTCGATAAATAATCCTGATTGGATTAAGTTATCTATTCGGTGTTTCTCGGTAAAGTTCGTGACTTCTTGAGTTTTTCCGGAAACGGACGAACACGTCTGATGATATTGCATGCTGGGTAATAATCTTTCTCTTCCCTTCTGTCCGCCATCTTGGCGAAAGGTTGGTATGATTACTGCCGTCGAATCCTCTTAAATCCTTCAACTCTAGACACAATCGACGTATGAAAATGTGTAGACTTTAGAAATAAAACCTGTGTTATTCCTTTACGGGGTGTTTTTTTCGTGAATATTGATGTTCCGTGGAGAATCTGACCAAAAGTTTCGGCGAGGTCCCGGTAGTGTTTTTAGGGGTACTTGCTCGTGTGTGGTACTTACGTGTACGATGGACAAACAATTTGTTATTCTGGAAAATTTCGGCAGCCACGTGTGGCAGGTTGTAACGTCAATTGCATATCATAACCTTTTTACGGGTTACCACTTGTTTTACTCTTTGACGATTTGTTTATCGGGGAGGTTTTAAACTTCGAAGGTATGATGGCAGCCATGCGTTTGAGCACCTACTAGTTACTTAGTGGGGAGGGTTTTCTGCAGTTTGCATGAACGTTTCTCAAGAATACACAGTGTTAAGGGCTTAGGCTATGTCTTCATGATTTGCAGAATTCAGATTATTGCATTTCCATGTCTCTGAATGATTATAAATTATGATTACTAGTAATATAGTACCAATTGCTTACAACATACATAGATATTTCCACTGACTGCTGTTGCCCATTTTTTTCAACACGTAAAATTTAGTGAAAATCCTGACATTCATCAAATAATAAAAGCCAGAAATCGATATGAATCTTGATAAATCTATGCATACATGGGTATCTTAGCACAGATGTCCTACAAGTAGAGGTACGAATGTCGATACTTTTTGTTTGTTTTAGCTTCAAGATGGGTGCGTACAAGTATGTACAAGAATTATGGCGGAAGAAGCAGTCGGACGTGATGCGGTTTCTCCTCCGTGTCCGCTGCTGGCAGTACCGTAACCTGTCTGCGATCCATCGCGCACCCCGCCCCACGCGTCCGGAGAAGGCCCACAGGCTGGGATATAAGGCCAAGCAAGGTACGGTCATACTTTTGAAAATCACCAGTAATTACAAAGTGCATGCACTTGCATGGTATCAATTTATTATATTAATGAACTGAGATAATCATATCTTATTGGTGTGCAGTCAAACCTGTACAAATGACCTACCACCTTTACATAAGGACCACCTGGCCAGTTCCACCACTTTTTGGTGGTCCCTAAGTTTAATATTTCCCATTGGCACAAGCATTCAGAATCCTGTCTATAGTGACCATCTGTTTATATAGACCAGATTTTCAGTCCCTTCATTGGTGTTCTTGGGCAACTTGGACTGTATTTGTATAACATTCAAAAAGAAAAGTAGATGATCAGCTTGACTATACATAACTTTCTGAATGGAACTATTTTATTGTAGGGTACGTTATCTACCGTGTACGTCTCCGCCGTGGTGGCCGCAAGAAGCCTGTGCCCAAGGGTGCCACGTACGGAAAGCCTGTCCACCAGGGAGTCAACCAAATGAAGTTTGCAAGGAACCTTCGATCTGTCGCTGAGGTAAATCAGATTTTAATCATACACATACACATCTCACCTGATTTGAAAAAAAGGTACACATGACAGAAAAATGGCTAGTGTTGTATCATATACCCACTTCTTTCCCACCCTGAAACCAGGCTTTTAGCTAGGATTTTATTTGAGGGGGTCCTTTTTTATTTCGCTGATATGTGACAGCGCGCCGAAGGCGCGTGGCGAGTGCCGCAGGCGCGAGCATTGTAGGGGGGTCCGGGGGCATCCCCCCCGGAAAATTTTAAATTCTTAACTCTCTGAAACGCTATTTCCTGCATTTTCAGGTACAAAATCTATGTTCTTCAGGTAATATATTTTTGTGTGTCTGCTGCAATATTTTTGCCTAATTGATGTATATCTGTGTACCACTAGTCCACAACCACACATCTGCAGATCATACCAACACAGAAGAAATTCAAGCTAGAAATTCCAAATACATCTTCTATATGTTTCCTCTTTTCCTCATTGTTTACAGTAACTTTGTATCTTGGAAAAAAAGTTTGTAAAAAGTCCTTATTTATATGTAACCTTCAAATTATCACCAACAAATATGTCAATAGTGGCAATTTATTATAGTGTTCCCACTCAAAAAGCATCCATTTAGCGATCTTTTAAATTTACATGAGTCCTATCATTCAAAAGAACCGTGCTCATTTCTACTAATAATGACCTTGTTTCGACTTTGGTCCCGCTATTTTGTGCGCAGATTCGCCCCCCTCCCCTCTACAGTTCTCGACGATTGCATCGGGCTGCGGTTTTATTTTGTTACATTTTCCCCCTGTACACCGACAGTTATTGCCACCAAAGAAACAAAAAATACTCCGAAATGCCTCCGACATACTGCAATAGTTCTCAGACTGTATGCCACTAGTGTAAATATTGACAGAAGTTAAAAACTTACCGGCGCTGTTTCCCGCGAAAAGAGTTTAGAGCCGTCAGATATTCCACCAATAGCAGCGCTACGCCATGCCGCGTCATGGAAAATCGACCAATACCACGGGAGTCTCGCGATTTGCGAGATTTTAGATCGCGAGATTTGCCGAGGTTTCATAGTTGGAAAAACATGGCGGCGGTAACCGGAGGGGCGAAGCTGCTGGACTCGGCGAGTTTTCATCGCATTCAGCGAAGTTACCGGGAAAACAAGGGATGGAAAACTCAGGACTGCAAATTCGCTGGACTCTGCGAGTTTTTATCGCATTCAGCGAAGTTACCGGGAAAACAAGGGATGGAAAACTTAGGGCGTTTGTAGGGCGTCTTGCCGAAATATAGTGCGTCCATTTTTTTATTTTCTCTAGAACAGTGCGTCCAAAAGACGCATGGACGCATCCCTAGCTAAAAGCCTGCCTGAAACAACTGTGGTCATAATGGTTAGAACCAGACCATGTTTCCTTTGGATATTTTTATTCTGGTCTTGTTTGTCTGTTCCTCTTTCTCATATATGTGTTTATCACTTCTCTGTGTACCTGCAGCAAAGGTGAATGATGAACCATTATTCTTTCCCCATCTTATCGACAAATGCAGAAGCTTGTCTACTCAAGCCAATCCAAATCTGACACCTGCTGCTACACAATACTCAGATCTGTACACTCCACTATGTTATGTCTTATCCCCTAACATTTTTAAACTAGGCTTGTGTCTGGTTGCTGAAAGTTGCCTTTCCCATGTGTAAAATGGCAATTAGTAACAGCAGTCCAAACTTGAAAGGATATTTCATCAATAAGGCAGTATTCAGGGAATTAATGGGAGCAATAAATGACATGCCATTTAGTCCCAAGTCCTTATGCAAACCACTGGATTTAGGAGGGATGACAAGTTTACTACATTTGTGACGATTTTCATTATTCTACAATAACTGAAAAGTATTTGTCGAGTCTGGTTATTTCCAAAATACATGTACAAATAGATGACATAAACTTTGGCTGTCTTGGAAACCTATCTTAGACACTGTCGTTTTCTTGATGTATCATTGGGTAGACTTTCCTTGTTTTTCTAATAAAACTAAAGCATGGCATCTTTTTTTTCTTGCGTACCTGTAGGAGAGAGTTGGCCGTGCCTGTGGTGCCCTGCGTGTGATGAACAGCTACTGGGTGGGCCAGGACTCAACCTATAAATTCTTCGAGGTTATCTTGGTTGATCCATTCCATAAAGTAAGTAACATTACTTCCATGGACTTTTATCCTAAATTTCATATCATCATAGCATGTTGCCATGATGTATGCTGTCAAGCTACACTGATGCTAGGTTTAAAAAGGATTTTTAGAATTATGTTTCTTACACTGTATTATTATGTGTTGCCTTCTAATGTATATTGTGCTGTGTACTTTATTCCTATTATTGTAGGATTTGTATTTTACCTTAGATTCTAGTTTCCTAACTTGTTTTGTATTACGTCTGTACTTTTTGTGGGGCAGCCATTACCAGCTGAGTCTGCCTGTGCTGACCTAGTAATGACATGTATCATTGCCAATAAGTACAAATACGAATGTACATTGTATTGGGTGTATCTGCCTCCATATTCTGATTCCGGCCGCCCATATAGTTAGAAGGATACTCTTATAATATTTATTCAGTGCATGTTGTTTTACTTACAATGATTTCTTTGCATTCAACTGTAGTTATCTCTTGTTTGCTCTGAATACATCCCATAGGGTTTATATTGACCAGTGCACTTTTGTGTGTTTCTCTCCTAGACTGTCCGTCACGACCCAGAAGTACAATGGATCTGCAAGCCGGTCATGAAGCACCGCGAGCTGCGCGGCCTGACGTCGGCCGGCAAGAGGTCGCGCGGCCTGGGCAAGGGTCACTTCCACCACAAGACAAAGGGCGGGTCCTGGAGGGCCTCCTGGAAGCGGCGCAACACCCTGTCGCTCCGCCGATACCGCTAGAATTGAACACCAACCAGATTGTATTATCTCTTTGGGTGAACTATTAAAGAAGCACCTTCCTACTGAGATCCTGTGTTGGAGTCTCTTTTACCAATATCATACCTAATTTCTTCCTACATACAGGAGGACCCAGAGTTTTTATGAATAGTATACTACATATACAAATTAGTATAGTGAAAAGGTGTGGTAGGCTATCACAACATCACATGTTAATGGGTGTTAGGTCCAGCAAAAGAATTCCGGCACAAAAAGAAGTACAATTAAATCAAATTTTTAGATAAGTACAATGATAATATTACTGCATGTTTATACCCAAAGGGCTCAACGCACAAATAACCATGTGTGTGGTCTATTGGATATAAAACATTCAATCCTACACTATATATATATATACATTGTACTAACATGTACGAAAATTCTATACACGTGTGAATCTATAGCATGACATTAGGCATCTGAATGCATCCCATTTTGACATTGTGGTGCATGTCCTATCTTATTGTCCTAAGGCCACACCAATTTAATTTGTTGCTTCTCGGATTCGCCTCTTCATTTTTTTCTGATTTGCAAAGAAAAAAAAAATTCTGGTTCTAAATCAACTCAAAAATGCTCATAGTTTGCCTCCAGCAGGTGAAGAAAGTCCTTTTCTTCCTAGTTGTTAAAGTTGTTACATCTACCAATGCAGTAGTTTGATTAAAAGTTCAAAATTCATTTTAACCCAGTCTTTTGTGTTGACTTCATGGCACCTATTCTAGCATTTGGGGCTATAAAAAGATGCCCAGGCCTGTTTTTATTTTTTTTTCGCCCTGTCGCTTCATATTTTTTCTGAAAAAATCCGAGAAGCAACAAATAAAATTGGTGTGGCCTAAACAGTGTCAATGATTGGCGCTTATTTTGACATATCTTACATTATAAGGAGCAATGAGGCCCATGTATGATATGCAGCCATTACACCGTGACTACAAACAGATCATTCAATATCAATTATTACATAAAACTTACCAGAAAGATAACTTGAAACAATTGCTTAAAAACATTACAAATCTACAATACTGAAGTTAAAACTCTGGAGTTAAATTCAACATCAGGCATAGTTCATCCAAATCAAATGAAACAGCCTTTCAGTGTAAATGGATTTTCCTTTTTCTTACAACATGTCACAGTTCGTTTACTTCAAAAATTTTGCTCGCCGCATCTTGTCCATCTTGTACTTGGCCAGAATCTTCTTGCCATCGGCGTTGTACACATGGCACTTCAGCCCCAGCAAATAGAACATCTCACTGAAGGCTGTGACCTCTGCACAGTTTCCTCGGCAACACTTGTGGCTAGCGTCTCCTAGCGGAATGGCTTTGTACTGCACGTACCCAACACCCTTGTCTGTGGTGTTGTCGTGTGAAGGAAACATGTTCTTGCATTGACTACAGGGAGGAACTAGCTTCACTCCTGGCATTGGGGGACTCTTGGACTCAGGAGGTGGGCGGAACCAACTTCCTTGGCGGAACTGAAATGCTCGACAAGACAGAATCGGTGGATTCACAGGCACAACACTTACATTGCCTAATCCATTACCTTTCTCTGTTTGATCGAGACTTATGAGCACTGGCAGAGAGACTATTGGGTGCCAGAACCAACGAGCCGCGAATTTGATATAGATTTCCCTTAAGTGTTTGGGGAGAGGCACACTACCACCCCAGGTTTTCTTAACTTTGTTACCGTGTCGCTCTTCAACGCAACATAAAGTGACGGACAGAAAAGCGCTGTACTTCAGTAACTTGCCGCTGTGATCGCGGTGGATGAGCCGGCGATTGAAATCACGGAAAAACTCCAGAACGGCGGAATCTGGTAGTCCCAGGTTAGAAATCTGAAAGGAAACCAGAGGCACCTTGTTATCATGATACTAGTAGTAAACCACAACGACGTTTGATGGCCATAGAAAGATTCAATTACTTCTCTAAAACGATCCCCACTATGGGTGTCTAAAACCTCAATTACACTTGTTTTGTATGATACTACGCTGTAAAGCATACTCAGTGCATATTTATGGATGAAAGACCTTTATTGTACGTTTATGCTCTTACAAGACCAAGTACAGGTCATGGATAGAGCAGAAGTAAAATTACAGTGATATCTTACTAACTATACAGACTAAAGTGAACTACTGTGTACAGGTTCAACATCTTCTTGCTTCTTAGGGCAGTTAGGTTATAGATGTATGGACAAATGGAGCTTATAATACATGGTTTGTCTAGTTTCATAAGGAATACTAATTTTTCTGTTCTATCTAAATGTCGAAAACTGGAAGTATACAGTTTATGTTTTCCATGTATTTGTGTACACATGCTTTAAAGCTATACAATAATGACGTTGCAATAGACTAACCTCGTTCAGCAGTATGGTCGCAGGCGGTAGGGGCACACAAAGCGCTGCTTCTTAGCAAGTCGGCGCAGTTCAGGACGCTCCTTGAGGACGGCGATGTTGTCCAACTTCACCCTCTTGTCCTGCTGAATCCAGTGCCACAGACTGCACGTCACCTGCAATAGGTGCGGTTCGTTATGGCGTCATGGTTTTGTTACCTACCTTTAGAACCAGAATCGAAGAAGCTGATATTGTATTTTCCAGTCTTTACGTAGCCTCCTTGAGACTTCTTGGCGTTTTTTTTTTGGGGGGGGGGGGGAGAAATTGCCGCTCTAGCCGCTGGGAGAAACAAACGCTGTCCCGCTTGTTTGCGCAGGAGGCTAGTCTTTATGCCCCCCTCCCAAAGTCAACGTCCTTTGTTTGCACCCGGACCCACCAAGTCGGTAACTTTGTAACTTTTACAACTCACCGTTTTCGTAAAAACATCAACATAGCCACATTCATTTGAGTAACTATATCCCCCCCCCCCCAACACACACACACACACACACACTCCAGCAAGATGTGAACAATTATTTAGGTACCTTTCTATGACAAGCGACAAGGCGTTTTGTAGCTTCGCCCTACAAAAGACCCGCCTCATCGTACAACTTTGATAGCCTGGAGACTGCAAAGTCCGCAAAGACGTCTGAAAACTCGTTACTCAACAAAACGCGCCCGCTTTGCTTCGCTCATTTCTTACTTTGTCTTCCCTGAGTCGCATTAGTTTACCTGTAACCTGTACCAACGCCTGTTTCAGTATATTAGTCATAGTTTCAGTTCCTGTTTTCTCGTGCGTCAGAAAGTCAACTGGGAGATGGTAAGGCGTGAAGCTCTCCTTTGTTTAGGAACAACTACGTAAACTTAAGAAGGGATAACATGGCTCTTATTTGAGGACATTTGTATTACGCTAAATGTCATTGCTTACGAAAAACGTTTCATGACTCACACCTTTAATCTTTAAGATACGCCCTTTTTGCTGTGTTATATACAACCAAGGAGGTTCAATCATGATACTTGATACAATAGCTTTAGGGCAGAAATTTTTCACCGGTAACATAACAGGCGCAATGTTCAAAACCTACAACAGTCAGGTGATCTGCCGTCGGTAGCTAGCCTCTACCAGGCTTCGGGAAGCGAATGAAAAGAGTAGAAATTGGCCCAATAGACAGATAACATGCCAGGGGAGTTGGTCCACTACAAGTACAGTTTCGGGAGCGGCAAACTGTACTCTTAGCATGTCATCTGTTTATTTTGCCATATTTCTACTCTTTCCAGTCGCTTCCCGAAGCCTGGGAGAGGCTAGTGTGTAGTCCAGCCCTGCGAAATACGTCACGACAAAAAAATCGGAGGATCTATATGTGAAAAGGTCTCAACAGCTTTTGTTTAGAAAACTTCATCTCACTCAGAAATTTGGGGATCTCAATCCACAAATACGGAAATGACGCCAAACTAGTCCATCTGGGGGCAGATAAGGTGCACTTACCGTCTAACCACAAGATGTCACCCGCAAAATCTCTCAGTGTGAATACTATGGGATTTATATTGACCAGTGCGATCGGGCTGGTACCTCGGGTGATACGGAATACACCGTGTTGTATTCTATATTCCTATATATATACATGCATCTATATTTCAGTGGAAGCAGCTGCAGACTATTTGATTTGTTCAAAGCAATCATTGATAAGCGCGTGTGTTTATTTGTTTATTAGAATTCTCCACAAATATACAAGTGGAACGGAGGGCAAAACAGGTAAATTAACGCAAGCTCCCTCCCAGATATGTACCGCAAGAAGGAAATACTACTAACACGCAGATTCAACTGGATAATGTCTGTAAAAATCGCTATTTGCAACCTGTCATAAATCTACATCGAATTTTAAGGTAATGCAAGGGCACAATCTTCCTACATCAATCAATTAATTGATTGATAAAATCTATTGTTGAAGGTGTCTTCAATTTTTCTAATATCATTTCAATTACGTTATAATTGCCCATTCATTCAAAAATACACTTAAAACTTTGAGTTCTGCTTGATAATATTTTTTAAATTCTGCTTTGACAATTCCTGGCTTGCTGGGCCATCTCCCGGATCCCACACTTTCACAATGTAGGTTGCTCTCTAGCTTTTGAATTAATTAGTTACCTTATTATCCAGTTAGTTGATGACAATAATTAAACTTAAGGGCATCCCCCACTGTAGTATACTAGTATCCAATCAATTAGGAACTAGTACATGTAATCTAATTAACTGCAATACTGAAAAAAAGGTCATGAGTCCATGAACAATAGGTAAGATATTTTCCTAAGCAACATGTGCAATTCTGTTAAAACTTAATTATAAAGTTTCTTGGAGATATGTTACGATTTGGCCCTTTACTGCACAAGTTTTGCTTGGGTCATCCTGTCCATCCTGTACTTAGCCAGAATCTTCTTTGCGTTCCCATTAGATACGTGACACTTTTGTTTCAGTAATTTGAACATCTCGCCAAAAGCAGCGATCTCAGCACAGTTTCCTCTGCACCAATTGGGACTAGCGTCATCTGGCGGAGTGAATATGTACTTCACGTAACCAACTTCGTCAGATTCGTCGGCCGTTTGGCCACCGGTACCGTGTGAAGGAAACATGTCCATGCAGTGACTACAGGGAGGGACAAGCCTTACTCCCGGTAAATGTCCGTCAACCTCGGGTCGGAATTGAAAGGCTCGGCAAGACAGCATCGGTGGATGTACAGGCCTCACTCTCACCTTATCCAAAGCTTTTCCTTCCTCTGTTTGGTCGAGACTTATGAGCACCGGCAGAGAGACTATTGGGTGCCAGAACCAGCGAGCTGCGTATTTGATATAAACGTCCCGTAAGTGTTTGGGGAGAGGCACACTGCCACCCCAGGTTTTCTTCAGGACTTTGTTTCCGAGCTTCTGTTCAACGCAACACAGAGTCACGGTCAGGAAAGAACTGTACTTCAAATTCTGATCGCTGTTGGTCAACAGGTGGTTGAAGTCACGGAAAAACTCAAGAATGACGTAGTCTGGAGGCTCCAAGTGAGAAATCTGTAATACAGAGTCATAAAGATTTATGTTCAAACTTTGGATCTAACATTACAACAACAAGAAAACTACAGGTGACTCACCCAGTCAAACAAGTTTTCGGCAAGGCTTAAAGTTTGTTTAGACCTCGTAATTTATATATATGTGTGTGTGTGTGTGTGTGTGTGTGTGTGTGTGTGTGTGTGTGTGTGTGTGTGTGTGTGTGTGTGTGTGTGTGTGTGTGTGTGTGTGCATACAATGTATAGTTACGTTCAGACCTCATTAAGCAGTATTGTTGCAGGCGGCAGGGGATGTGGGCACACATAGCGCTGACATTCAGCACGCTTACGAAGTTCAGGACGGCGCTGCAGGAAGTGGATGTTGTTCAGGTTTACACGCCTGTCCTGCTGAATCCAGTGCCACATACTGTCCAGCACCTGGAGTTTGTTATCACGAAATTGTTAAGATAAATACTTTAAAATCATTCAGGTACAGTGGGTACAGTACTTTCAACAAAACTTTTGTCAGTCGGAAATCCGTGAAAATACTATGACATTTACAACTATTAGTGTACACCTCTTGCTGTCAGTCGGGGACATTTGTATATCACACAAACATACCTTTTCGCGACACATAACTAGGCGTCTTGCAGCCTCGTCCCAGGAAAGACGTCCATAGTACAAACTCCATAGCCTGGGAACTCCAAAGTACCAAAAGACGTCTATAAACACGTTACAACTCCACTCAACGAAACGCGCCTCTTTTTCTTCGTCCATTTTTTTTTCGACTTTTGAAACGAGACACGACTGTTTACCTGTAACCTGCGCCAACACCCTTTTCAATGAACGCGTCATCATGAGTTTCACTTCCTCTTGACGGTTGCTTTTATTGTGTGTGGGTTGGTGGTTCGCTGTAGTGCGTCAGAAACCAACAATTAAGGTGAACGAATACGTACACACGGTGTGGTTGACTCAGATCTCTCCTTTGTTTGGACGTCGTTACTTTAGAGATATACATAGCTTTTATACAAGTTTTACGTTAAAGGTCATTGATTACGAACGTGGAGGTCTTCTGACTCACGACTCTGATCTTCAGATAAAGCCCCTTGCGTATATGTCGTATTCCAGACATTTTGTTTTTACTAGGAGTGGCTGTTAACCTACAACGCGGTTTTCAGACTTATGTTGCCCATAGAGGAGGAAACACGTCATACTTTGCCCTCGGGTAAAAGATGTGCAGTCTATTTCAATGACATCATGATCGAAAATAAGGGTAGCGTCACAAAAACACATGCACATACTTTAAAGGCATTCAAAGCGATTTCAGGGCAGTAAAACTGGATTTTCAAAGCCAATTTTCTGGTCATTTTCATGCAGTAAGTTGAATCAACCATATTCCATAGCATACTGATATCTGTGCAGAAAAATGCGATGTTGCGATGGAAAACGGTTGCTTGTTTTGTGTCATAGGCTGGTTCTAACTATTTAGTGGTGGTAACAAAAAAAGACCCATCAAGTAGATTGTTTGTGGGTTATTTAAGCACTTCAAGTACGAAATGATGACAAAATGGCAGTAACTATCAATATCAGACAGATTTATTCATCCAGAGTATTTTTTTGTTGCTTTGAAGCCCTGAAATTGCATTAGATACCTTTAAAAGACTTGACATCTTCAAGGAATAGAAACATCTGTACTGCTTTCAACTTGTTGTACAACGTGTCAACACGACCTTTCGGTCTATTAAACAGGGTTTGAAAAACCCACCCAGAACTGTGGAACGGCGAATCCACAAATAAACAAGCGACGTCAAACCCAGTCACCTGGAGCCGGCCAGGTAAGGTGCACTTATCCGTCTCACCGTAAGGTGTCGCTCGAAAAGTAGCTTGCGGTGCCGTCGCAGACTGATTGATGACGTATTATGTGGACAAACGCCGTTCGATACCAGCTGTTGTTCTGCCAGCTTTACTGATACAGTTGACCTGAGAAAAAAAAAACGCTAACATTTCTAGCCTCCCCCGTGAACCTTCGTGGTCCGTCCCTTGTCTTGGAACATGTCAATTTGTAATTCAACGATAGAAACTGACTTGGTAGTTACGAACTGTCATAGAGAAAAACCCTTGCCTGTATTCAAAGAGAAAGCAAATATCACACAATGGAACAGCATATCTTGTCCCTGAGTTTACTAATGGTCACGTTGACTCTCCATTTTGACATTGATTTAGAATAAATTAGATAAATTTCGTGTCATAATTCTCCAGGCGTGACACGTAGTGCAAATACTGCCTGCTTGGAACGTGAGTGGTGACCTGGTGTGATGACTCCACGGAAAGTGGCTCTTCAACTGTCATCCAACGGGCATTCCCTGCAGTATAGGTAAAACCTACGCAACATACAAAATGTGGACATGCACAATAGCCTGTCAATTGGTCTAGAGCACTGTGACGTCACAGCTCTCTAGTCTGTACAGAATTTCAAGTTAAGAAATCCCGCCACAAAATGAAAGGGATTTGTTCTTAGAGGTGTTTCAAGTTTTAATTTCATATAAAGACTTCTATAAAAATTTCTCTTTCCATTGTGACGTTTTATGTATTGTATGTGTGTTTTTGATCACTGGACGAATGCAACAGGTATTCTTTGATATCAATTTTAGATATATGGATGAATAAGTATCTAAAACCCTGGAGTCAGTCCTATTGAACGAAGACATGGACGAGGGAATCGACTGACTCCACTGTTTGATGAGCGATTACGGAAAATACGTCCCGTGTTGTGCTGTTTACGCATGCCGTATTTCCTGTAACTATGATAGACGGATACCGGTAAACCACCACTGGAGCCTTCATTGACACAACAACCCCATGGGTCAACTAAGGTCAAGGGCGTAAACATAGATTTCAAACCTCTTTTTCACCCCTCCCCTGATTGTTAATGATCTACCCCCAAACAAAGGCACTATGACTTCTCTACCAACTTGTGTCGAATTTCTTCATTCATCGTCACATAGGGGATATTTCATTTATCTTTCAACTTCGACGTGCATAAATGCATTTTTCGTGCATACATGTCCTTCTCTCCCGATGATTAGTGGTAAATCCCTTTTCAACTTCTATCGTAACATTGCTATGCAAACCGATTGCGATATTGCGGTATCTTTTCCAACCATTTTCTTTTCCAAAATCCTGTATTCTTTAACGTTTTCAATTCAATATTCCTTTTTTTCCGTCGTATGATTCGAAGTTATATCAAGGTCCATTCATACCTTTACATTTACATATGTATCTCTAAGCAGATACTGAGAGGAAAGATACTAGTACGTAACTTCCTCTAATTTTTTTGACAACCAATATTTGCGAGTGTTGTAACTCACAAAACAGAACAAAATAGCGAACATTACGATGTTCCCTCCTACATCTGCTTAAAAAATCGTACCTGTACCTCCACCTACCCATGTCCGGTGGGGGTGCGTCCGCCGTCGGGAACGGCGTGCTTACCTTCTTGTCACAGTTATACAATTATTCCCATTCATTAGGAGCATTATCCCTCGCGCCGGACCGGGAGTGCTTACAATAGCTTTTCATTCGCAAAGGCTCTCGCAACACTGGCCATTGTTACCTGCCTTTTAGTCCCGTTTAATATATCACATTGGACAGGGGCTTGTCGGAGGAAAGTAGAGGATCAGTGCACATGAGATGGCATGTCTTTAATGATGATATTGATAATATAATTTACTTCTATAGATAGACAAAATGACACTGGTCATAGCGATCATTCATTCATGTAGACACCTACCGAAAACTTTCAGAAAATCTAAACTTTCCATTTTGGTTGTAAGTTTTATTACTGTGTTAAAAATTAGCAAGCATCATTACACATGTCAGAGTGCAGTGAGAATGGCTGTCAATCATAACTACTAGTATATGATATATAACCTACGGACGCGTATGGTTGTCTATGTAGTTGAATCTTATCGCTTTGGATACTATGACTCAAAGAATTATCATTATGTTTTCTCATCGGTACTACGGACACTTGAAGCATTACCGAGTCTACTTGGATTATGCTGCCAAGAAAAACACCACCGGATTTGAGTGTTCCCACGATTAGTATACACTTGACGTTGTAATTCTAAAATGCACATCGTACCTGCGAATGTATCTCGTGATGTTTGAACTATCTACAATTTTATGTCAGAAAAATCGGCTTTTTAGGTATCGTATGACAGAGTTTGATGGCAGACAGCAGTTATGGTAATTATATGGTAATTTTGTGATTGGCTTATTCCACGCGGAATTGTGAGCGGTCAGTTCACTTCCTCACTGCGTGGGGGAGACGGCGTGTCGGACCTGAAGTCAAAACTGATTGAGTTAGAGGCGTTTTGGGGTCCGTTTCCCAAACAGTGGTGATCTGGGAGTCAATTGTCAGTGTTAGAGGTGTCCGGGAGGTTGTAGATTGAAGTTGGAGGATTAGAACGATCAGTGCTGAGGAAATAGAGGGAAGATGTCGGCGGCGGAGAGACCCTCTACGTCCGCTGCCTCCACCGAACGCACCGGGGATCGAGACCGGGAGCGAAGTTCCCAAAAGGACAACAACATGAAGTTCTTAAAACAGAACGGGCGATCCCTCAGCACCAGTGCCAAGAGGTAAGGGGTTTTTTCCTAGAGGGGAGTCCGAGAGAGACTGTGTCGTATGGGAAACATTTGGGAGAAATCTCTTTACGCCAATTAAAGGGCCCATCCGAGTCTTTGCAGGGAAGACTTCGGTACTGGTAAAGGGAGGGTGGTGGGAGAGGCTGGTTGTAAGACGGTGTTTTGTTTTGTTGAAGGGGACAGAAAGTGTTTTCTGAAGACAAAGGAAGACGAAAATACCGTCCCCTTGGCCCTTGCCCTCCCCATGTGCCGCCACTATCGATTCATCATGTCGATATTTGAAAAGTCTACTCAGCGGGTAATTCCATGCCTGCCTCATTTGCATATAAGCTAAAATCGCCGAATTCTCGCTTAAAACCACAGAATACCCGCCAACTTGAGCATCCTGTAAAAGCTTGTGGGATGTACTTTTGGATTATTTATACCGTAAGGGGATAGCGTGTGTCTGGAGGGAGTAGGGAGGGATGAAATGTTGGGGCGCCGGCCAATGTGGAGACGGCGGCCATGTTGGCAGGACCGGGAGCGGCTCAATCAGCGATTCACTTTAATTCCGTCTCACGTCACGAAAAAACACCAAACTGTTTCTTCTTTTCCTTCCCTCCTCTAGGATCCAGAGAGAACTTGCCGAGATCACCCTTGACCCTCCTCCCAATTGCAGGTAAATCACTAATAAACCATAAAAAAAGGTGGAAGCTAAATTTCAATGTGCAGCCCTAATCGATCACAATGGGTGTTTGGAGAGGTTTTTACAGATAGAGTTCTTGAGTCAACAGGATGGCAACTGTGGGTTTAGTGATGGGAAAGGAAACATTTGTGCCAAACCTACACAAATACACACACATCTACACTCCCCACATCTCACCAACTGGCAAATAAAGGACAAGCAAGGCCAAGGAATTAATTAGAGGGATTAGTTACTACATCACACCCTGGGTACTATACAGGTTAGGGCGTGAGCTTCTTGTCAAGTATCAAGGAGGAATTGTCAGGACTTCAGCGAAGGCTTAGTGCTAACACCTGACAATTGCCAGAATTATGCTGCCCATATTGGTCAAAAGATCAGAACATTCTGATATTTACAATTTGCAAAAAAACAAGCAGATGCCAAAATGATAAAATATTAAGATTTCAAATTTAGCCATGCTTGAGACATGAGACATGTGAAATTGGGATGTCAGAAAATTTTTTTCAAGAAACTACTATCACTGCCACTGAATCAGAATTCCACAGTGTACTTTATTGGCATCAGCGAACAATTTGTTAAAAATACGCTCAATGTGATTTTCATAGCCTCCTTCGCAGACTTCTTGGAGCACCGGCATTTATTTTCTGAGGGGAGCGCTGATACACGATTTTTTGCACGGGCTAAGGTTCTCTCATGCGACTAAGGGAGTTACGCCACGGAGGGTGAAAAGGGATAGTCTGGCGAAACTCCCCCCATGGCATAACTCCCTTTGAACCTTAGCCTGTGTAAGAAATCGCATATCACTATCAGCGCTCCACCCCCCCAAAAAAATCATTATAATAAACACAGCTGCTCCAAGAAGTCTGTGAAGGAGGCTAGGTTGTGAGGCGACCCCTTGGTTACCCATGCTATTACTTCTTGCATAAACTGTTTAAAAGTCATTCACACTTTCAGTACATTAACCAGACCTTCTAATGAATGGATGTGACCCTACTAGCCCTGACAGTGTTGTTCTGCTAAACCAGAACGTATGTTTTGGAATAGCCCCCATGCAAAAATTAACTGCCACACCACCATCTTGAAAGCTTCAATCTATTTTTTTTTGTTTTTTTTTTGTTCAGAAATTGTAACATGACAATACAAAGTGTGCACTAGGCAGCAAATATGCTGGTAGCGTGCACACCTAACACATAATACTCATTTACACCTGAGTCAAGTGAGGAAAGTCATGTAAAGTGCCTTTCCCAAGGGCACAAGGTCGGTGGCATGTCAGGACTCGAACCCGGGACCTCTTGGTTCCGAGTCGAGTACTCTGTCGTTGCGCCATACGACCCCACTTGCTATGATGATTCTTTTTCCTTTGTATGGTACAGGATTATTAATACCGGTAGAGTTGAACTGAACACAATTTTCCTATGCATCATGAAATATACAAAATAGCAAAATACATTGAATGATAATAATGCTTCAATGTCAATCTACAGGTGATCTAATCAGGGATCTAACTAAAGTCAAGGACTACAGTCCTCTAAATAGCATACAGTCCTCTTCCAATAGTACATGATTTAGCAACATTTCTCAGTCATACAATTCAACCCATTCTCAAAAGGGCTACTAATACATAATGTTCTTAGCTTGTATTGAAGTGATAATCCCTTAGAAAGTCCCTTTAGTGCAGGACCACCTCAAAGTGGACAGTCCTCTAATCTGTGTGGTCTTGTCTAATCCTGGTGGTTTAACTACTCTCCAAGTAGAGGTTGGTGGAGAAGATTGTGACCTTTCTATTATATGCCCTGTTGGTAGAGAGTGGGACAGGAAACGGCATATGTTAGAGAGGTCACAATGTTCTCCACCAACTTCTGCTTGGAGAGTATGGTTTAGCGGCCTTAGGCATTACATTTTATAAAAGAGTATTTGAAACCATCTCCAATTTAGTAGGGGTGGAACATTATAGCCTTTGTGTCCTTTATAATGCTCACAAGATAGTGCAGGATAAAAGTAAGAGGGTGTGGTGCCTGTTTCTCTGTTAGAAAACAAACAAACAAACAAACAAACAAACAAGCGACTGTATCTGTTTTGTTATTTCACCCATGAGGTTTTCAGTTGAAGACAGCATTTTACTCACCAGGGTTCGAAATGCCCACTCTCATCGAGCAAGTCATAGTTTCTGTGTGGAGATGCCAGGTTGCCTGGCGCAAAAGTTACGGCTTCTGAAATAAACTGTGTCCTGCCTCGGCCAGCATGTGAGCGATACCTTTACAGGTGGCCTGGCTTATGCCAAGTTATGGCTTGCCTTCTAAAATAAAGAGCCGGTGTTAACGGCAACCTGAAATATTGATGGGCAACCTAGTATTTCGAACCCTGCTTACCCCTCCAAACTTGACAAGAGGAGAGACATTTTACACCTGCACCATGTGATTGAAGATTGTAGTAAAATCGCATCAGCTTGTTGTATTCAATATTGATATGGCATTGTGATCCCTTCGAAAGTCCCTTTAGTGCAGGACCCTCCCCCCAATTCATTGGTGGACAGTCCCTGGTTAAATCACTTGGCTTTTCCCAACCGTTCCTTTACTCGGATAAATTGTCTACCAACACACAGTTATAGACTCAAGTATTATAGAAATACATGTTCAAGCTTTGCCTTGACTCTGATTGGAAGTTACAATACTACCAGTAGTTTACAACTCATGACGTGGTAAATACTACCATACATAGGCATAGAGTCCGCATGAAGTAGTGAATTATCAAAATTGTTATGATGTATCTTTATGTGACATGTGCCATTTCATCAACCATACATATATATATATATGATTGATAAAACCATAGATTATTAGATAATTGATAAAACTGAGTGAACCATATCATAATGTATATTTTCTATGGTATAGTATACCTAAATTATCAAACTTTTTGGTATTCTTTTAAAACCTCAGGCTTTGTTTTTTTTCTGATACAGTACTACTACTAGCATGCTTCTGATTTCAATGCATGTACAGAATGCTGTATCTTTCCGGCACCTATATTTATGTAGATACATGTCTTATAAGTCTGGAAAAAACATTAGGACTGCTATTGCCAAACAAGGATGTGATGCATATGTAAGACTAAAGCTGCTTGTGTCAACATGTATGTCAGATTTTCAAACAATAGATGGTAGTCTTTCAGAATGAAGTTCGTTTTGACTTCCATCTAAATCCTTAACAATATGTGTGTATGCAGTATCTTGAGAAATAACCCTTCCCTCCTTAACTTTTAGATTTGTCTGTACAGTAACATTCCCCTTTCTCCCACCAAAATGGATACTACACTGTAACAGTAGTAGCACAGTAACACATGGTACAGAAAACAGCCGTTAACAAATAGACTGATGGCTTTATGTATATAACCTCAGTGTTTTGAATTATTTGGCGATGCCATTTTACTGTAAGGCATAATCAGCTATTTTGATTTTATGTACTTCATGTTTGGATCTTGTTATTGCAGCATTAAGCATTACCGGTAGGAATGTTTTTGAATTTACCATAATACGTACTGGTAATAAGAACAGAGAATTTGGCATAATTCAAAATGTTATCATTATATTTGCTATCATCTGGCCTCAATGCTGGACTCCCTCTCTCACAGACGAAACATTGCCTCCTCTTTGTGTCTCTTCTACAGATCATTGCCAATGTTCTGGTGAACTCTCACTTGAGAGCTTTTCAGTATACCGCTAGGTTGTCTTCTTATGCTTATATTATTACACTGCCCATGCAGGTCTCTTTTCTAACGTCTTTGCACTGCCCAACTACCAGTCTCTAAGTTTTTCTATAGCAACAGCTTCTTACCACGGATTGCAAAATTGCAAAAACTGTCTGCCTGACAAGTGTTTCCCTCCCGAATACATCCCACAAGCTGCCTTCAAAACCAGCCTGAACTGCCATCTCCCATTATACTATCACCTATACCTTCCACCAAGGACATTATATGGGACAAAAGAAAATGTTGACTGAACCATCTAATGTCAAAAGGTGACGATAAGGTGCAAAGAATCTTTAACATTTGCTGGGAGGGTGTGGTCACTATGTAATGTCCTTGCTTCCACCAACTTAGTACAGTGCCCTGTACAGTGCCCAGAAGAGACCTTTTGGCCTTGAATTGAACAAACTTGTTTAAAAAAAAGCACCCCGATGTAAACCCTTACAGATAATGGACATAAGTTGTAAACATATAACTTGTACTGTCTGTGTATGCTGTATAAGTTGTACAGTAAATTAAACAGCCTCACCCAAGCCAAGAATACCATGTTGTAGCTTGCCATAGGGTTTGATTGCCAAGGTACATGTACAGTACATTGAATCAATTTTTGGAGCAATCAGTTTTTATCTAATAGGTGTTGCCTACGCATGTTTTCTAACACAGTTAATTTGAATGATTTTTCTGTGCATTGTATATTTACAAATTTCCACTTTTGTGTAAAGAATTCACAAAGACAGCATTACAGGAAAAAAGTGGGATTAGAGCATTATGCATTGTGGCATTTGGTGTTTACTGGCACATGCAAAATTTGTTGTAAACAGTAACTTGTCATGTAACAGATTTGCTCAGAACCCCCATGTGTAGCCTCAGAATATGTCTGAAATCTCCATTTCCAGCAACTGGCAGCCAATCACAGATGGTCTCTGCTGGAACCAGCGCATGTGATTTGCATAATAGATAGCAGCGTGTAGACCAGGTGTCCAGATTATGGAAGTCCATGGATCAAGTGTAAAGCCTTTGTTTATTTCCCATTGCTGAATGTGATGATTACATTTAGTAAGAATTTACCATAGACCAAGAGGTTATTTTCCTTGTCAGTTTCTTAATCCCTTTGCAACCTGGGAGCTTAGATTAGCAAATGTAAGGTATAAGATTTTGCGATACTGTGTGCCAGCTTACTCCTGTCTTTGCCACTGTGATCTGATACTGATGACAACTTTGATCGACTTGGCTATGAGTTTTTAAGATAAACAGTAGATTGGCACAAAGTACACTTTGAAATGCAACCCTAGGCTCAGTGCCTGTCATCTACATGTATGCTCTACTGATTTTGTAAGTCCTGTATTTAAGTCAAGGTTAAATGTTAACGTTCATGCTTAGATTTAAAGAGCTAGGGGAATTTTCCCCAAACCATTACATTTATCCGGGAGGGCTCCTTTTTTCTGTTCCCCACACTTTGCAAGTCATCAGAAAGATAATACTGGTAGTAAGAATAGAAGCTTTATAAGGCAACAAAAAGTACATCGACTTTCATAAGGTCATCTACAAGCTACAAAATAGAAATACAAAATCAAAATGAATCTTAACATTCTACCCCCTAAACAATAAGGGCTAACATAGGAAATCTTTAATGTCATTTTACAATCAGGTAAGATACATTCCCATTTGCATTTCCCACCAGTGGATGAAATAAATGAAAAGTTCAACATATTTTCATGAAAACTCAAAGTCAAAGGAATTACTGAAACCTCCCCAATAAGCAAGCAGAGGACCTGCAGGCTTGATTAGTCTGTTTTTGTTGCCCTCCCAGGTTGTCTTTTCCCTTGTTTATTTAGATGTTTATCAGCCAATTTATCAGCTCCTAGTTATGCACAACAGATAGGGGGTCTGAGATACCATAATTCAGCCAATAACCTTTGTGAAACATGTTGTTCTGCCTTATTACTAGTATTGTTGATACTCAAAACATGCATTTGCTTGCAGAAACTCTGAGAACTGGTTGCCAGGCCACACCAATTGAATTTGTTGGTTCTCAGATTTTTTCTGAAAAAAAAAAAGTGAAGCGAGGGTGGAAAAAACAGGCTTACATGTAGGTATCCAATGATAGCCCCAAATGCTACGATAGGAGCCATGAAGCCAACATACTTGGCCGGTTTATAATTCAAACAATGAATTTTGAACTTTTAATCAAACCACTGCATTAATAGATGGAAAGACTGTAGAACTTAGGACTTTCTTCAACGGTTGGAGCCAAAATATGAGCATTTTGGAGTTGATTCAGAACCCTTTTTTTTTGCAAATCAGAACAAAATGAAGCGGTAGAGTCCGAGAATCAATTGATTAAATTGGTGTGGCCTCAAGTTCATATTAAAATGTTACTGCCATCTTCTTTGCTCAAAACCTGTCACTACACAAGATCATGTACTTTACTGTGGGTCATTAATCAACAGACTGTCTGATAGGTCTCATCAAGTCTACAGACTGTGACAGATGGTTTAGACCCGATTCACACGCTGGCAAAATTCTTGCGTACGAAAATTGCGTGCGCAAATTGCGTACGAAAATTGTGTATGCAAATTGCGTACGAAAATTTTTTTCAGCATGTAAACCGGTCATTTTTTTCGTACGCAACTTTCGTACGATATTTGCGTACGCGACCTCGAGGGCAGGCGTACGATCGCCCGGATCGCCCAGCGGGGTGTCTGCGTGCCTCCCCGCCTCCGTGTAAATGCGACTGATCGTACGCAACCCCTTACCTGTCACAAATTCCATTATTTTCCGGCGTTTGTGCCAGCCACGCCGCGTTTACTTGTTCATTTCTCCGCATTTCATTTGACTTTGCTTTCCCTGTTGTGTTTTGATTCTTTGCTTTGAGTTTAATGAGCTTGTTTGCTGTTGCCTGGGCATGTCGGAAGGGCGCAACAGCGCGAATTGGAATATGGATTAACGACAGGATCAAAAGCAAAATGGAGACTGTTAGAAAGAAGGAGGTCTACGAGGACATTGCAAGAGGTATGAGAAATGGAGGCTAGATCCGAACTACAAAACTGGTTATCAAGAAGATGAGCGATCTCAAGTACGCTCATCGCGGCAGGTCAATATGGGGTCAAGGTAGTGTGCCCGGCGCAGCGGGAGTCCCTGGGCTCTCCCTGTCAGCGTGTAAAAAGAAACGATCGGACGCTCACGTGCGTACGCAATTTTCGTACGCAAAAATTTTGCCAGCGTGTGAATTGGGTCTTACTCCAATCCTGTAAGTCACCTCATGGATTACATGAGACAGCACTAGAGGAGTCAAGACAGCAATGAGGGGCAATGGAAATTCCTAGATTCTGGACTTTTCCAAGATAACATCCTTGTCATAGCAGTACTCAAAGGAAAGGAACATGATAAAGAATCCTTAGATTTTCTGGTTATCCTGTCAACAAAACTGATTAATGAGGAAATGCTGCTAAAAGACTCTTGCTATAAATACTGAAATGGAGGTGATGTGAATTTAGAACTGCTCTGTTACATGCTTGAGGGGAAGGGAGGGGCAAGTAATGCTTTAGAGGTTAGTGGCTTGCCAGGATAGGAATGATGAGGAATGCCTCCTATCAGGAAGGTACAGTACTGCAGGGAAGAATGATAATTAAGTTCTTTATGATCCTGATTTCATAGTTTTGTTTTTGCAAAAACACAGAAAATATAAATTTGCTCATCATTTGATCATAAATTTCATGGACCCAGAGGATCAAGCCTCTGATAGGCATGCTCTTGGAGGGGACACTAAGGCCCAATTACACGCAGGCAAAACCCTTGCATACGAAAATTGCGTACGCACGTGAGCGTACGATTGTTACTTTTTACACGCTGACAGGGAGAGCCCGGGGACTCCCGCTGCGCCGGGCACACTACCGTGACCCCATATTGACCTGTCGCGATGGGCATACTTGAGATCGCTCATCTTCTTGATGACCAGTTTTGTAGTTCAGTTTTAGCCTCCATCTCTTATACCTCTTGCAATGTCCTCGTAGACCTCCCTGTTGGGCGATCCGGGCGATCGTACGCCTGCCCTCGAGGTCGCGTACGCAAATTGCGTACGAAAGTTGCGTACGAAAAAAACATGCAGGTTTACATGCAGGAAAAAATTGACGTACGCAAATTTCGTACGCAATTTTCGTACTCAAGAATTTTGCCAGCGTGTAAACGGGGCCGAAGCATCACCTTGGGTATTGACTATTGTATTGCATTGTATGGCAGAAATGTGGGCACTCATCTTCAGTCTGCACGTTACAGAACCCAGCCTACTTCTTGATAGGAGAAGCGATAGGTTGAAACCAGAGCTGCAGCACAATCTTGCCCAAATAATGAGCCTTTCCCAAAAAGTACTTGCTGCTTTACCCCTCCTAAACAGGTGTAGAGAAAGACTATGACTTTCTTGACTAAAATCACCCACAAGCATACCTGCTTCTATCAATGCACACGTACACACTATCAGCCTGTGACATATACCTGCCTGCCAAAACAACCAATATGATCTTTGCTTTTAATTGATTGCTTACAAGGCTGCAGGGTAGGTGATCCCAGCCCCACCCTGGAAGTACAATGTACCACCCCTCTATAGCACAGTATGGAGACCATCCCCATTTATAACTGACACAAAATGAACTGTGTGAAATGAGATTCAGTTGGGGTGAAGAAAGGCAGAACATGTCTGGATAAAAAATTCTGTTAGGGGGTATGGAAAGAAGTTCTTATGGCATCCGAAGTAATTGATTAATGATTAATAATGCAATCCACTTGATTTTATGAATGAGGTTGTCTGGATGCCTCATACTAACCAACAGGAAGGAAGTAAAAATGTACAGCCAGTTATCCTAAAACCCCTATCAGAGCCTCTGTTTAGGGCACAGACAGGTTGACCTACAGTCTGTCCCTATAAGTAGGTCAGTACAGCCCCTGGCAGATGCCATCTGGGTGAGGAAACCCCTCTGCTGTCAGTTTGTATAAGCTGATACTTGTGGGGATGGTACATTGTTGGGATTGGGAGGAGCTCTTTCAGCTTTGGGGAAATCATCAAAAGCACATTTATGGAGCACAATGATCTGTTTGTCTCTGTTTTGGTCATACGTAACGTCAGCTTTCATAATTCTGCCTGGTATACTTAGACTGCCACTGCAATCTTTGTGAACCCAAAATTCTATAACACATTTAAAGAGATCGTCTAATGCAGCATCAGTAATCCAGGTTAAATGACTGTCCTTTTGCTTTTACTGGTCTGTCTTACAAGAGACCCACTGTAAAAGACCGGCATTGCTGCTACAAATCTTCAAGATCCAATCATTCTGTGTGTGTATGAGGTTTCAAGCCTAGACAGGCCTTCCTAAGGGGTTTTATGTACTGTAGATCACTTAATTGCGGTTTTCATCTTTCTTAGGCCGCAAACTTTTGCTACGCAAACATAAAAACCGTAGCAAAAGTTTGCGGCCTGAGAAAAATGTAAACCGCCAACATCAAAGATGAGAAATTTCCCCTTGGGCAAGAGATACTCCCCGCAAATTATTCTTCACATTTGCTAAATTTTACTATTTTTCAGCCAGTTATTCTTATTCTGGGGAAGATTAGCAGCTTTCCTGGTTTGAGCAGATAGTGAGTGAGTGAGTGAGTTTGGCCACCGTAGCAGCATACACCTGTAGCAGGACCAGCATTTTGATACAACTGTTTTCTGGCTGATTATGTACGCTTTTCTGATGGCGACCTTGCTCTGATGTCTCCTGAGTGTGACAGCGTTGGCAGCTTTAGTTTTAAAAGCCTTGACATCGGTGTCTTGTAAAGACATCAATCAGACTTGGCTGTTGTGTCATGGAATAGAATGTTGGGAGGATATTTGGCCTTTGAATATTGAAGCAGGAGGATGTGTTTATTGCTGTATCATGAAATATGTCATTGTGACAGGAGTTATAGTCACTGTGGCCTTCTGCAATGAGACAGTGTTCTAGCCAGCCTGAAATTTTTTTCGTCATCTCAATTTTGTTTAATGTAACATCATGTCGAGCACTGGTCCAGGGGCATGCTCTCCCTGAGGAATGTCTAAATCTTGACCCTGTGAAACGTTATTTCCTACATTTTGAGGAGCAAATTTTGGCTGGTAGACTAATCTTAGTTGAATGACATCCCATATCTTTACATGCCACTTTTTGTCTGTCAAAGATGATGGATTGCGCAAAATTTTGTTCATCATGAGCTGTCAAATGATGGGAAGACAGATGCTGTCTAGAACACTGGTTGCTTCTTTGGAGGAGTGGCTTTTGTTCTGGAGTACAAGTCTCTGATCCCTGTCCTGCAAACTTTGTTACAAATGCTAGACATGTATGCTGTCTGTTTGGGGGTGTGGTTGTCGCTATACTAGTACATGTATTCTTTTGTTTCTGATCTGAGCTGCAAGTTTACTCTTCTCCTGTCAGCAATAATAACACAAACTAACCAGTTATTTATCACTATCAGTTAGTGGCTAGCTCAGAGCTGAGCTGCCATTTGTGGCGTCAAATGGCTGAGTGGCTTATTAAAGGCTAGTAGACATGGGACTGAGAGGTCGTGGGTTCGATTTCTGGCAAGAAGTTGTGTCCCTGGGAAAGGCACTTCACACGACTTTCCTCACTCCACCCAGGCGTAAAATGAGTACCTGACTTCGGTTAGTGAGGTAAAAGGCAGTGGAAGGAGAGATGGGCTCCACCTTCCAATACCATTCCTTAGCCTGGGTGCCTGGAGACCCTGGCACTTAGAATAAAGAAAGAAAATTCACTGATCCTGTCGAACAGGTCTCTGCCCAACACATCCCGCTCTCAGAGTTGGCACCCTTCCTTGAATTATCTATCCTGCCTGCGCGAGAGATATATTAGACCCAGGGTGCCAACGCTGGGATTGGGGCGTGTGGCTTCCCCTGGCCGAAGAGAGTATCGTATCGCGTAGGGTCTGACATCCAGGCTACCGTGCCCTAGACATAGTGGATTTTAAAGACAACCCACTGCCCCTATGGCCTTATTCAGGCTATGGGACTACCTTTTAGTATGTTTTTTCAGCAAGAAAAATAGTGGTAGATGTACCAAAATTTTTAACTGCTTTGCTCTTGTCTGGAAGATGATTGACGTCCATGACGTGATGAAATTAAGCATCAAAAGATAATCAATATCACCTGTGATTATCATTTAGGTACATTGTAGGAAGCAGTTGAAGTCCTGGTTGGCTTTCTGTAATTATTTCTTTGATGGGTAAAGACCTATAAACCCCACACTGTAGGACTGTACCAAATTTCATGATAATCAGTTCATAGCTTCTTGAGTTGCGCACAAACATGCAAACAAATGCACTGAAGACATGGTAGCAACCTAATCGAATGTAATTGCAAGGCTTCAGTGAATGTCTTGTCTGAGAAATCCAAGAAATACTTTTCAAATCCTGAAATTAACGCGCTCGAGCTGTCAGTTCTGTGAGCATTATATATAATATATAAATTTAGGTCAGGACAGGATTTGTGAATCCTACAAGTGCTGGTGGCTGGCTGATCTGCCATTTTAGCTAATCCGTGGATTAAGAACGTAACCTGATGCTCATAAATCATATCAGTTGACACCTCTTAGGTTCTGAAGGCAGCAGGGTCACCTGTCAATTACTGGAATCATGTCTTGTTCCAGTGCTTCATTAGAATGCTACTGCTTTGCTCCCGTTTCTATTATCAACCCATGGATTGGATTTTCTTGTGTTACATATACATGTTCCTGCTGGCACGCCCCCAAGGAATTGGTCGCAAATCACCTCTAAGGTTTGAAATCCAGGAATTAAAATGGTGGCCTGTGTCAAGCTTGTGGGTTGATGACTGTTATTAAATAGGTTAGCTGTGGTGCTGACACAGTTCTTTATAGTAATAGTGGCAAAGATTTTTATGTATGACCGTAATAGATTTTTTGTATCAAGTAAGTATTGAAATTTGAAGTTGACACCATTTTTTGGAGAAAAGCCAACCTTAATCTTATAGAACTTTGTTGATGCTGAAAATATGGAGAGTATATGGGACATTTGTATATGCTCTTTATTCTACAACTTCAAGAATTGTCCTAATGTTGCTTCTCCTTCTTCTCCTTTTCCTGCCATTTGGTCAAATGGATTCTTCCCGATAACAAGTGAAGTGTTGTTACATTGTCTAAATTGTCGTGTTTGATATAGGATTTACCTATTGATAGTATTGTTAGCCTACAAAATGGTTTCCAATAGTAATTTTTCAGGTACTGATACAGGTACCAGAGCTTGAAATCCCTTTTTCCACACACCTGCACTGGTGCAGGTAACATTGAAAATTACCTGCACCAGACAATATTTTCCTGAACCACTCAGAATTTATGAAGTATGGATCATACTAAATGTTCAGAAACCATTGCCATTTTTTCTTTTATACTTCATAGGTGGCATGAATGCAGCAAATAAAAATCTACAAACACCTACATTTATATATAAACCCAGAACTTGGACCGGTGCAGGTTTATATAGGTGCAGGTAGACACCAGAAATACACAGCTCCAATTTTGCCTGCACTAACCTGCATATGCAGGTGGTATTTCGAGCCCTGGGTATACATGATTTTATTGTCAAACCCCTATGTTAGGGCTTATGAATGTGATTTTCATTGGACGACAACATTTCTGACCCTAGCATTATCATAAAGCTGGAGATATATAGATCATTGACAGCAATTACCACTTTCCATGCCCAAACTGTGTGTGATGTTGGAATCTGTATCGTGTAACCCATTTTACCTGTCATTTATTTGTCAACAAATGCAATCTGCACCCCACAAATTACTATGGTTAGTGTTGGTTACCTGTTATTAAAGTATGGTTAAAGATGTGATTTATGCATGAGGGTTCATTAAGTGCATTGATGTAGGTCTGAGCCGCTTGTTTTGTCCAGACAAAGCCGGGCGGTTTGAATATCGGCCCGATCACCTGATATGGTAATACGGGAGCGACCCGGCATGCGCCTGAATAGGAGACCATTGTATACACTTTCAACAGGGCACGGCAACCCTCTGTACAAACATGTGTTACATTCTTCACTTACTCTGGCTTTGTGTCGGCCCAAACCCATGGACAAACAACGGTCCTGTAGTCCACTGGAACCATTCCAATCTTTCATATCATCCTGATTCACTTACATTACTAGTATTTATAATGATCAGAATTGCTTCTGAAAAAAATTTCCAAGTCATAAAAATTGAACTATTAAAACATTGGCCATTTATGCTGAAATAGATCTATGAAGTGTAAATTAATGACCTTAATAAAATTATAATTTTCAAAACATACATCTATAACATGTGGTTACCATACTATTTCTCTGTCATTTAAATGTCATATCTAGGCAGTTTAGACTTGAATCATGATGGTTGTAACTTGTATTCTTTTGTTGGTTTAGTGTCAGTTGGTTTTTGAATGGAGGAACAGTATATTGTTGCATATAATTATCTCCATTCAACTCAATGGTTATTTTGGTTCTAACAATCAGTCAATTAAACAATTATTAATTGATTAGCAGCCCAATCAGTTTCTAATTACTATTGTCACAATGCCAGCAAGGCTTGAAGTGATCATTAGGTTAGGACAATTGAAGATCACTTCAATGATAATTTGTTTAAGAATTGAGCTTAATTGTAACTCAATGTTAGGCTGTGATTACCTTATACCAAGGACCTCCTTGCTTATAGATTTGCTTTCGGGTGGATATTATAATAGAAGTCTAGTACAAGTATGTTATACTGAAGGGCATTTTGTTTTTTGGTACACATCTATCTCATTCAATTATACCAAGGACATTATAGCTGATATAATGTCCTTGATTATACAAACCACTGTCATCCATATGCAATTATAATACATGCTAAAATGTTGAAGGTGTGAAAAAGTCTGTGAGAAATGGGAAACAGAAATTAAACAGTGATGATATGGTATAGAAATTAGATTTAGTAATCTTAGCAGTAGTTTAGATGACACATACGAATCACAGAACCTGATAAAAACATTGATTTTTACTCCATGGCGAAACACTAAATGATGAAAGAAGCTTCTTTTGGAATTACCCCCCTTTAACCATTACAAGTAGATAAACAAGTTGTTATGACAAATAATAGACAAACACCTGTCCTTATTTGACCACTACTGTACATGTAACACACCTATGTAAATTATAGGGCTAGAAGTCAGTTTAATAGATTGTTAATAATATTGCACAAGTCTATGGGAGGCCCCATTGTCAGTACTGTCAGCTGTCCTAGCCTGGGGATATCTACAGTAAGGTATGTATTGTGTGGAAAGGTTAGAAGATAGGCAGGGAGGATCATTGTGTATGTCCAGTGTGCATTCAGCGTGACTCAACATCATGTGCGTTGGCTTTAAACAAAGCACATTCCTACCCAATGGCTAAATACATCGTATGACAAGCTACAAGTGATGATCTTTACACAGCTGGTAAAGGCCTTTACTAGTTAGGCAAAAGAGTTCAAGCATCTTCTTATCCTTCATGATTTAGCAGGGCTCGAAATACTGGGTGCATTTTTTATAATGCACCTTAGTGCAGGTACAATTGGGGCTGTGCGGGTATTTCTGATGTCTACCTGAACCGTTGGTCCATGTACTGGGTTTATAATACAAATATACATGTAGGTGTATGTGAATTTTTATGAGCTGCTTTCACTGTTACCACCTATGAAGTGCAAAAGAAAATTGGTTTCTGAACAGTTTTTAGAATGATCCATACTTCCAAAATTCTGAGTGGTGCAGGTAAAATTTGTCTGGTGCAGGTAATTTTCAATGTTACCTGCATCAGTGCAGGTATGCAGAAAAGCATACTTCGAGCCTTGTTTAGACAAGGATGAATATTTGAAAGATTATTTTCACCCAATTTATCCCTGCCCTTGTACAGGTTATATACATGTACAGATGACAATGTGGTCCCTACATATACATGTAGAAGTACAATGTTTGAATTTGGCCTGACTCCCAACCATTTGACACTAGACAATATCATGATATCAGTCTGGTGTGATATTTTCTATGCTCGTACTGTTATGAAGCTTGTACTGTTATGAAGAAAAAAACTCAAGGAATTTGCCCACTGCCCAAGGCATTGTTGTCAGTTCGCATATCCTTCATACTATTCTTCTATCTCCATAGATTTACTTTGACTTAGGTAAAAGCATCTTTTGTCTTAGGTGACACTTGCATAGTTTACACAAATAAATGTTAGTGCCTTGCCTTTATAAAATATCATAGGCCTCAAGTTATGTTCATTATTATATTAACCTTCTCCCTGCCTAACCTTGTAACCAACAGAGCATTGGTAACCAAATAGTAATACTTCAGTGTGCTAGAGACCTGTCCTTTAATAATAAATGACTTTCAATTTCAATTACCTTCAAACAGAATTAAAAGTTTTTTTCTCCAAAATATTGGTGATGCACATATTAACAATGAAGTTTATCTTGTTTTTCATACTAGTAGATAATGTAAGCTATTGAAAAAGATTAACTGTCTTATAATCTAGGTTTGAAGAAAATGTTTGCAACATTGCGTTGTATGTAAGACAGATGACTTGATATCTATGGGAGACTTGATTGTTTGTTTCTGTTATTGTAAAGTGCTGGTCCGAAGGGAGACAACCTGTATGAATGGGTGTCCACCATCCTGGGGCCGCCTGGGTCTGTGTACGAGGGCGGAGTTTTCTTCCTGGACATCCACTTCTCACAAGACTATCCCTTCAAACCTCCTAAGGTGAGCCGTGCCTGCTATTGTAGATTTTGTGAAGACCTTTGACTCATCTGTTATTATTGGTCCCCAGAAAGAAACAAAGTGACTTGACTGTGAATTTTTGGCTGTCCAGGTGACATTCCGGACTCGTATCTACCACTGTAACATCAACAGCCAAGGTGTGATCTGTCTGGACATACTGAAGGACAACTGGAGCCCCGCCCTCACCATCTCCAAAGTCCTGCTGTCCATCTGCTCACTGCTAACTGACTGCAATCCAAGTAAGCATGAACATATCATATGCTCCAAATCTTAATAAAATCTAATCAGTGATATTGTCATCTGAAAATTGATGGAATGCAGAAATTTAAAGGAAGTGTATGTACACTTTGGTTTCCCACAGCATGTCAACAGAACGTACTGCACCTGCACAAAACCTGTAATGTATTGTGCATAGCCCTTTGACAGAATGTCTTGTTTAAGGTCATATTTGCATATTTAAGGATAACATCCCATCTATAGTTACTAAATGTTGTGTCGGAAATTGTATCATCTACAACAAGCATATTCTGATGCAACGTTGACCAAATATCCAACGAAAACGTGACATTCCAGGTTTCACACAGGTGCAGTACGTTCTGCCGACATGCTGTACATAGACAACCTTTACAGTTGAATATAGCGAGAATGCTATTTTGAAATATATCTCGAGAGTTGTATAATACATGTATAAGATAAGATAACCCAGTATCTCCTCAGCAGCCTTCACAAATGGAGGCTTAGATGTGCCATGAAGTAACAGTTTGGCCCCATGTGACCCAGTTTGACATTGCTCTCCTGGCAATTAATTACAAGGTACTGCAGAGCAGAGTAGAGAATTTGGAGACCCAAGGGTTGTTAAAGCCTCAGCACTGTTCTACCTAATCACAGTGCCTTGTTTGACTCCTGTTATTCAAAGACCCATGTATGTGCTTACAATTTCAAGTGAGGATGCCATAACAAAGGAAAATGAGGAAATCCGCACTCTGCAACATTAGATGTAGTTAAGCCATATACATGTAGTATTTACATGCTTGTAGCTTTACATTGACAACCATACAGAAAATGGAAAATTTTGGCCATGAATCTCTTTAAGAGCCCTGAATAGATACAAGTAGAGCTTACCAATTTTGGGGATGTGTTCTCTCCATTGCTGTCATAATGACTGGTCAATATTTGTTTGCGACTTCATATGTGCTAAAATGTAGCCATTTTACAGTATCTGGCCAATCAACCCCACAGTTATATTGATGATTATTGTTTCTGTGTAATAACTGTGAGCATTTCCCTGGTTCCATTTATTCACGACCCTGGTGACAGACACACTGATGCAGTGTTCTAGCCAGCCTAAATTTTTTTCCGTCATATAGAATTTGTTTGACGTAACATCATGTCACGCTCGAGGTGTGCCAATCCTAGGGCGGTCCCCGAAAAAATTTGAAATCTTGACCCTCTGAAACACTTTGCTGTTAGACTAAGTTTGGTTAATAACATCTCTTTCCATATCTTTACATGCCGATTTCTCATCTGTCAAAGATGACGGATTGGGCAAAATTTTTGTCCGTCATGAACAGCAAAATTCTGTCAAGTGACGGAAAGACGGACACTGGTTAGAACACTGCACTGATAGCTCAGAAAGATATACCATTCAGCTAATAACATAACACATACACACTAGTGCACCAGGTATTTACTACATGTAGCTGTGTAATCAAAATAAATACACTTTTGATCATGTTGTTAAAATATGAAATAATCTCAGAATTAATCTCATCAAATCAGGGATGAAATAGATTGATTTATGTTAACCTTCTTGATCTAATATAAAACCCTGAAAACCTGAGCAGTAAATGTTGGCACTTGACCACATAACCATAATTCACCAAGAATGGGCATTAGTGCATGCATGGACACAACTGTGCAGAATGAAAATGTAGGTCAACTGAATTCACTGGCTAATCATGAAAATATCACGTTACATCACAACAATTTATTTCCTTGGTTGTCAGACATTTCAAATCAAAAAGGTATTCAAAGGATAAGATGAAAACAGAGGACTGGGAAAAATCTTGCATTGGACATACATCTCGCGGGAGGGCCGAGACCGAGGGTGATGGGGAATACACTGTGTTGTATGCTAGTTATATCATGTTATATCATACCCACCTTAGAAAACACGTCTTTCAAGGCGAAATGAGCGTAAATTTGGTGTCCCTAAACTAAAAAACTGCTACAACATCCATTCCAACGTCCGAATCCTGTATTCAAATTTTCGAAAGCGGCGCACACGGTTGGGGCGAAACGCGTTCGAATCATTCTATGGAAGCCCGGTTTATACATCCGTGTTGTATGGGTGGATACAACACGGCCGGGAGCACTGTATTGCCGCCCGGGTATGATATAAATGTATTTACAGAGTACTCCCCTCTAGCTGTTTGTACCAATTATCAGGTACACGCTTTCGACTCTGTTTTCATGTTGATCTTCAGTTCAGCCGTAATCTTTTCTAATAAGAGAAACCAAGAAAGTCAATTGGTATGGCCTGATCATGACAATTATATCAACTTACACTGCTCAACTATGCCACTTCCTGTTTGATGCTAGCTTGGTCAGAGTTGATATATGAACAGAATTCCTGACTGTAGTGTAGAAGTTTGTAGTATCAGGCCAGGGTTATATATATGTGAACTGTCTGTACAAGCATTTCAGTAGCAACAGACCATTATATAATTAATAAAGATATAGAATACATGAGCAGTTCTTTGATACAAAGGTACATGTATGAATGTCAATTTTACATGTTATTTTGTGGCATTTCACCCATGGGCTGCTGCCCAAAACAATGATTTGCTCTCATTTTTTTCTAACTATTAAAGTAGGGTAACAATTTATCGCGGTTAAAAATGAATGCTATTTGAAAGCTTTCAGTCTGATCATTTTTTGTCAATGCACAGTAAATCTTCAATGCCTGCACAAAGTTAATGGTAAGGCCACACCAATTTAATTTGTTGCTTCTCGGATTTTTTCAGAAAAAAATTGGAGCGACAGGGCGAAAAAAAAATAAAAATAAAATTTCCAAAAAGTTTGGGGTGGAGATACATGTGTATAGGGCTTAGATAAAATACAGAAAAGCAGGATTACACTGTATGCAAGTTGTCAGCTTTTCATGGTGAAGTATTGTGCATTGATCCCTTTCAGGCTTCTCACCAGGATTTTTTTCACAGCATAGGGAGACCTACAAATGTAGTGCAGTGAAATTTTTACCCTGTGAAACATCATTTCCTGCATTTTGAGGGCCAATTTCCTCATTTTTTAAAAGTAGAGGTAAAGTTTTTCATCTTTGTTACAGCTTTGTTTTAAAGTAAATTTATTTTAAAATTGACATGAAGGGTCATGATAAATGGTGTAACTCATGCTTGCTACAGGTCCTGGACAAATGAATACTCAGACTCAGAGGCACATTCCAGTTTAGTCACTGCAGTGTTGGGTTGCTTTTTTGGGGGGTAGTATTTTGGAATTATTTTCAAATGATTATAAATCTAAATTGACATGGATATTTATAAATATTTAAAAAATGAAATGCAGGAATACATTGTGTATCATGTTTTAGAAAATGTTATGATAATTTGCAACATCAAAATCAGCACAAGATTTGGCACAGTTCATGATCAAAGGGTTTCTTTCATCTGTCAATGGTGTAACATAAGTTCATCAGCAGCCAACACAAGTTTGGTTTGTAAACACGCTGTGCTTTCGCCCATGCCGATGGTATTGGTAAATTGTAAAATGAACGGTAGAATTATATCATAAGGAGCTATAGTGCCTATATTACCCGTAAAATCATAGACATTCTGAGGAAAAACCCGGTAAAAATTGCTTCTGTGGCAATTCCAGTAACACCGTACGGGCGAGTCTATTCTGTGTGTAGGGGAAAAGTTTCTTTGAAATACTTCAAACCCATATCAAATTATTAGAGATATGACTTTGTACAGTATTAATATGACAAGGCTAAATTATAATACTTACATCTTCCACTTCAAACCGTATCAACATACATTGAATGGTTAGATATATAATGATATTTCAGAAGTTGTCCCTTGAAATGAACTCTTCCGGTCAATGACCTAGGCCTGCTTTGATGTCTGTGGCGGACTCGGTAAACTTCTACAACACGATTCTCCACAGCGGATTAGATTTTACATGGACAAGTTTGAAGAACAATAAAGCATGTATACTTCACCAAGTTGGCTGATTGGCGTGTAAAATTGGCAGTTGGCCTGGGATTGCAGGTTTGTTTACACCAAGGAGGTTACACCCGTCTATCAAACGTGCCGACACACAGGGTGGGAGGGAGGGTGGTGTTTCCTGACCTTGTTTATCTCGCTAAATTTGGGTGTTTCTGCTAAATTCCTGGCTTTTTTGATAGGGAATCTCATACACTAGGTGCTGATATATGTGTAGCAAAATGGTCCAGAAAAATAGGGAAGAAACTCCCTATTAAAATTCGGAAAGCCGTGTAGCGTGAAGCTAGTGCTGTGCCATTGCTTTGCTCCATCGTCTGGGGAGGTCTGCGACTTTTCTACTCCAGATTTTTTTTTTTTTCAAAATGCAAAAAATTGGAGCGGCGATTCCGAGAAGCAACAAAATAAATTGGTGTGGCCTAATATTTGTATAACATTAGATCATCCAGAACATTTACATTAATTGCAAAGGCTAGGTACAGTCACGTTGGCCATCCTGTGACCGTTAGGTGAGGCTTGGAAATCACCTTGAAGTCAAGTTGCAGCACAAGCTTTAAACAATGTCTGCTAATTCACATAATACAGTCTGGTAAACTGCCAAAAACAATCATTTGCCCTTATTTTTCCTAAGTGGGGTAAAAGTTAATTGGTTAAAAGTGAATGCTATCTGAAAGCTTTATGTCTTATCATTTTGTATCAGAGGTATGCTGCCATAAGGCTCAAAGTTTCCAGCTGATCTTTTAAACAATGTCTGCTGATTCACACCTGCTCAACGAGACAGATGTCATAGGTCTATGATTTAAGTGTTTTGTTATTATGCAAATCTCAATTCTATGTTGTCCTTTACTATCTGTTCTGTATTCATTTGAAAGTAGTTAAACAGCTTGATGCTGTGTAAGAAAATTGGAGTCAACTAGACATGATGTGTAAAAATAATGAAAATCTAGCTTAGCAACAGAAGGAGGACCTTTAGCACACAGAAGTAGCCATTTGGCTACCAATTCTCTACTGGTTATGGGGTTAGGCATCAGGGAGAAGGTTAC
Source organism: Branchiostoma floridae x Branchiostoma japonicum (assembly GCA_013266295.2). Lineage (NCBI taxonomy): Eukaryota > Metazoa > Chordata > Leptocardii > Amphioxiformes > Branchiostomatidae > Branchiostoma > Branchiostoma floridae x Branchiostoma japonicum. The sequence continues at coordinate 25,362,242 of CM023834.1, read as the reverse complement.
ATTGGATTAAACTACCAATTCTGAACTTCTATTTGGATGGACATGTTTAAGTTGAATGGGTGTCAATCTATTGAAATCATTTAAAAGATTACTATAACTTAGTATAAGTATGTTCAGTGTCGATTTGATTTCAATGGAGGGAAGTGATGAAGTGTAATACTCTGTAATATCAAAACAGGTGTATCTCTTGTATCTACAAAAATTTCAGGCATTTTAAGAACTGAATCTGAGTTGTCTAGATCAGCACACGTGTCTACAAAGTAAATCCATTCTAAAGCCAGTAAAGGCGAACACATCCATTGGTATGTATTATTGGTGAATGCAGTAGGGTTTTTCCATTTGATATTGGAGGGAGGTGGTAGAATTTACCTTACCTTGTCCCACTGTTAGCAAAGGTTGAATCCTAGTTTAGGTTGCTTTGTTTATTGATTTGACTTCAGTATGACGTAAAGCCAAGGTTGCCTAACTCTAACTCTAACTCTAGTTACAAGGATGTAGTAAAACTATGTATGTTTAGGTAATAACAAGACAATCAAGTAAACTATCTGCTGAAGTATTTCATATACAAAATATTAGGTGCCTCAGGCTATACTCATTGAGATAACATTACTGGGAGAAGTCAGGGTCAGTATCTGTTTTTCAGGGAGCCCTTGATCCATACCAATCTAATTTTTTTCTGATTTAGTAAAAATTTGTTTTTATGAGTCATATCTTGTTAGATTACCTGTTTATACTAATTATTGTTCTTTTTACCAACACAGCTGAGCTTTCATATTAACCTTCTCCCTGCAGCCTTTACCCTGTAGAAGTGGTAGCCAAATGGCTACTTCAGTGTGCTAAAGGTTAATTGTCTGTTGTTTTTCTTTCCAGGTGACCCCCTGGTTGGCAGCATAGCCACTCAATACACAAACTCGAGAGAAGAACATGATAGGATAGCTCGCCAATGGACCAAGAGATACGCCACATAAAGTCACGAGAACTGCAGCCAATTTTGTCCAAATGTAACTGTAGCTAGTAACATGTATTCTTAGATGAATTGCTTTAGTTACATGTGACTTCTAATCTGCATACTATAGAGAAGACTGGCAGAAAAAAAATGTGACGTTTTGGAAAATGGAAAGCAATTTGGTCTTGCAGTTTTGTAGCCATGAACTAACTAGAAGATGTAGACTAGTTGTATGAAGGTTAGTACATGTGATAGTATGTGATCATGAGAGGAAACAGATGCTTGACTATATGACTTCAAAATGATGTGCATGAAAACTTGCCTATACATTGCAGCAGTCTGAAACATTTTTTGTTACTTTGCCTTTTTCTTTGCCATGAATGTTAATTGAATAGTGATATTTATGTCAGGGCAATAGTGAGACATTTTTTGACAGGTTTGGTACTTCATTTGGTCCTTCGAATCATTTAACAGAGAGACCGGAAGACAGTTATTGAAATATTGTAAGAGATAGCCCTGATGATCAAAAAGAATCCATGAAGATTTTGTTTATGGGTAGATTGAAAGATTGCATTTCTTCACCCCTTCTATGTGGATTGTCATAGAAAATAATGGAAACAGCATCACAACATTAAATGCCTTCAGATGCATGTTTCCAAACTGGCTGATATTATCAGAATAAACTCGTACATGTATTTACATGTCAGAATGAAGTTAATTAAGGACATAGATTTTTTAAAATCAATGTTACATTAGTTGTTGTACTGTAAGGCCACACCAATTTTATTTGTTGCTTCTCGAATTTTTTCAGAAAAAATATGAAGCGACAGGGCGAAAAAAAAGTCAAAAATAAAAACAGGCCTGGGCATCCTATTATAGCCCCAAATACTAGAATAGGTGCCATGAAGTCAACACAAAAGACTGGGTTAAAATTTAAACAATGAATTTTGAACTTTTAATCAAACCACTGCATTGATAGATGTAACAACTGTAACAACTAAGGAAGAAGAGGACTTTCTTCAACTGTTGGAGGCAAAATATGTGCATTTTTTAGTTGATTCAGAACCAGAATTTTTTTTTTTTTGCAAATCAGAAAAAAATTAAGAGGCAAATCCGAGAAGCAACAAATTAAATTGGTGTGGCCTAGACTTACTATTGAACATGTATGCAGTCCTTTCAGCCATAGTTATTAACAGGTGGCAGTCATAATGTCTTATACAATGGCATTGTAGTTTTTCAGGAACTTTCTTGGGATACAAAATAAAAAGAATAGACAAAACCCTATCATTAGCATCATAGCAGCATGGTCAGCTACGTATATTAGTATTAGAAGATGCAGTATATTTTGCTGAGACATTTTCTTATTTGCACTAAAAGTATCTTTTTTTTTAGATTTGCATAGTAATGAAGTGTGGGTATAGTCAATCAATGAAAACTGACAGGGTTTCTAGTTTTGTGTCCCTTGCCTACATGCTAGTATTGCCACTGTTCAAAGGTATAAAAGAATGCTGATCATCTTACCATCCTAAAATTTGTACCACTATTTAGTTCATGTATTTTCAAGCAGAGCAGAAACATTTCATAGATTTGGAACAAGGGAAATGCTATTTACATTTTAATCTGTTTGTGTTACAAGATAGTGAATACAACTTTTTCATGTCAACAAGTGCATTGCATACTTCACAACTAGCTAGTATTACAGTATTTATTCCTATGTCATTATATTAATCCTTATAGTGCTGTATGGACTGTTGCATTCAGTGTCAGATTCTCTAAACTAAACTGCAATAATGGTGGATTCATGCCAAGCAGTTTGACTGTATGTTCCCATCAGACGGATGTATTTATTGTAAATAAATGTTACACAGAAACACAAACAGTGAAGGTTTACTGACTCAGTTTATTTGGGGAGGGCCATTTCAGAGATGGCTTAGAGATGGGGGGGGGGGGGATATGTACTGTTCATCAGGACATGCTGACTCACTTCAAAAACATGAAAAGTAAAAAAAAAATGTTGAAGAAAAATGTGAAATTTGAAGTTTATGGTGCATTGTCTATTTTCAAGTGTCTTTTCAGGTTCAACGACGAATAATGCTGATAGAACCAATTTGCACCACATCAGATGAACTTTCATGCTAAGAAATTTATCTAGTTCTTCATTTATTGGTTTGGCTGTGAAAGACATGCAACCAGGGTTATCCAACTAGCTATTATTGGCTATTTCATAATACAATAGGCTTGCCCTACAATACAGGAAATGGAATTAATTTAGCATTAACCAAATTAGCCACTGGTAGTATGCATATTTACAAATGTACCTATAGTATCTACAGTCAGACTACAGTATCTACAGTGAGAGGTCAGGGTCAGTATGTGTAAGGTCTCCCAGACATTTCCAGTGTCTTGAAGGAGGCAGTGTAGTGCCAGTGCAAGTAGCAGCACGAAGATTAAGTGTTCCAGAGTGATGTGGCTTTGTAGAGAAATATTGGGTATTTATCCTATTGCAGTTATATCAGATTCTACTTAAAGGCATTTTAATTCAGCACTATAAAATTCACTGGTAAAAAAAATGTATATATTGCACTGGCATTTGTAAAAAAGGAATGCATGTGAGCATCAATACATCTTTATTTAAAACGTTATTTGATGAGCTGTGTCTAATAAATTTTCATGCACAAAAACCTTATAATCTAGCAGCTAGAGGCTGATGTAAATTAACATTCAAGCAACCCCAGTGTCTTCAGTAGGCCAGTATTTCTTGTTACTATAGTATGATGTTATTATCTCACTCATCCATGTCGAGAACACACCTTTTCCCGACCTTGGTCTTTGAAACTGAACACCAGGTGTTATGTAGAGAAACAAACAACAGCAGGACATACAAACAATGGAGCAGAACTTTGGAACAGAACTAGCCTAGCTGCATTACTGAGAACTATTGGCCTGGCAAACAGTTATAACCAATTATTGATCTTAAGTACCAGTACAGGGGACTCACGCCTTTGACTAAGAGTACATGTGTGCATAGCAAACAAATGGCGAATGTCCTTTCAGAAAAAATTTACAGGACTTAGTTGACTGAACAACTTTAGAAAACGTGTGGAAATTGTTCAAACTTTAAGAAGAGGTGTTTTGATCTTCAGTGTCAAAATGTATGAGATGAAATGTGAGGGATAAACTGAAGTATCTTTTTGACAGGTTGGTTGAGCCGGCGGGGGTTGTTAGATTTGCTAATCCCTTGGAGTACATTTGCCGTGCTGTCAGTCACCGGCACCCCCTCGTTTAAAGTATTACGCCTGGCTTTAAATCTATTCTAGTCCAAGTCGAGTCCCTACTTTCCGTCATATGTTTCCTTGCGAAAATGTGTGTCGATTCTGACCGAACGATGTGGTGTTGTAGGGTAGACGTTATCGTGAAATGAGATTAAAAATTCCGCGCAGTGACCACTGGAATTTCCGGAGGGAGGGAATCGGAACAGCCAGGAATCTGTCGGGAGGCCCGGGCACGCGGTGCAGGTTTGTGTCCACCAAATTTTCATCATTTTCGCGCGGTTTTGTGGCAAATTAGCGGTCAATGTTGAACTTCAGGGGTTGTACTAGACCCAAACTCCTGAGAAATGGCGGAAATGGAGCGATCCTTGCCCTGTGATAGAGGCAGGAACGGATAGTTTTGTACCGGCTGTTTTGCCTCAATTACTCTTTGATGATGCATTGACTCGACTTCAATGTCGGTTGTAGTGTGTAACGTTACCTTTATTGTTAGACAAAGTGTCTTATGTTTGAAGTCCTTTTGATTCCCCTGCTACTTACTCTGAAGAGTATCCTTGAGAATTATCAGTGACACGAATCATTTAATTGGTGATTTAAGATTTAAATGCCCGGTGTTTCCGAGTGACATTTTATTCCAAGGGGATGTCGAATTCTCATCTCTCTCTCTTTTTTTTTTTTTTTTACTTTCCAGGATTCGAACCTTCCAGACTATTTTGAGGACAGTGTATCTAGTTTGTGGGGGGTGACAGTGCCCTGGGAATTGAACCAGTGACCTTGGGGTCCCATTCCAGGCGCAGTTGTCCCTGGTGTGATCTGCGGTAGCGAAGTGAGGGGGATAGGAAGCCGCTGGGAGAGACACGGGAAGATGTCTGCAGCCGAGCAAGCCGGGACGTCTTCAAGTTCTTCCTCCAACTCTTCTCGAAGGCCCAAGGACCAGAGAGACAACAACCTTAAGCTGCTCAAGTCCACCAAGGCGCTGTCCACCAGCGCTAAGAGGTACCAGATCAATTCGGCATTAATAACATAGCGACGCTGCATTTTCTATCACGATTAATCATGCCAGCCTCTCCTTGTAATACTGCCAATCAGCTCATTTGCATATAAGCTAAAACCTTGTACTGTTGGACACAGAAGTGGGGGAAGTCGGCCCGATTTATACCATCTTGTTGGTTGGAAAGTCTAGTTTGACGTGGATGTGGAATTGGTGGTGTTTAAGGGCGGGGAAGGGAGTATGGTGGTGCATGAAATAACGGGAGGGTCAGCTGAGGCGGCCATCTTGTGTGTGTACTTTGCACAGTGATTATGTCGCCTTCCTTTGTCAGCTTCTGCTCATGGTTTATTTTATCGCGTCTCCAGTTGTTTTGGGGGCAGGGATATTTCCCCCTGGGTAACTCTTACCTGTTCCTGGCATTGTTTTTGTGCAGGATCCAGAAAGAGCTGGCAGAAATCACGCTGGACCCGCCGCCCAACTGCAGGTAGATAGATGGTGGAGTTGTGTTAAGGTTAAGGTGAGGTTGTGAGAGTGGAGGCTCTCCCTACACAAACAGAGCTGGCTTTCCACACAGGTGACAAACAAAGGGTCCTCCTGAGTACCCAGGTGTCAAGTAGCACCTGAACAAGTTGGGGTGAAGATGGCCAGGGCTTGGGTTTCTACAGGTGGGGTCTGGGCAAGACTAAACATCTTAGATCTAATTCCTATAAAAGAACCTTTAAGAAGGTCTTAACTTTCCTCACCTTTTAGTTACATGTTTGAGGTCATGTTTGTACTTATGTCTCAATCGGACTTAACAAAAAAGCAGTTTCTATCCATGTGAACAAAGAAACTGACTGTCTGAAAGCAAACAAAGACAGCTACTTGTAGCTGCAATTTAGGACTAAAACAATGTACACTGTGAAATGTTGGTGTAGATTCAGTAGGACTAGGCATACATTTAGCTAATTGCTATTTTACGGAAAGTATTGTGTTTATATTGACATTGATTATAATTTTCTTTGCAATTCATGATTACCTGATAGCATTATTTGTGGCCATCAGATTCCCAATGGTTTTAATATATTTATGTTTTCCATAAAAATTTATAGTATCCTGGTTTAAAACAACACTAGCAGTCCACAACTGGGACAGTAGCATGGAAAAGCTGCAAAGATATTCGTAATATAGCAGACATTAACTGTCCCGTTTGTGACATTAAGATTATTGATTAGGCTATTACAGTTTTACGACCATGAAAATGTTACATGTGACCTTGCATCTAATGATCTATTCTTAGGTTTACTACGGCCAGATCTGGTCTACGTTAACATTTCATTCTGTCATGTTTCCTTTTTAAAATGCAAAATCTTGTCAAAGTCCATCAAACCTGAGGCTTTCAACATTCCCTAATATGGATTCTATGAGGCAAATGTAACAAAATGCAGTGCTGATAAATAAGGTTGGTGTAGAAAGTTGTGCCAGAATGCCATATGTAATTTCTTAACCTTTCAATGTTAGTGTTATTAATAGATCTTTGAATTAATTTGTGTAAAGTATGTCTTCCAATACGCTTATCTTAGCAGTCATCTGTGACAGGTCTTCGCAACATGAACAAACCTAAATTGACGACTGAGAGAATCTTATGAAAATGTCCCTCAGACAATGGGTTTAAAACAAATATTTGAAATTGACCCTTGAGGAATATGGAAAGTTAAATGAAAGTGAAAGTGGTCAGTCATCTATAGTAACTAAATGTTTTGTCATACAAGGTTTTTTTTAATACCGGGGTACTGTGCATGTTTTTCAAGAATTCTACATGTAAAGACAGGCACATAGACATGTGATTTCCCCCTTGCAAAAATGAGGCAGGGAAGACAAAAAAAAATTGAGAGGAAAAACAACAACACTTGGACACAAGACCCAAAGTCCTCCCTTTTACTGTTGAATTTTGTGACACCTACATGTCTAATTATTACATGTATATACCATATTGCAAACAACTATACCCTTAGATGTACTATTACTAGCACCATACAGGGCACTACAATGCACAGAAATAAGTCAACTTTTGTCTCAGCAGTGCACCATTATGTACATTGTACTAATCATTTCCTTTGCTTAATCAAGCTTAGACATTGTCCTTTCAAATATTAATCATACAGTAATTCCTTTCTGTGTTGCTCATTGTGTATGCGTGCTGCACATGGCTACATTAGTCATGTGCAGAGAAGCAGGATGGCTACATGGGTAGTTCATATCAACTGGGATTATAAATAAGCTGTTACAGTTACAGGCGGTGAGATTGTAACCCAGAAATACATAACATTTGATGGAGTTGATGTGTGTAAAGTGAGGGTAAGGTACAGATCGTCCTGGCTCTAAACTGTGAATGTCATGGTTCATGATGTCTGTAAATGCTAAAGCCCCCTTGAGAGAGAATTCAACCCTGGCAGATATTTATTTCATTAAAGGTCACTCGTGTTATTATTTAGAGACAGGCTTGTTTTGGAAGAATATATTAACTGTATTTTTGTCAGTGGTATTAGCATACCATATACGCTCTCTGTCGTTATATTAGAAGATAGGTATGTTGTAATGTTTATAAAAGACTTAATTAGACTCAGTGGTAATGGCGTTTTGTCTTTTTTTTAATATCATCTCAGTTGGAAAACACTTTGATTATTTCATTTAGACTGGTAAATGCTGTGTCAATTTAAGGAGCCCCACCCCATTGCAGGCACTTTGCCCTTCAAAACATATTCCCCTTCCCAAGTGACTACCTTCTCTGGGACTAAACCATGAATACAGATTTTGTTATTTAAATGAAACTGTTGTATACGTTTTATATGTACGTGTAATGTTGGTATGCGACATTGTAAAGTTGTCTTAGTGATAGTACAAGAACTGTGACGTTGTTTTAATCAAATTATGAAGGGCGGAAAGAAATATTCTAAACAAATCAAGGCTTAAGAGATACTCTCATGTCATGAAGTAGCATGGAGTGTTTGTACTCAAGATTTGGATCCAGTGATGTTTTTAGAAATGACAATTGCTTTCTTTTGTTGGTAAATCAGTGTGATTGGGTGGTAATGGTCCATTGTTAGTTGTCTTAGGGCCATTATGAATCTGTGGACCATAGGGGTGCATTTTCCAGGTGTAGTTAACAATAACAGCTACAGCTTTCTATAAATGATGTAATTATGTTTTAATATTACAAAGAAAACTTGTGGATTGCAATCCTGTTTATATGCAGTGATTCACATGGTCTGACAACAAAGTGTCTAGACCAGTATGCATTATTTTTCATTATACAGTATTTCTTGACTTGACTGGAATTTTGTTCAAATGTAGGGAAGAGTTTTTGCATCTGGAAAAGACTGTACTTCTATTGCAATCACTCCTATCTCAGTTTGACATACTAGTATTTTAGTCATCCCTAAGAAGTAAAAATTGCTTTGGAAGTTGAGGTTGTTTGTTAACAATGTAATGGTTTTCCACGTGCTTCTTGAAGTCCTTTCTTGTTAGTCCTTTTATCTAGTGGTATCAGAGGAACAAAGGACGAGATAATGACTGGCCTTCTGCGGGGCCATTGTAAGTTGAATCAGCCTTTGAAGTAGGATCGTGCCCCCTGGTCTTTTGTTTAGGTCGTCCTTTTGACATGTTTTTCTTCGGGCCTGAATCAGACGGCAGCTCAGGCACGAGCCCCTCCCCACTTGACCCTGATGTCTAGCTTTGAAGGTCATAAATTATGTTCTGTTTAACGGTTTCTGAATGTAGTGATTCTTACCAATGCTACGGACACCAAGGTCCAGATCCCTTTCATCCACTTTTGTGTACCATGCCTTGAAAAAATAATTCATCATTTTAGATTTCTTATGCTGTCAGAAGAACATATTATGCTTTTTCAGTTTGCATTTTTATTTTGGCTACTTTGTTCTCATAGCAAATTTTTAAAATGTTCATGAAATTATGAAGAGATTGCAAATGGCATGCACCCTTGCTGTGTAGGATAGTATCTGGCTGTGGTTTCTTTATGTACAGCAAGCTAACAGATGGCATACATGAAAAGGGGGTCGTGAGATCAGATCAAAGAGATGCAGGGCTTCCATTGCCTAGACTGTAGCAGGTGTCTGTATAACTGATTGTATAGATAAGTCCCAAACTACAGCGTAGCCCCACAAAATCTTTATATCAGGATATATTTATAGCTGTTAGTGTAGGAATCAGGTAAAATGAAAGATATATACCAGCAAGAAAAGGTTTTGTTAAAAATGCAAAATTACAAATTATGTTGTTGATTTTGGAGAGAAAGTCTGCAGCTGTACACCAGTGTATATACACAGCAGTTTGGTCCTATTCAAAGGTAATGGCATTGCAAAGCATCAGTCAATAGAACAATCCTACTTCGTATTCTTGTATGAGAACCAGAAAAGAGTGTATCAAGTCTTCAACTTTTAGCTTGCTAAATATATTTTACTGTGTCCTATTGCCAGGTGTACTAAGGTATGGGTATCAATACATATTATATCCTGTCTTTACAGAAATCTATTCAGCTGATAAAAGATACATGTAGATCCCAGAATGGCCTCTTTCTTCCAATATGTAGACTTGCATGTGCTTGGTCAGACCAGGGCTCCAGACTAACTTTTTGACTTAGGAGCACTGTGCTCCCAACCCAAAACATTTGGGCGCACCAGCAAAAATCTAGGCGCACCACCAGAAAAAATAATCCTATTGACGTAATTTGCAGGACTTTGCACAAAATGTTGAATACTGTGTTCAGGGTACTACACTGCCGGCAAAGGTAAAATAATACTTGCTGCGATTTGCATGTATAGAGAAATGTAACCTTTTATTTACTTCTTTGAACCTCCTTGATTGAACATGAGAAAATTGTGTGAAATAAAGATACCAAGAAGATACCGTAATTATAAAGCTGCCGAAAAATATTACTCTCATTTCCCAAATAAATCAAACATACCCTCCGGAATAAAAGTACCCCCCAGAAAAACTTCAAAATCTAATAAACATACCCCCCCCCCCCCCCGAATAAATGTACCCCCCGGAAAATGACCAAATTGACAACAACGTTCATTTTAAAATGCTCTTACATGCCATTTAGGTGTATGTCACTTGCAGTCTAATCTATATCTGCTAGACCTAAACCCATGTCATACATTTTACATGCCATTTGAAGAACACATGCAAAATTACTATAGGGCAGACGTCACAGTTGCGTTGCGCACTAGAGGCCAAAAAATGGGAACACGATTGTAGTCCCTAGCTAAATTCTTTGAAACTCTTTTTTTCTCTTGAAAATTTTGGTCCAGTTTTGAGACTTTTGGGCTAGGAGTGGCAGGTAGGGTCTAAACTTTCCTACTTTGGTCAAGTTTTCTTGATTTCACCAGTTTAGTGGGTGTAATGAGAGACCTGAGTGATGAGGTCTTGCCTGCCCAGAGCGGATGGATACATGAGAAAATTAGGTCAGAAATAGGGTTTGTTTACTGTTGTCAGCTGTTCTTGGAGTTTGAGCTGGTCAACCCCCTGTTGTCTTTCTATATTTGGGAGGCAGACCCCTGTGACTTTCTGGTGCAGAAGAATTTTTGAGATTGAAATGTGGGAAAGTACTTTTATAAGTTCCTCTTTTAGTGCATTTAACTATAGGTTTCTATGGGCACATGTAACTGTACTGTCTGCCCTATATATTAATACAGAGTCATGGTAAACAACATTTATACAGTTGTATAAAATTAAAAAAAAAAAAAAACTATTTTTTTAGCCTGGTACAATTTTCATTTAGCAATAGCAAAGAAGTAAATAATTTTGGCCAAGAGATTAAATAGAGGCGGAAACGCGGTGCTAGATTTAATTTGTTTCATTATCGGCTCTCTACCGATGTCTGTAACTCTGCAGTTCTCACAAATGTCGCTAGAGGGCGTTGCATATTCTCCAAATAAAATCCAAGATGGCCGCTGTTGTTTACATCTCGGCCAATAACTTCCGCGAGTTTTGGATGAATTTTTGCGTTTATAGGCACATTAAAACAAGTTGACTATGGATAAAACTTCTCTATGAACATTTCCTAATGAAAAATGGGTCATTGTTACCACAAAATTTGTAGCTTTACATGGGTTTGGAAGCCCTTACTTTGACAAATGATTTGCGAACTTGATTTTTTTCTAGGAGCACCGTGCGCCTGTGATTTCAAATCTAGTCGCATTCTCGAAATTCTGGGCGCATATGCGCCTAAAACGGGCGCAGTCACGAGCGCTGTCAGACATATCTTGCAATGTTGCCCAAAGCATACTAACTACAGAATTATCTGATGCAGGTTATTAGATATCTGTTGCCGTTACGCAAGTGACCCTGTTCATGAAGTGGCACTGTCTATTGCATGTAATTTGATTGACAAATCGTATAAGGCCTCTGAGGGGCTGCTCCAAGTCCTGGATGCAAAATCTGTTTTCCACTTCGTTCATAGGAAAATTTGACAACATCCCCAAACAGATTTCATGCTTGTACACGTATATGAAACCTGAGCCATGCTTATTTATCAACTATTATTTGTTTATAGTAAATAGAATGACTCACATGTCAAAATTTTACTCTTTGTTTAGGTATGTGTATATAAGTTACAACCAATAACAAGTTGTATACGCATGCATATATGTTGCAGTGAGTGAGTAAGCCTATGTTCAAGTGCTTTCAGGACTCAAAATTTTCATATCTTTTTTTTGCATCATGTATTTCATAATTATACCAAACATGTGTTCTTTTAGTTTTAGTAGAGCTTGCTAAATTGTTCAATATATTTTTACATTCAGTCTCAGATATTTTGCAAATTGCAGGTATGTATTGCAAGCCCAGACTTATTGATATTTAATAGTAATAACAGTAAAATAGGATCATTCCAATGCACCTTTGTTTCACTTCTGTTCAGATGTATACAATTAACCTTGATATTGTTTAAACATTACCATAATGATATGTGCCATAACCAAAACAAATTTGTGTTGGTATGTAAACTAACCCATAGTTTTTAGAATAGGGTTCAAAGTACTTTCTAGCTGTTATTTTTGCAGGATCAAAACTCCCAACCTTCTTGTCCAGAAGCCAGATTGTCTATTAGTAAACACTACACCACAGGAGGAGATTTTCAAGTCACTTTCAATTGATGAATTCCTTGGTAGCCAGCAAAAGTCCCTGGTTATCAGTTAATGCAAATTTTCATTTAGATTCTGCTTTACATATAGTTCACCTTTGAACTGCATCATAATGATGATTTATTAATGTGACATGAGATATACGTATGGTAATGATATACTAAAAAGATAACGTATACTAAATGTCTAGTAAACTTTACATTCGACGTATTTGGAAGAGATATGTAAAGTCAAATTAGCAGTAGATGATTTGTTTTTAAAACAGAAAAAATTTAAGACTGGACTGATTCTTGTAATTGACCTTGCAATAGCTCCTGAATCATAATTTATAAGCTTTTTCAGCATGGATTGGTACAATAATACTCGAAAACTCAGCGTTTTTAGATGACTTTATCCAGTACTTTTTCTTCATTCCAGTGCACTGTGTGCTAATTCACTCAACTTTGTGTCAGTTGTACCAAGGACATTATATCGTACCAACAGTCAGTAGGGAGAAGGTGAACATGATGTTAGAAATAATAGTCATGTTGAACATTTCAGTCTTGTTATGCCAACCTGCTCCTATTGTACCCAGTAACCTAACATTTTGGCTCCAAAATACAGAACTGGAATTCTGCCAAAATTTTCCTTTTCCTTCTTTCATTATAATCAAGTAGACTGATTCTGGAAGGATTTTTACAGATTTTATTACAGCGAGTCCTTTCAAGATTAAACCACCTCCACTTATACCACCTCCAGAGGCTCCAGTTAGTACTTACAAGAAATCAATGATATGTTCTCAAGACAAATCTCTCATGAAATGCATTTCTGGTCACATGTATAGTTTATATCCACTGGGTCAATTGAGTGATAAACCTTTAGTGTCATCCCATTTTTAAGACCAATGATCAAGCAGTGGTTTCCAAGGCGTATCTTTTGTTTCTGATTGATTATTATAATTGTTATTCCTGTACCTTGATAGAATTCCAGGTAAGCTTCACAGACATATGTTGTATAATGTAAAGAGATGGAGAGTAGGTCTCAAAGAATACTACAATTGATGTGGCCTTATGATTTTGAGACAATTGCTAAAACATACATGCACAGTTATCTTATTTAGGTTTCTTCATTGAGTCATGGTGTCTTGTGGCCACAATAGTCATATTGGGAGGGAGTGTCAAAATCATAATAAGTATTCTGGTCCCTTAGAAAAAGAGCATATCTGTTTACAGTATAAAGAGGATCGTAATCCTAGAGACATGTAAAGATAGTTGAAATAGCTGCCATTTGACTTCATGTATTCTCACTGGTAAATCAAATTAGTCCTGATAGAAATTGTCAGGCTTAACTTATATGACTGATTGACTCTATTAGGTAAGGTCAAGTTTAACCACTTCGCTCACTGGATGTTTGATTCGATGAGGGTCATTTCAAGCAGACTGGCTGTGCCTTAAATTGTAACATCACGAATGGTCGACCATATCTTGTTTTATTATGACATGGCAGTCTTCAGCCCTTTAGAAATCAGGTAATTTACAATCATGATCGTTTCTTGTATGGCACTTCCAGGGCTTAACTAAAGCAAGTAAAGGGTGTAATCTAATTGAAAGTGAAATGTATGTGCCATTTTATACTATGATAAATAAGGATTAGCCAATGTATTGTAAGCAGCATTTTAAAGGAATTGGTGGTAACACTTACCGTTATCCTTGACCAGATTGTAGGGACAGATCTTGTTTCAAAATTTTACTTGTAAACAAAATGCTTGCATTAAGCAGCACTTAGCTTGCAATCTTGCCACAACTTACATACTTATGAAAAAAAAATAAAGGAATGGGTATCTATTATTTAATTTTTTTGGAAAAAAGGTTGGACAAGACTCTAATGGGAAAAGAATTTGAATGCAACTGTATTTCAGCAGCTGTTTCTTGAAGTAAAGCTTGGTAACATTTGTAACATTGACCCTTGCTGACCTTACCACCTGCCCACCTTATGTGCAGGATATACGATACAGTATTAGGCAAATGAGAAAGCAAAGAAAGCTACTGTCAAATTCCGTAGGCAGGAAATGGGACAGGTTGGGAAAGGAGTCAGGAAAAGAAAGAAAGTGGATTTTATATAGCTTGACTCATAAGAAATCGAGTGTCTCGTCTTGTGTCTCGGTTTGTGGTACGATCTTGCCACATCTCAAGATAGCTACAAGGAGTCCTTGGAACGAGACTGGGACTTTGATTATTAAAGGTGACATGACATGAAGCAGCTGCACTTCTGCTCCATATCAGAAAATGGTTAGGCAGGTTTTAGGGTATTGGTTAGTCTAGATCCATTTGCTGCATGTACGTGTGTGGCATGATGATTTGTTTCTGTTATACTTAGACAAGGGTACATGGTTAAGTATATGATCAGTTCAAAAATAGCTAAAATGGTTTTTATTACATGCATTGCTTGACATTTTATTTGCAACAAATCGCTTGATATGATATGACTGGTTTCTGGATTTATTGTATTGAACACAAGTGTCTGGAAGGAACATCAGAAACATAAGTTTGCCCTTGTGAAGTGCTGTTTAGTTTGTACTTACATGTATATTTAAAGTCACCCCAAACGTTTCTAGACTGTTGTGTTTTCCTTACACAAAATCGCTATTCTTACCGACAAGTAATGTACATCTAACAGGTGCATGTCAGGGTTAGAGGTTTAGCCCTGGTGTCGCTATCAAGAGGACTTTTTCTGCTTTAAGCCGCTCATGTAACTTTATCCCCCTTCCTTTGTGCTGGCAAGGTGTGTACCCTGTAGAGTGGGATTGTTTGGCCAGCCCACTATATGTCAATCCAACCATGGCACACTGCCAACAAAAACTGTACAGCCAGTCTGGACACAGTCTGCCCTGCTCTCCTCCCCATCTTTCACAGTAGTTCATCCCAGTAATGAGGAGAGTGTCATTTCGACTATACCACATGGATCATTTTTAGGGGGGAATTTGTAGAATTTTAAATGCTTGCACTCAAAGCTAAGCTGAGAATCCTTGAGTTTACAATTTAATCACAGTTAGCAACGTTTGCTTTGTAGTTTCGCAACACTACCAACAATGTAGTGGACGACTAGTTGTTGATAGTATTAAAAATCACCCCAGGGTAAGATTAACAGTCAAAGGTGAGCACTAACAAGCCCAAACACCTGCCTGTTAAAGTGCGGATTAACCCGGGGTTTTTCACCTGTGTTGTGCCACTGTTAACCTTTACTAGGGAGATGTTTGTTTTAGGCGCCATCGGAAAACAATATTCTGTCGACAGCCCTAATCAGGGTTGCCGGGATAAGGTTTATTGTTGGGCCTGAATGGTGGAACAAGTAAGAGTTGTCAAACACAAAATAGTGGAGACAAACTGTGTGCTATTCACTAGCTTAGTAACAGTCTCACCATTGTTGAATGTGAGTCTGGATTATATTAAGAGCCCCTTCTGTAAGTGTTCACAAGTGCAGTCTGGTAGTTGACTTTACATTGGATTTGAATGTATAAAATCTCTTTGATTAAACAAATGCAATGGTGAAAGGAGCATTAAAAAGAATTTCAGAGCTAGTAAAGATAAGGTGCATTTGCAAGAAATAAGACTGTCCACTTTTTTTTAAACGGAAGAGAACATGAAATTTGGAAGATATTACATTCCGCAATGTAAGGTATATAAATATGATTTTAAAAAAAAGATAAATTATTTTTAAAATTTACATGTATTGCGTTGTTTTGCCACAGTGCTGGTCCGAAGGGAGACAACCTGTATGAATGGGTGTCCACCATCCTGGGGCCGCCTGGGTCTGTGTACGAGGGCGGAGTTTTCTTCCTGGACATCCACTTCTCACAAGACTATCCCTTCAAACCTCCTAAGGTGAGCCGTGCCTGCTGTTGTAGATTTTGTGAAGACCTTTGACTCATCTGTTAATATAATTGATCCTCAGAAAGAAACAAAGTGACTTGACTGTGAATTTTTGGCTGTCCAGGTGACATTCCGGACTCGTATCTACCACTGTAACATCAACAGCCAAGGTGTGATCTGTCTGGACATACTGAAGGACAACTGGAGCCCCGCCCTCACCATCTCCAAAGTCCTGCTGTCCATCTGCTCACTGCTAACTGACTGCAATCCTCGTAAGTAAAACTCTCTTTAAAAAATTTTTCAGAATTTCAGACACACAGCCATAGCAAAGAAGATTCTGATGAATATTCTGAATTCTTCTGACATACGTATTACTATTTTGGGAATATCAAGAATAGATTATCTTGCCTGTTGACTTTAACGGCAGCTTTTGTGGTTTTGATAATAGTACTGACATTGCTCAAATGCAGGAAGTGATTAATATCTTGCATTGATCTAAAGGTATTAAAAGTGCAGAGTGTGCCTGGGGATATGTCATCATTGAGTAGATGTTGGTGTGTAATATGCAATGTAATGATACACTGTTATGCAGGCTGTAACAGCACATGGATACACTTGCTTCTTTTACTTCGTGGAATACTGTACTTTTATCTTAAATTCACACTTTTGCCGTGCACCCACTTTTTTTCTTTTAGTCGTGAAATTTAATTTTCATTTACATGAAATTGTTATTGTAAAAAAACTGTCCACATCCACAAAATAACAGCATGGCATCTTCTTGTTATTTTCAGATGATCCTCTTGTCGGTAGCATTGCCACGCAGTACACTAATGCAAGGGAGGAACACGATAGGATAGCTCGCCAGTGGACAAAGAGATATGCTACATAGAATAATGTTATACTTCATTGACAATACATTGTAAAACCTGCTATGTGCTAGTTAACCTTTGTAAAGGTATACTGTATTGTCTTGTGGTTACCCGGTAAGTAAAAAATGCATTGTATTTGTTATTGGGCATAAAGGTAGGTTGTTGGTAAATGAATTCACTATTAATATCTCTTTTGAAGTACCATATGGTTGCCCTTTGTCAAAGAGGGGGGGTCTGTGAAAAATTGGTATCCTTAGCTCTGAAATTTAAGGTACAGAATTGATCATGTGGTTTCTGGAGGACTTAGAAGTTAGATGTATTTGTGTTACATGCTACACTCCTGTTCATTTCTCATTGTCGTGAATGGCAGTTATGTTCAAGAAGTAGGCAAGAAGTTGAAGTTGTCTGAAGATTATGTATGTTCATTACTGCTCTGTACTGTGTGTGCTTGCAAGGAAGTGCCAGGCATTGCTGCATGATAATATATTATGTTGAAAAGCAGTTACTTGAATGGTCACGGACCTCACCTAAGCTTGTGAAGAGCCTTCAAGAGGTACATTATCAAAAGTATTAGAAACAACTAAACTAAATGTCTGCCCACTTCTGACACAGTAAGGCAACATTTCATGTACATGTTATATACCTTGATGCCCACTTACCTCTAGTAGAATTTATTTGCAGTATAGAAAATGAATGAATGAATGCACATAGTCAATTACTGTATGGTGTTTGTCAATGAGTTAGGCAGATCAAGCCATGCATTCTTGTCAACCTCTGTTCACTGCAGCAGCAGTTTATTTATTGCATTTAGCTTTGCACTGACAAATGATCAGTCCTATCTGATCACATGATAGTTCCTACAGTCACCTTTGACCATTGCTGCCACATGTGTGGCTTGTATGTTTAATATAAACTGTATATGACGTTTAGGTTGGACTGTCATACATGTCAAACTTTGTTCAAACAGTGTGTTTTTTAACAAAGAACGGTTCAGGAGAGTAAGAACTTTCCACTCAAAACTGTTTTGTGGATTTAGCCTGGTGCAATTATTTGCTGTCATTGAAATATATACCCATGTCCCTTATGGATTTGTAGTGACAGGTGCTAAGTATAGGTTAATGCAGGATATATACATTTGTCCATTGATATTGCTCAGTCCCAGTTTTCGTTGATTAACAAAGACAAGAACCTGAGTACCAACTACTTATTAATAATAAGCAATTTCAGGGCAGCAAAACTGCATTTTCAAAGTCAATTTTCTAGTCATTCTTTTAATGTAGTAAGTTGAATCAACCCTATACCATAGCATACTGATATCTGTGAGGCAAAAATGCGATGCTGATGACAGAAAATGGTTGCTTGTTTCTTATCGTAGGCTGGCTCTAGGAATTTATTGGTGGTAACAAAAAAAAATAAAGGAACTCTCATGTAGCTTGTTTTGAAGCTATTTCAAACGCTTCAAGTATAAAAATGATTTCAAGAATGTGCTAAGAAATGGCTGTAAATGTCAATACCAGACAGATTTCTTAATCCAGAATATTTCTTGTTTTGCTGCCCTGAAATTGCATTGGATGCCTTTAAAGCTTCAGCATTGAAATGAATTTAGCATTGAATGAACTTTTGTAACTGTATATTTGCACAACTAGTTCACCATATTTACAATAGTAGAACAACAAGCCGCCAATAGTAACCACAAAAGCTTTTCTTGCTGAAAAGTATCAAATACTTGGAGCACTGTCACAGTGTGAAAAAAAAATTCAAGGTACTGTTCAATAGATTAAACAGCATCACAAATAATGTGCCGGTAGTACAACTTCACTTTTTTTGAGAAAGAAAGCTTTTTGTTGAGCATTGAAGTAATGTTCACTTAGGGCCTGTTAATTACCCACTTGGATGATTTTAGCGTTTCGTTTCGGACAGGATTTTTGTCAAATTTACCCCAGTGGGAACGCAATCACGACCGTTTCGGTCCGTTTCGACCGGCTCAAAAACAAACCTCCTCGCGAGGTGGTTTGGAACCCGACTGGTCCGGATCAATCAGGTCCGCATGAGCCATCCGTGTGGGGACGCACGAGCGGATTATTTAGCGGATTGGTGACGTCATCCTAAGGGTTCACGGGGTCAACATATGGGCCATTTTCAAAGTAGTATTTTTTCTTTCTCTTCATTCGTCATTACCTTGCAGGTAAAATTTGTCAAAGTTAGAAGCACAGCCCCTGGAAAAGACTGGAGGTCTTGCTATTGATTGAGATCTTTGGGGACGTCGCGGCGTGCATCTGGGCTAGGAAGGCTAGCCCGGCGATCAAAATGCTTCATCGCCGACGCCTGTTGGCCATCACGACATGTCTGTTCCGTGGTTAGACATCATTTTCGATGGTTAAAGTATCACCAAAAGCTGGGCCATGGTTACGTCTACCATTTTGTGACTGTAGTTTGACCTATCACCCTCAGTTTGTCCGGCTTGGGCCGGCGTGAGAGGGGACAGAAGGCCTAATTGAGCCAGTTGTGACTTCCCTGTGGGGACGCTACCGGACCAAAAATGATCCGGAAAAAATCCTGTCCTGTCCGAAACGATCCGGTGGGGGCTTCCCAGTGGGAACAAGGCCTTAGTGTTAAGTACATGTATTTCATTTACTGTGTAAGGTTGCAAAATGGTACTGGCATTGAAGTCTGTAATGTGTACTGATATTGTACATACTTTAGATATGACTCATTATGCCAAACTGTAACTTGGAATAAACTTTACGATAGACTGCAGTCCAAATTGTTACTTTTCATTTCATTCTTTTCTTAAATGGCCTGTTTGGCTTAGTTGATTTACATCTCGCCCTAAATATTAGACTGTGAGCTTCATTTTTGCTGGGTTAAAGTTTAATAGATACAAAATGTACACTACTAAAGTTACCCAGCCATTAACATGGTACAGCAGATTGTATAGGTGAAAGAAAAATTCTCAAAGGTTTTTCATGTGTTTAAAATGATCAGCAATGAAAGCAGTTGTTTCGAATTGTCACTTGTCAGTTTTTCTATTCTGTGAAATTAGATACAAACTTCAAGAAAAAGTAAGTTTAGGACTTCACATCTTATATTTTGTGTAAATTGATTTGTTTTATTTTGACCCAATTGATGATCTTTTTGTTCCTAGTTTGTATAGAAAGAAGAGTCTTTTTTTTTTATAGGTTAACTACTTCATACATAAGTTAGTTTTAAAATGTTTAGATTCAACAAGGAGGTTAAAATGGATTCAAAAGACGGCATATAAACTCACTGTCATGATACCTGTCCAGGTTTTGGTCTTAGGCTCTGGGATGTCATCATTGCACAATGACTGGACTATTAAAATAATGTTAGCGTTTCCTCAAAATGTGCAGGTAAAACCCCAGCTGACTCACAAACGCGTCATACGTGGTTTCTATGCGTCATGATGAGGGGAAATTCCACTTTCTTCTCTGGAATCCCCACCTCTCGCGAGACCGAGCGAGAGTTGGCACGAGACTTTCTGATCCCGGGAAAAATGTCGTCCGAAGAAGTCGAGAATATGGAGACGGAGGCAGATTGTGAACCCACTTCTGTCGGGTAAGTCTGCCTTCTTCCCTCGCGATTGTTCGGTGAGGAAGTAGTCTATAGCCTCCCTGTCCACCTAACTCTGTCTAATTGGGCAGCCTGAGGGAATTCACACTTGAACAGACAGTAAAACTGAAGGGCACACGCGCCACCGGCCCTTCTAGTTGTCGTAACTTCCTTTCTCAGGTTTTCTAGAATCTTCGATAAACCCGCGTGTGGGTCACGGGGGACTGTAAGGCCTCACAAGACTTACCCCGAATTTCTTGGCACCAAATCAAGATGTTACCGCTTTTGTAATTTAGCCAAGACACGCACACATACGCTATTTTTGTCAGAAAATCTGCAAGCTAGAGTTTTCATCGTGCCCCCCTCCCCTTTCTCCCGTTACCTCCGCTTTTTATAAGACTTCTGGGCCGTTCTGGCGGGAAAAACTTCCTCTTATTCCCGATTTCCTGATCTTTTCCCGCTATGGTTAGGTTTGGCGGAGGGGTAACCGGTATGTCGAACGGTACAGTGGAGACATCGCCTGTCAACGAGGCAAAAAAGATCGTTCTGGACCACGAAGAAGACCCGGAAAGCCAACGTGTCAAGTAAGGATATACCGCATCAACCATGATGTTGATTTTTGCCCTTTTGTTTATTTCGTAGGTGACAGAAGCATGGGGTTTCTGTGGTGATTGCGAGTCAGATATCTTATGCTGTCTAACATTAACACACACTCTTATTTACGTTTGACATACACATGTCAATTTTATGTATGTAGCAAACAACAGTAGTACTATACTACTATTTACTGGTTACTACTACATGTAGTAACGACATGTTGTAAGGATCACTTCACTTACATAACGTTCAGGTCGACAAAGTTCTATATACCCAGATCCCAGGATCTATGCCAAGACTTAAGTACAAAATTTACTGCAAAAATATCCAATTTCAAATGTTACTACAAACTAAGACATTCTCAAGTTTATACATAGAGAATACAACACGGTGTATTCCGTATTGCCCGAGGTATCGGCCCGGCCGCGATCCGACTCGCGGGAAGACCGAGGGCGATGCGGAATACACTGTATTGTATTCTATTTATATCATACCCACCCTAGAAAACACGTCTTTCAAGGCGAAATGAGCGAAAATTTGGTGTCCCTAAACAAAAAAACTGCAACAACATCAATTCCAATGTCCGAGTTCTGTATTCGAATTTTCGAAGGCGGCGCACGCGGTTAGGGCGAAACGCGTTCGAATCGTTCTACTCTACTCATCATCTTTATACGCCCGGTCGTACAGTAGAATACAACACGGCCGGGAGCACTGTATCGCCGCCTGGGTATGATATAAATGTAGTTACAATGTTACCTCAAGTACCTTGGGTTCAAAGTACACCACCATCTTGAAAGGGTATGTATTGTATCCTGTAGAATCTTTATCAAGATCGTGGTGGCAACAAGATCACTGTAGGGTTGTGTACAGGTGGTCTGGTACCTGCACTTATACCTGCAGATTTGTTTAGTTACAGGTCCAAAACACCTGAATGTCAAGTCCAGGTGCTACCACTCAATTATACCCATATTCTGTGATCAAAAATAGGTAACTAAATCCTACCAATCTCCTCACAAAGATGATAACTTAGCAGTAAAAACAGGAAAACTCATAGCATAAGTTCTCATTTTCAGATTACTGAGAAGTTTGAAACCTTTAGCACAGAAAAGACAGTTTGCCTCATACATAATTACATAATTTACAAATAATTTGCCATGTTTATCTAGATTTGTTCTTATTTCTTCCTAACATTAATACAATTGCAGGCAATCTTTCCTAGGTCCACCTCCCATACCAGCAATTGTAAATCTCCAAGCAGATACCATATTTGACAAGGATGTTGTAACTTTATTCATAAGATGATGATAAAGCATACAAAATCATGTAATATTATTGCAGGACAAATATGCTGTGAGATACTGTACATGGTAATTGCTTACAAATTCTTGTCACCTACATGTAGTATATATCTGCACAAAAATAATAACAAAACAGTGGAGTTAGGGGAAACAGTTTAATTACTGAACAGATTTGTTATGCAATTTGACAGCCTTGTACACTCACTCACTGACTCACACACTCGCTATCCTGTTTATGGTCTGTTCTTCCACATCTGGCAAGGGTTAGACCTGTTGTTGCACATAGATGTGGTGTCCTGATGGCAGACTGCCAGCTGCCTCTGTACTGGCCAGGTAAACACTGTATAGGGTGAGGAGTTGAAAGTCTTCCCTTATGTTGCCAATCCATACATGGTTGTACTCTTGGGTCTTGTCCTTCCAGGGTCATTGTGATGATCTTTCTGGGCCAATTCTGGCCATCCATTCTCTGAAGGTGGCCATATGATAGTACAGGGATGAAAAGTACAGAAAAAGTACATTCAGAGAATAGATGACTAGTACAGACAAAAATGCCTTTAGAGGATGACAAGCACAGAAAAATTACCTTAAGAGAATGGATGAAAAGTACAGAAAAAGTTCTTTCGGAGAATGGATGAAAAGGGCAGAAAGTATTTTTTTTAAATTTCCTGTTCTAGCTCAGGTAAAGTTGGTTTATTGTGTCCTCTTGAGGTACAACTACATGTAACTTACTCCAGTGCAAATGGACATCAATGTCAAGAGATTTATCATATGCTAAGATTCTCTTAATTGATATGGAGATTAAGGTCATATGAGTGACCATGTTCTGTTATGTAATGAATAATTGCCCATCAATATTTAGCCCATCCTAACTTGGTAGTTACTGATAGCATGCAAAAGGACCCATGGATAGTCCCTGTTCTATTTTTGTCTGATCCATTCCATATACAGCACATAACCTTAGGGACAAACCAGAAATGGTGATGAGGGAGTGTGAATTACATAAAAGGGTACCCGATACAACTTTCAGATAAAAAGAAGAAAAAAAATTGTGCAATAACAAAAGACAAAATTGCAAGAAAAAAATATGCTATCTTCAGAGCTCGAAATACCCAGGTGCAATGTGCAAAATGCATGCGATTTTCAAGATTTGCACGTAAAAATATTTTAAATGTGCAATTTTGCACCTAGAAAATACCGATATATCATGTTTGCACTCCGTATCTCCGAAGTTTCATGCTGTGTTGGCATCGCGCTGGGCGCACGGCAGCCATATTGACATTATTGTTTTCCTAAATGAACATCCTGGGAATGAGCTCTGCTCTCGTCCCCAGGTGAAGTCATGTAACACGAAAGCATTACGTAGCACGTAGCCGATTTACCAAATATGGCAAGACGTGCGAAAACTATTGCGCGACGCGGACGAAATATAATTTTGCACGTAAATTTTTCAAATTGCACCAAAAATTTTTTCCAACGTGCAATTTTGCACGTACCAGAAAAAAAGTATTTCGAGCACTGTATCTTGTATCAATAAAGTTGTAACCTAAATGATATTGCATATACATGTATGGACCCTCTTCGTCTGGGTCCCTCTGATTTTTAATGGTTGGTCCCGTGCAGTAACCACGTGTGGATAGCTGGGCCAAAGGTCATAAGTCTGGAAAGTAGTACCATTAGAGATTTAGACATTTGTACCGACATCATTGATGTAATGGCTTTTGTGTTTTGTAGTCCAGTAACTTCAGTTTGTATTGTTGTTCAGCTTGGAATGTCTGTTTGTGATACAGTCTTAATGCTAATTTAGACTAGGTCATTTTTCAAATGATGATTCAGAAATGGTTTCGTTAATTTTGTCTTTTATGTAAATTCTTGAAACTGCAGCCTTTTAGGCCAAGTACACCATCCCTTTTAGGCCAAGTACAAGTTCATCCTGCAGAGCAAGTGGTTGTGTACATGAGGAAGCCTCAATCGTCAAACCTGTGCAAATTGAATAACCCAGCAAACTTGTTCATAAGAGAAGATATAACACAGTGCTATGCTCGGCTAAAACACTAGCTGTGGTAAAGCGGTGTTGCCAATAGAAAAACATCAGGACTCACTTCAATCAACAAATGATGACTTTACCTCTACAAGTTCATACATGAAAAAACAGTCACAACATTTTCCTACTGTGTTATTCTTAGACTGGGCTTTTCACAAAGAATGTATATATACCATCAGACCAGTCTTGTCCCTATTGTTAACACTGTAACTGTTGATAATGATAGTCCATTATCTTGGTCATTACAATGGTTGGTTTACATGATTGAAGCCTACCATTACCTGTTACACGTCACAATCACTGCACAAATATACCAGACAGCCAATATGGCTGCTAATGTCTTCCATTCCCTGTAAGTACGACACATGTAAGTGTGATACATTTTACACTATTTTTCATCATGAGAAGTACATGTATGTATAGGATGTGCAATAGTTTGCATAAAAGTTATAAGTTTTATACATAGAGATGGGTGAGATTTGATGGCCACAACAGAGCTCGAAATACCACCAGCATACAGTACATGTATGCAGATTGGTGAAGGTAACATTGGACCTCTGCTTATGTCTACCTGCATCTAACCTGCCCTGGTCCATGTGTTGGGTTTATATACCAATGTAGGTGTATGTTGATTTTCATTAGCTGTATTGACTGTCACCACCTATGAAGTACAAAAGAAATACAAAATGTAATGGCAGTGGTTTCTGAACAGTATTTAATGTGATCCATACTTTCTAAAGTCTGAATGGTGCATGTAAAATTTGGGTGCAGGTAATTTTCAGTGTTACCTGCACTGTTGCAGGTATGCAGAAAAAAGTATTTTGAGCCCTGCCACCAACTTACCAAGTGATACAACATCAGTATGACATGCTTCCTGACCCTGTCTTGTCCTATGGTGAAACGTACTGTATTCAGTTCAACTCTGATCATTTTATGCACAACTCATATTGATTTCTGTATTGTTACAGGAAAGCTGAGGCCAAAAAAAGCCAAGGAAACACCCAGTACACTCATAAAAACTATAAGGAGGCCATCAAGCTATATAATGAAGCTATTGGTAAGTAGAGGTTGGAATATACATTGTATTGTATGTTTTCCCTACTTGAAGATTATTTTGCAGATGTACAATGACAAAACTTTTGAAGACTACTTAGAAATTTTTGATGAAAAATTTGAAACAGTTTGAATGTGAAATTACTTTGACGTTAAAGCAGGTTTTCTGACTAATTTATGTCACTTGTCATAATTTTACTGACAATTTTGGTGACATATATATATAAGGGCTATTCTTGACCATACATGTACATAGAAGGTATACTTGACCATACAATTTGGCAGTCTAAGATGATTGTGTAACTTCACCATTGTGTAAGATCAAATGAAAATGTATTACAATGTCTACATTATATTTCTCATTTACATAGTGGGCCATAAGATACCTATAATATTTGATACACATATATACATATTTGATACATATATGTACTATAGAACAAGTTCATAATTCACATTATGAGGCAGTGGATTGCATTGATTTTAGAAGGCAGATTTCCCCTGTTGATAAGGATCCCCACAACCACCCTTACTAAGTTAGTTAAGGGATTTTTGAGACATACTTTTGTCTGAGTCAAGGTTTATCTACTAGTAATGCATATTTTGTTGTAATATGCTTTTGTGACTGACTTTTTCCTGGGTTACAAATACAGTGATGTAGAATGAGTCATGTCTACATGGCTGCTACATTAGGCCTAGGAAAAAAAATGTTGTGTTTCCTGTTATACTGTAGTCCTGAAAAAAATTAGGGTCGGTAGGTAGGGATTATCTTTGTTTTTTCTTTTTTAGACTTTGGCGATCTCTAATGATCCAACTTATACAATACAGTATTTTAACAAAGTAAAAATTGCATGAGGACACTTATCGGTGCACACACCAATTCTTCCGCGACAGGGGTCCGTGGTAGTGCGCGGTAAAAAAGTGACGAAAGGGTTTCGAGGGTTCAGGTTTGAGTTCACATTTCTCATAATCTGCTGCGAAATGGCATTAACTACCAAGATGGCTTAAAAATAAAAGTATAAGAAGTGGTGTGTTTTGGGTGAAATTTGCTTTCGGATCCAAGGCTTACTTCTGGGTATCCCTCCGCCTTGAATGTGGCGCGGCGATTTGACCCAGATTTGCGTTTCATGCGTTCTGTGGGTGCTTTTTCTATGCCTTGCGCGACGAGGTATTGCGAAAATCTCAGTGTTAGGATTTCCTTTATACTTTTCCTGCTTATACACAAGGGTTTTCTCTTTCCGACAATATCAGTCGTTTGGGTAGCTAAATTATGGGTGATGGGTTTAATTCCAAGTGAAATTGGCCAATTTTTCGCATGATTTTTCATAGGAAAATCCTTTTCGCCCCCAAATGAAAGGTTAAAGAAAGTGAAATTCTGTTGTTCTTGTAGCTAGAGAGATATCCTTCATTTCTATACACAGTGTTTTTTATCTTCAGAATTATTTCCTGAAAGAGACGGTCGCTAGACTTGAGGGTGTGCAGAATCGAATTGAGTCCCAAAATAAACTGGGGTGTGCCCCCTTATCTTTTCAATGTCGATGTTGGAAAACCGATTGTACAACGTTTCATCACTCAGGTGTCAGATAGAGCTAGAAAAGGTCGATCATCTCGAAAAATTTGTCCCTTGCAGGGGTCCACACAAAAAAGGCTAGGGTCGGCAGTTTTTTCTAGGGTCAGTCGGGAAACAGGAAACACAACATTTTTTTCCCTAGGCCTTAGATAAAAAGTAAAATAGTGACTACCATATGACACCCACGATTAACGTAAACCTTAAACTGACCCTTTTGATAATGATCCTTCGTGATAGCACAATATTTTTATTAGCATTCTTCCCTCAGATTAATATGATTAGATGATTATCGTGCTGGATAGCTGGACAACCCCTCAGTCACGCATGTCCTTTTTACTTCATTGTTGCACGAGTTAGGCACAATCTAATTGTTGGCTTAGTCAGGTATGTTACAGTCCAAGTGGTTCTGATGGAATGCCTCCTACCAAAGGTAAGTGGTACTGCAGGCAAACAAATTT
The DNA here is from genome assembly GCA_013266295.2 of Branchiostoma floridae x Branchiostoma japonicum. Lineage (NCBI taxonomy): Eukaryota > Metazoa > Chordata > Leptocardii > Amphioxiformes > Branchiostomatidae > Branchiostoma > Branchiostoma floridae x Branchiostoma japonicum. The sequence continues at coordinate 25,334,587 of CM023834.1, read as the reverse complement.
GTTGCAAGGTTTTTGATTATGATGATATGCATATTTATTTTGAAGCTAGTGTGAGCTAATAAGGATAAAGATGATAGTTAGTTTCTCAACAAAATTTGCAATCTGATGGTCATCATGTAAATATTCATTTATGATAAAATTTCCATTCTATCCACCTCCAACCCTTTATTTTCCAATGCAACAGCCCAGAATATCTTATCATTCCCCTCCAGAAGACAAATGGATTAGCCCCAACCAGTTGAATAATGATGGTTCATTGACCTATCCAGCGATGTTCCATTTTAACCATTTTTTGGGGGCGAGGGGTTAAAATGGAATGAGGAAAGATGGATGATGATGGTGTCAAAGATTTGACAAGAAATATTAAACCACGGGTGAAAAAACATATGCACCATCTCTTGATATGAAAAAGGAATTTTACCAGCAGTTTGATGTATAAGCTTCCCTCCCCCATGATCCTTACTGACCTGTCCCCCAGGTGACCCAATAGACACATCTATAATGACCTTCACACCTACCTATCTAGGTGTGTCATAATTAAGGGCGCAGACATTCCACAGAACCATATGCTAATCTGTACCATTGACTCACTCCTATCATACATTTTAATGGGTTGAAATGCTTCACTCTTATTACCGCCGTGTGCGTCCATTTTTATCAGGCCTCTGACAGAGGGGTGTGTTGTTCCGATAAAAAGAAATTAGGTTTTAGTCAGATCGTAGGCGCGGGACGGGGTCGGAGATTAGTTGTTTCAGATGTAGGCGATCAGATGCAACTTGGTGCAGTTGACGGCAGTGGTTAGCTACCGTATTACACATTATTTTTAACGTTTGATTTTACTGTTCTGGTTGTCATTCTGTGTTTCGTTCCGTGTTCCTTGCGGCTTTCATAAGTTTGTAGGTTTATGTTTTAAGTTGCAGATGAAAATGGGTTGGTGGTTTGTTGTTTCAAATGTTAGTTTTTGACACTATCGTGCGGAGCTGTCAGAAGTGTGGACTACATGTAGTTAACGTTATTTTTAATGGTTGCGTTGTATCGTTAGTAGTTATCGAATATAGCGCATTCTGTAACCAAATGTTGTTTTAATTTTTTTGTATGTAATGTGGTTTGGTTTTTGTTTATTAAAGTTATGCTATACATTTTTATTTTTCGTGTTTAAAAAGGGTTTAGGTAGGTTTAGTATTCCGTTAGTTTTTTTTATCGCGGTATGATGTGAGTTGAATGTTATAGACAGTCATCTGTTATATTTACACCATCATGACCGTTATATACACAACATCGTCAGTTTAGATGTAATTAGCCGTCAGTCAGCTTAGATGTAATTAGCCGTCAGTCAGCTTAGATGTAGTTAGCAGTCAGTCTAGCGTCAGTCGGACGTTGCCAGTTATAGCAACAACTGTAACATAAAACCGCCGTCAGACGGAGGTTTTGTGGCCATCAGTTACAAGGTTTACAACGATATGGCCTTTAAAGTTTATAGCTAGTTTTTCAAATTTAAGACAGATACCGCATATGTTGTTAACATAAGTAATATCGCTATAGTGGATTAGGCATAGTTTAGACCGTCACGTTATTAAGTATAGGTTAGAAGAAAATTTTGTTCGTTGATGAAGGACGCATAACATAACAAGCTACTCACACTACAAAATAACACAAACCGATCAACAGTTATGTTCCATATCTCACCATGCTACATCAGAAATTCTTGCATTTACTACCAGTTACAATGCCAACGCCCAACCATTACCCGACACACCTTTCATTAACACTATCAACTATATATAACAAACAACATATACAAAAAGAAATTACAACAAACCCGGAGGTACAAAATCGCCAATTTTACTTGTTTATTCTTAGGGTTGTTACTTAGCAACAGTAATTGCAGGGGATTTGGGACAAAAATGTCAGAGATTACAATTCATTGTTACTTTTGAGAAAGGGGGCTTTACAACAGAATCCAGGACACATGCCTAAGGGAAATAAATAGTTTATGTAGATCATAATTCAGAAGAAATTTGAGGCCTTGCAGATTAAGGGAAAGTAATTAAAAGTGTTGACATAGATTAGCTTGCTGTTTTATGTTACAAATAGTAATATCTACAGTAGGATATGTACTTTTCTCGGTAAATATCATGTATCTTTTCACAAACAAAAACATTTCCTTTCAGCACTGCAAACGAGCACAATTGGTTCAACGTTGTATAACTGCAAGGAAACAACAAATCAGTGTTCTTTCTATATTGAATATGGCCATTAAAAACAAACCATGAAATAGAGGCAGGAAATGCATATATTGATGTAAGACGGTTTGCTAATTTTTATGTAACAGCACATAAAAATTATGTAAGAGACACTGGTCTCGCAGGGTCTGCATTAGTGTCCGCAATGAGGGATAGGACATACTGGAGTAACTTTATCAAGTGTACCTTACCGGATTAGATATCCGGAGGCATGATGATGATGATGATGTAACAGCATAGAAATCACTATTACATACCCTGGGTGCCAGCAACGTTTACGGGCCGCTAACCCCTTCGCCCGCGGACAGGAGTATATCGGCCCTACAACGATCGGGTAACTATTACATAAACTGAAGACAAAGGCAAATTGCATGTTAATCTTTCTTACCTCAGGACACTTCTCAATCTTTGTCTTCTCTTAAGATCCTTATCATAATTCCTTAGGGCTCAGTTACTTAAAGAAAGAGTAAACAGTTGAGGATGTAATCCTTCCTGGGGCAGGATGTGTGTGTAATCCACCTTGGTGCAACAACTGGGTTAAAAAGACAATCCTTAAATTCTAAAAATTTGCCTTGTAGGTACTAAAATCTGTAGAGAGACAATAAGAGAGACTATGCAGCAAATGTTTTTTGTTTGGTTTGAAGAGAAAAGTTCTTTGTTAACAGACTCAGGTTTTGTGGAAGCTGCAGATGGAAGGAGTTTTTGCAGGGGGGGCACTTAGTTGTGGTTGTTTACTTAAAACATGTCACAACACAGGGATCTTGTATGTAAACAAAGGTAGCCTCAATTTAGTCCAGTGATTTTTAGACCTCTGCCACTCAAATTTCATGATCCTCACTAATTAACTATTTAAGTGCCACATTCCATTTACTTAAAACCTTATGTACAAATGTACCTATAACTCAAATTTGTCCTGAATAAATGCAAAGTGGCGCCACTTGCAATTATAAGTTGTATAACCAAAGAACTCTTAATGTGATATTGATTAAAATCTGGCTAAATAATGTTTACATTTAGTACATGCAGCTTGATTGTAATTTATAAGATCTTGCAGTAAAATATTTCTGTATACCGGGGGTATCCTGTTTATACTGTTACAGTAGAAACATTTGTTAGCTATGCATGCGAGTCTAGGATAACATCTTGATGTATTCTGGACTGCTAAAGGTTAGGAGGTCTGGCCAGCAGAGCATATCTTCCCACATCTTTCTGCCAAGGCCACTTGTAAGTCTTGTATGTAATGGCTATCTACATTTTACAGTAGCTGGTCGCAGTTGTAGGCTTACCGAAAACATTGGTTACGGTCTAATCATTAGTAGACTCAGATTCATCAGACTATTTTTTAATTGCAGCTGCATGTAGGATACTTGCAAAGATTATGTTTTAAGATAGAATTTGTTGTCTGTTTGTAACAGCGTGCGCTTCTGTTGAAAATTCTGCGTCCCGCTATCTCTATCGTAAAAGGTTTGAAGAGCATTGTATTTGTCATATTTGTCCATATCACACCTTGTAAGTACAGTTTTTTACATTTAAACTCAGGGAAGGAAGCTTTAAAGTTATTTACAGGTGTGTCTTAAGACAGGTGAGATTACAGGTGAGCTGACAGCTAGTACCTGAACCATCTCCTCTGAGACCTCATGTCTACAAAACATTATTCTAACAGCTGGTAGATTTAGGAGCCCTTAGTCCCATGAGGCCATTGCTCACCAATTTGCCTACAAGCAAGTTTTGAAGAGATTGTTTTCTTCCTGAGTTTGGAAACAGTATGTTGCATTCAAAGCTCCTGTACGCGATAGACCTGCCCGTAGAAATAAAGGTCTTGCATGGGAAGAAAGCATTAGCCACGCAGATTCTTAGACAAGCTTACAAGGAAGCCGAGGCAAGGAGCAAGGGAGAAAATTATAGCGAAGTACAGCCAGCAGGAGAAGATCTGTCGGAAGACGGGCAGAAGAAGATAGCGGACAGATTTACAGCGCAGGCCAACAGTTGGCTACGGGTTCGCAAATATGAAACAGCTTTGGCTCTGTACAACCAGGCACTGGGTGAGTTTGGCATCTTTCTAGCTTTTCATTCGACAGTTTTGTTTCGTTCGATTTGAATGTTATGTTAACACCAAATTTTATTTTGTGACCATAGTATTGTATTCAACAGAGTTTGGTTCTATTTTCATTAATACTTGTGGTCTCCAGAGCATTTATGAAGCCTTGGCATAGATTTTTTGTTCCCTCTTGTGACACTGAAATATGTACTAAGACCATATGTATACCTGTGCACGGAACACTGATGCTCACACATGCAATAATACACTCAAAGGGGTAAAGTCACGACAGAAGTTAACATGCCTGTCAACTTTGATATTTCTTTTCATAAAATATTCCAATTATCAAGTGTGTTGAGTAGGGCTTGTAGTCAAAGGCTGTTGGCCTCTCTACATGTACCAGGCTCTGAAGGCAAAAATGGCAAGATTTGGTTTCCAACCATAGCCTGATTTGGAGGCTACAATGCTGTAATTGTTAACATCAATGGATTATTCTTAGCATGGTTAAGGCAAGGGCTTTGTACAGTAAGTTGACATGTAATCCTTGTAATACATACATCATCATATCCTTCATACAGTGTACATTTGTCACAAGTACTCTCTGGTGATTTAGCAGTTGAAAGATCAGTAGTACTGATAAATAGTTTTCCCATGTCAATCATTGAACAGTCCATAGTGTAAACGTCCCCAGCCTTGAAACCTGCAGTTGTTTGTTTATGAAGAATTACTGTATGGTATGCACAGGATGTCAGTGGTGAAGTATTCTGGCCATGCTGTGCTTACAGTTATCCTTGTCACTTGTGTAGTGTTTAGTTATGTAGTTGTCTGATTATGAGAGACGAGCAGCAAATTCAGGAATCTGTTGCATTAGGTTTGAAATAGTGTTTAAGATTTAAGTTAAAAATCACTAGCTAAAGACATTTCTCAGGCAAATTCTTCAACAAGACAAGGAACAAGTATGTTGTAACTTGTAGATAACAACTTTACAACTACGTATGTGTAAGCTGACATACATATGTACAAGATGTACATGTTGATGCAATGCTGCAATCTTAAAAAAGTTTTGAAATACTGAGTTAGGTTCTGTTTATTGTAACCATTAAAGTAAGCAAGCACTCCAACCTCCTAATAGTATGTGACATGTTATAACTTAATACTCCTCAACCCTCCAGACTAAATTTTTAGCTTAGGCGCGCATGCGCTCCTAGCCTCAAAAAGTTAGGCACGCAGGCAAACATTTGGGCGCGCAAACAAAAAATCTGGTCGCGCAAAGTACTTTTTAATTTACAAGCCAAGAGAATACTAGTAATACCAGGAATCTTTGAAAAACGCCAATAGGCGACATGTATTTCCTGGATAAATAAATAAAAAAAACAATAAAAAAAACAAACAAACATGCAATTTGAAAAATACATGCAAAAATTACTAGTATACAATGAATATTGTATTATTATACTCAGTAGTAAACACATATTATTAAGCTACTAGTATTATACAGTGTATATTATAATTTCAGAAAAATCTTTTTCAGCTTTAATAGTACAATTTTTTTATAGCAACAACAGCAAAGAAGTACTTAATTTCGCCCCAAGAGATAAAATAGCGGCGGAAACGCGGTGCTAGATTTAATTTGTTTCATTATCTGATCTCTCTACCGATATCTCCTGCACTAGGCTGCAGTCTCACCAATGTCGCTAGGGGCGTCGCGTATTCCTCGCGTGTTTTTGTTAGATCTAACGTGAGTTCGCGAGGTTTAAGATGGCCGCTAATGTTTTCGTCCCGGCCTCTCGGCCGATCCCTGCCGCGCGTTTCGGATGAATTTTTGCGTTTATAGGCGCATTAAAGCAACTTGACTACGGATGAAACTTCTCAAGGAACATTTCTCAATGGAAAATGGGTCGTTGTTACCGCAAGCAGACCGGGGCGAGATTTGGCAGCCAATAATTTTAGGGGCACAGCGGATTCTCTGCCGGTCGCGCAATGCGCGACCAGAGTAAAAAGTTTAGTCGCATTTCGTAATTTTTGGTCGCATATGCGACCAAATCGGTCGCAGTCTGGAGGGTTGCTCCTGTAGGAGACAGATAACATGATCTTCTCATCCCAATTATTACACTTACATGGGTCAGCTCCGTAGTTGCCCATGGGACTATACCATTTACAGAATCATGCAGGGAGGTTCTTGAGAAACCTTTTTACTAATAAAGACGGTGTCCTTTTCAATCTCAACAAGTTGAAGAAAGCTGGTCAAAAATTTACTCAAAATTGGTTAAACCTCAATAAGGCCACACCAATTTAATTTGTTGGTTCTCGGATTCGCCGCTTCATTTTTTTCAGATTTGCAAATAAAAATAAAATTGGATTTGGGCTTTGAATCAACTGCAAAATGGTCCTATTTTGCCCAAAACAGTGGAAGAAAGCTCCTTGTCTACATTGTTTTACAGTGTTTCCACGTATCAATGCACTGGTTTGATAAAAACCTTAGAATTCATTGTTTGAATTATAAACCAGCCTGTTACGGTCACGTCAAGGCTCACATTGTAGCTTTTGGGGCTATCAGAGGATGCCTGGGCCTGTTTTTATTTTTTATTTTTTTTCGCCCGGTCGCTTCATATTTTTTCTGAAAAAATCCGAGAACCAACAAATTAAATTGGTGTGGCCTAAGCTTGATAAATTTTTCATCAGTCCCCCTCAGACATATGTGTTGGAATAGCCCATATCTACATGTACTTGTATACACTGTATATCCAAGTTATGCCTTGTCTTGAATCTTTGTCTACAACAAAAGATTTACTATTTCTTTAAATGCAGTGTAAACAAGCATGAGATGAAGGGTGTGATGCACAACAGGTCTAAAGCCTCGGGTACATTTTCCGTGTGATTTGTAGACCTTCAGTATAATTTTGGATGGTTTAGTATGCTATACATGGCAACTATTATTGCCCAATTCTAGCAAATTATGTCTACTGTCTAGACTGGAACATGATTGTAGAAAACAGCTCATATTTTTTGACAGATTATGGGTATTTTATGACAGAGTATGTTTTGTATATATAGCGAATGAATGTTGACATCAACATTTTGTGCTGATCCCTAGCTCTTTGTCCACGTGTTCTCAGCAATTACCACGTTATTGACTCCGCCTTACTCCTTTGTAATCTGCATAGCAGCTCTGCATTAGTTCGGCCAATCGGAAAGCCGGTCTTTGCAGCTGTAGGGCTTCATTGCCTGTGGGGAATTGGGCATAGTTCTGTGCAGGGCCAAAGGGTGCGTCCAGACGCTGCTTGTGTTTAGTTGTCTCGAGGTCGTAAAGGAAAAGATACATCATGCCTGTAATAGACGCCCGGGACGGATACAGTTCCGGTGGGGACCAGAATGATGACGGAAATGCTTTTCCTGCCTTTCACGGCGGTGACCAGGGGTTAGATTCGTCCAGAAGCGACAGGAAAGCGGAGAGACGTGACCCAAGACCTGGGGGCAAGGTTGGCGCTCCTGACGCATCCCACACGAGCCATGCATCTACAGGATTGACCCGCGCTTCTCACAACGGTATCTCACCTGGAGCCAGCAGGTGTGCGCAAACATCACGGGACAGCGAACGACACAACAACCAGGACAAGGACCACGCTACAGCAGACACCCCAGGGCCTGATTTAGATACGGGCACAACAAAGGACACGCCAACAGCTAAACGGAGACCCAGCCTACGAGAAAAATTCTCTGAGCTGAGACTGAAAGCTGAGGAGAAAAAGCTCAAGAACTTCCAACAAGGAGAAGATCACACAGCAAGGACAGACGAAGTGGAAAACACAGACGACAAAGAACCAAGCAGTAGTACCAACAGCAGCCCCTATATTCATCCGGGTAAACTAGGTAATAGGTCAACGGGGGCACGTACTAGGTGGATAGGATCACACCTGTACCGACCTAGAAGGCTTTCGTCTGATGCTAAAAGCCAGCCTGAAGAAATGGACACTTCCGACACACCTTCTGGTGACCAGCATGACAACATTTCCCCAGACGTTTCAGACAGCACTTCTGGTGTTAGCAGGAACAGCAGTATTAGTAGTACTTCCAGTACCCTAAGCAGTGGTAGCAGCCGGCCCTTTATATTCACTTCAACAGAAGAAAGACTAAGGGCACGGGAGGAACAAAGCAAGGAGGAACAGCTTAGAGCATCTCCCAAACCAGCCGCTGGAAGTGATACATTTACAGGAAAGTCCACACCTGACTCAGGTGTCCAGGAAACTCCAAAAGGTACAAGTAGTAAGATTAGAACATATTTATCAGCTGAAAGACAAAAGATTATTGAGGAGACCAACATGCCTGAGAACAGTAGGGTCAGGAATGCCTACAATCCTGAAACTACCCCTCCATTTCAAGCCTCTCCGAGGGTGTCACCAAGAGCTGCAACAAGTACTAGTGGGATTCAAACTCCTCCATTCCAACCATCTCCAAGGCAATCCCCACGAGCTGCTACAAGAAGCGGGATTAGAACCCCTCTGTTTCAGTCATCTTCGAGGGAATCCCCACGAGCTGCAGCAAGTAGCGGGATTCGAACTCCTCCATTTCAAGCATCACCGAGAGAATCCCCACGAGCTGCTACGAGTAGTGGGGCTCGGACTTTTCGTCAGACCTTACAAGAAGATCTCGATGATGGGGATGACATTAGGCCTAGATATGGGTTTGCAGCAAGTCAGAACACTAGTTTTAGGGCAAGCAGTACTGGAGCTAAAACTGGTATCTTTGGGCAAAACTTCAGGCAAGAAGATAGAGAAGATACAAGCAGAACTGGGACTAGAACCAGCTTCTTTCGGCAAAACCTGAAAGAAGATCTGGATGATGGGAACAGCACTGGGACTAGAACCAACGTCTTTCGGCAAACCTTGAAAGAGGATCTTGATGATGGAGGCAGTAGTGGGACTAGAACCAGTAACTTCCGTCGCATGTTTAAGGCAGACCTCAATGGTAGGCAAGGCTGGGGGCCCTCTGCTACTGAGTTTTTACAAAGCCTGTATGAAAACCAGGATGTTGGAGGTGACAATGGCAGACCAAGTGGCTTTCAGCCTAATGTACATGTACAAGAAGGTAGGGATGACAGAGACAATACTTTCAGTCCCAGAAAGCAACAAAAGCAAACACAAAATGGAAAATACATAAACAATCAGGATCAAGAACCTGACTTTGATTTTCCGGAGGAATCCGAAGTACAGGCGAATGTTGTAGGAACCAACGGCGGGCTGTCCTTTGCAGATTTAAAGCGGTCAGAGGTTTTCGTCCGACTCGCACACACTTTCCTGAAACACAGACAGTTTGAGAAGGCAGTGGAACCTCTGAGTAAGGCTGTAGGTGAGGCAGACATTTCAACATTTCATATATATATATATATATATATATAATGATATTTAGATAGACATGATATTAGAACAGTAAAACACTTCTTCTTTTTAGGGGGGGGGGAGTTTTCCTTTAAACATACACACTTGTTAGTTTTTGCAAAGCCATAAGTGCCTTTGATAAGTACATGAATTTGATTGTTGGTATTCTATCGGTTTTGGTAGCCTAAAAATACATGACAAATTTCACCAAAACCCCATATATTCTTCCCCTCCCCCATAATATTGTGACCTTACTGTCTACTTGTGGCAGTCATGATGGCATTTTCCCTCCCACTCAAAATGAGTAATATCAATTCTTACAACTCAATCACCCTTGAATTTCATACTTCTATGCATCGTCTCCTTGCATGGCCTAAAAAAAAAAAATTATCCACTTGTATGAAAATGATTTTGGGGAATCCAAACTGGAAAATAATATTTTGTTTGATTTTGGACAGAAATATTATGCTGAGGACCCAGCTGTATTGTTGTGTGACCTCCACTGTTGCTGTGCCATGTGGGATAGGTTACAGTCTTAACATATGAATCATGTATGCCCTCAGGGCATTGTCTGTACATCCGAGTGAGGAAGAAAAAAAAACTGGCAATTTTTATGTTGGGATGGGCAACAAAGATATTGTGATGCAACATTACACCTACACTGTTATTTTGACTGTAGCTGCACCTAATTTGTCTTTTTGTTGGAGCCTTAATGTTTATTCATGGGGACATGAGGGAAGAGAACTCATGATCAGGGTCAGACAAAATATAACAAGGTTACGTGATTGAAGTCCTAACAAATACTGGTCAGGATCAGAAAAAAGTGTAAAGGAGGTCTTCGTTGTTTCAATAGATGGTGAAATCAGTAAATCATAAACCACAAACTACCATATAATGAGCCCATTTGGCACGTATTCTTGTTATGTAATAAAAGGTAGAACGATCTTCCATCAAATTCATATTGTGCAGATATGGAATGCATTAACTTGGAGAAGATGATCACATTTTTGTCTACGAATCGTTTGAAGAGCATTAACAGCATGAGCTGCAAATTTGGTTAGTTTTGCATGATTCCTTATTAATGGTACTGCTACCAGGGATATCATAAATGGCTGAAATATATAGTTGTTGTGTAATAACATGAGTTGCTATGACCGTGAGATGACATTGCCGTGCATTGCCATAAGCTCTGAGGATTTGGGAAAGTCTTGGGACATTTGGGTCATAAAACTTAAAAGACAGTGTCTCCGACATTTGTCTGTCATTTGTCAAATCATCTACATAATATGTAATCTTTTTAGTACTGGATTATTCAAGCCCCTATCATGTTCATCATCATGTACTCATGACATGATGTGACCACTATGGTGTACTATGGAACAATATGTACCATGTAGTATGATGTACATAAAACAGCTACCGTTTAGTTAGGGAGGCCTGTCATAGACATGTTACAAGTGCAAGGGGTTGCTTCCAAATTTTGCATTTAAACCTATAGCTACATGACATGTATGGGATATGTATGTTAAAAGAGGATTTTTTTGTTCGGAAGGTATTGCAATATTTTGTTTACTTCAACCTGGGAGGATGCTCACAACTAGAATATATTTGATTTGAAGGTTGGCAAGTAGAAAAACTTCAACAAATCATTTAAAGATTCACTCCAGCCCCATAATTGTACCTTGTCTGAAACGGAACATTCTGCAGTGTGATAGTCCAGTGTGTTATATGAGTGTATGGGCATATCTATAACATGACGATACATAGAGAATTATTTTTGCTTTGAGAGCCACTACAGTAACTTCGTAATTATGTTACATACAAATTAAAAGGTATCCACATACAAACATGGCATCCTATAGCAGCTTTTACATCTATCGTCAGATCAGAACATTACTCTCATGTATTATTCAGATCTCACATGGGAATGTCCTTGAGGAGATAGTTGGAGAATAGAAGACCATTGTCTTTGTGATTGATCCAAACCTGGTGTCAACAAACCAATAACCACATATTGGGACAGGTAGTCATGTGACTTCCAAGAAATTGTTTGAGTGGTTTATACCTAGAGGGCTTTGGATTCACCAAATTACTCTAGAGTACAGGTCCAGAGAAGTCTTTTATTAAAAAGATTATGTCCTCTAGTAATGTTATGCAATGATATAAGTATTGTCAGTGAATAATGCAAGGGAATTCACATGTTTGAAGGTCATTGTCCACTGTTCCTCATAGAAACCTTAGTACTTTTCAAGGTCACCAATATGGAGGACTGAGGTTCATCATGTTTAAAAATTAAACAGAGGGGCTTGGATTTGTCTCTTTTATTCAACTGAACTTAAGTGTGAATGATGACGTCTGTAGTTACATATCTCATTTAATACAGTGGTCTTGGTTTGTAGTGTGGTAGACATTTGTACTTGTATTTTAGCAAAGATGAATTTTAAAAGTTGTGAAGAATCATACATTCACCTAAAAATTATGAACTACATGAATGCCATTAGTTAAGCCTGTTCTAGTTGAAATGTTTTTGACATAGACCTGTTTTGTATATACTGTTAGTAGTCTTGGGCTACCTAGGGCCTCAATTATAAGCACAATAGATATGTACAAGTCACATAGTACAACGACGTTAGCATTTTGAAAAGGGGGCTCGCTACTTTATGTATCTTATGTATCTTATGTTTCTGAAAGAATTGAAAAAAAATGTATATAGAAGTCTTAGAATTTGTTGATTTTGGTTAAGTGGTGTCTCCTATCTGTTGTTCTTATAGAACTGTGCCCGACATGTGCGAGTTACTATAGCAACCGAGCGGCCTGTTACATCATGTTGGGGAAGTTCCGAGAGGGCTTAGAGGATGCACGACAGACCACGAGAATAGACCCCAACTTCCTCAAGGTAAGTTGTATTAAACACTGTGTATTGTATGAGAGAAAATTCAATATTCCTTGTACACTACATAATTTCTTTACCTGCAAACCATACACTTCATTGCCTGCTAACTGTATTTTAAAATTTTTAGTGTGGGGGGCCTCTTTTTTGTCGCTGACTATTCTTGAAACTTGTCATTACATGAAGAAGTATGCTCATGAGTGTCAAAATAACCTGTAGTCGAGGAAAAAATTATCAAGGGTTTGCAGCGTAATTTTGGTCATTGGCAATACTAAAGGTGAGGAATACGCCATTCGGAGGGTCGCAAGGGTTGCTAAGTTTAACACATCATAAACATGGTGCTGGTAGTTTGGTGGCTATAACTCATTTTTGTAAAGCTCATTGTCTGCAATTTGAGATGACACCCAGTAATTATATTGGTAGGAGGTAAAGTTAATAATCTATAAGTCAGCATAACGAGAATCAAAAGACAGTGTCTGAAGCCCCAGTTAAAAAATATGGCCACCCATAAATGTTCGAGTTGGTTGATTGTGTAGTCTGTCCTACGGTCCAATATTCTGAGCTTCATGTCACAGGAGAGTGATCATGTGTTATTAGGGGGAGGGGGGCAACGATGACACAATTTTCTTATCAAGATTCTATTAGCTAAACTGAACGCCGCATTCAAACTTTAACTTTGTAGCTGTGTGTATATGTCATTGCCCATTGTTTTACACTTAGTTACTAAACTCTAAGTCATCTTAAATCCCTTTAATTTGTTTGTTTTGCTATCTGTAAATGATAGACCAGTCAGACTTGTTCGTTACCAACTAGGAGACAATCTGACCCAAGCTCTGACCCATTAAAGCTGCGATCAAGGAAACTCCCAAACATACCATGCATGTACACGTAGCTACACTTTCAGCAGAGACACGCCAAGAATAAAACTTGGAATTGACAGCTTGATTTTCAGTTTTTTCAAAATGTTGTTTGGTATTGGCATAAATTGTACTCATCGCTGTTGAATGTAGTTTGTCACATGTTAGTCAAAATGTTTGTGGCATGTTTAGTACCAGATGCCCAAGGGGACATACATGTACATTGTACTGTACCCTCTGTTGGATTTTATAGGTATGGCTGACATGTAGCAAAGGCTTGTCCAACTAGCTAAAGGCTAAACTATTATCCTTTGTGGTGCATTGCTGATTAAATGGGCTCAAGTCTTAAATTTTCCTCTGTGATTTTCCACACATCTTAAATACTAACCAAGGAGAGTTGTATACACATCAAAATGGTCTGGTGATTTTAGAGACTACAACAACTTCTATGTGGTTTTCCTACAGATATGTATGTTTTGAGAATGGTTGTAAGATGGAATGAATAATGTGTGAAGGGCAAGGCAATTAATAAACAGAATGTCGCAATTTCTTCTGGGTCAGGTACGCAAACGCCCTAAAATGGCTTTTGGCACATTTTTACGTTATCACCTGCTGCTATTGTATTGCATAGACTGGCTGTGTGCATGTTGTTATGTATGCATATCCAGCGTGCGAAATACTAGGTTGCCCAGTTGCACCGTGCAACCATATTTTGCTGGGTACCGGTGCAATCTATTTCTACACCCAGGTAGCCCAGTGTACTACCTAAATTTTGTGGTAAGGATGCCCCTTTCTTCTATTGAGAACTGTTTACTAAGAAGTTCCCATGGAAGAGCTCATCACTTAAAGTAAAGAGAAACAACTCTTCAACTCTAAGTCAGAAATGTATAAATTCACATTGCACTCTAAGAAAGTTAATAATAATGTAGGAGAGTTTAACTTGAGGCAACCTAGAATTTTGATGGGCAACCTAGCTTTCATCCTAGGTTGCCACTGGGCAACCTGGCGCAAAAAAAGTATTTCGTACACTGATATCTATATGTATGCATGTGTGTGTGTGTGCACTTGTTTGTTTGTATGTGCATATGTGTGTGTCAGTGTGTGTGTGTGTGTGTGTGTGTGTGTGTGTGTTCAGAACAGTCTTTTTAAAAGATAACAAGTGAAACATTCTTCTTTTGCTAGTAAATACATGTACTGTAATATTGATGACAATTACCAACACATACTGGTACCTCATTTGATTTTCATGGTCTGTCTTTGCATCATGTATTCACCATGTACATGTACACTGTTGCTTGTTTGCTTGCCTTTGACCATAAACTGATAATAAAGGCATAAAATGATGCAATAGTTTTGATGAAGATGTTTCTTATGGCATATTCTCCAGGGTTACATGAGGGAAGCGAAGTGTCTGTTGATGCTGGGAGATCCCAGTCAGGCTATCAGTACGTACCAGAAGGTACTACAACTGGACCCTAACAACCAGTCTGTGGCTGACGAGGTATGAACACCCTACAAGTTACAAACATAGACCCGATTCACACGCTGGCAAAATTCTTGCGTACGCAATTTTCGTACGCAATTTTCGTACGCAATTTTCGTACGCAAGAACTTTGCCAGCGTGTGAATCGGTCATTTTTTTCGTACGCAACTTTCGTACGCAATTTGCGTACGCGACCTCGAGGGCAGGCGTACGATCGCCCGGATCGCCCAGCGGGGTGTCTGCGTGCCTCCCCGCCTCCGTGTAAACGCGACTGATCGTACGCAACCCCTTTCCTGTCACAAATTCCATTATTTTCCGGCGTTTGTGCCAGCCACGCCGTGTTTACTTGTTCATTTCTCCGCGTTTCATTTCGCTTTGCTTTCCCTGTTGTGTTTTGATTCTTTGCTTTGAGTTTAATGAGCTTGTTTGCTGTTGCCTGGGCATGTCGGAAGGGCGCAATAGCGCGAATTGGAGTATAGATTAACGACAGGATCAAAAGCAAAATGGAGACTGTTTAGAAAGAAGCATGTCTACGAGGACATTGCAAGAGGTGTGAGAAATGGAGGCTAGATCCGAACTACAAAACTGGTCATCAAGAAGATGAGCGATCTCAAGTACGCTCATCGCGGCAGGTCAATATGGGGTCACGGTAGTGTGCCCGGCGCAGCGGGAGTCCCCGGGCTCTCCCTGTCAGCGTGTAAAAAGAAACGATCGTACGCTCACGTGCGTACGCAATTTTCGTACGCAAGAATTTTGCCAGCGTGTGAATCGGGTCATAGATTCAAGACACGAGAACAACATGAACAGAAAGGATTATATCAGTGTTCTAGCCAGCCTGGAATTTTTTTTCTGTAAGGACAATTTTGTTTGACATAATATGCTCCCTGGGCAAAATGTGGAAATCTTGACCCTCTGAAACGATATATCCTGCATTTTGAGGAGCAAATCTTGCTGTTACATGTAGACTAAGCTAAGTTTAATGACATCTCTTTCCATATTTTTACTGTCAAAGATGCCAGGTTGGGCAAAATTTTTGTCTGTCATGAGTGTTGAAAAATTCCGTCAAATGACAGAAAGACGCGTGTGGACGCTGGCTAGAACATTAGATTGTATGCATTTGCCAGGAATAATCATAAAATGTATAATGTCCTGGCCATCTTACAGCTCTTATTATATTCATCTAAAGGAATACTCAAGTAGTATTTTTAAAAATGTATGATTTCTGTGTACAGGATTTTGATTTATGTACGTATGTATGTTCTTACAAAGCACTGTGTTAATGGTTGTTAGAGTTGACCTTTGATATGAATGGCAAAGTGTTATTTGGAATGAGGAAAGTCTCAAAGTTTGCAATGAATTTGACATGTCTTAAACATGTAAAGCTGTATTTTCACAAGTACAAAATATAAACAAGTGGATACGTTGTTTTACAAGTAAATGATTATGTTTGGAGAAAGACAAGAACTTCTGACAAGTCCCTAACACCTTGAAGCCTCAGTTTGCAGTGGCACAATAGGTTAAGGGTTGGATACAGTCTGCCTTAAGGGGACAATTAGATAACACAATGCGTGTTGTTCTTCCAGTTAAAGGTGGCTCAGTCAGTCCACCATTTTGAGACCCAGGCAGAGGGTGATATGAAAAAGGGGGACTTCAGAAGGGTGAGTAAAATAGAAGGTTTCTCCATACTAGATCATATACATGCACAGTTTTGCATTTGTTTATGTCGTTACTAACATTTGGATGAAACAAATTTTATTTTAGAGTAATTTTGAATGTGAGTTGTGTTTTAAGACATTTTCGAGTTTGTCATTACCTCATTTTGGAGACATTTTTATGAATGTTTCATTGTTCTTTGTCCCAAATGATTGTCCAAAATGTAGTTTACATTGCCTGGACCCTTGACTATCATCAGAAATATCCTTGATATACCGCTTGTAAATATTTCTTAAATGTTATCTGAATTTGCTCCACTTACATGTAGCTTTAACCCTCACCCTGCTGCCTAATCCTGTAACCAATTAACAAGTGGCAGTCAAACAGCTACATGTACTTCTGTATGCTAAAGGTTATGGATTATGACTTAAACCTTATATTTTTGATTGGTAGAACAATAAAGGAAGACTCTTTTTGTTTGTTATTTCTTGAAGGCTGTATTCTGTTTGGACCGGGCACTTGACCACGCACCTCAGTGTACCAAGTTCAAAATCAAGAAGGCGGAAGCACTAGCTTTGTTAGGCAGGCATACAGAGGCACATGATGTAGTCAGGTGAGTTGGTACTTCAGTTAAATCATGTTTTCATCGGTTTTCAATGATGAGCATGGTACTGTAAATTAATGTAAAAAAATTCATATGTACATGTAGGTATGAGATGTCGGAATGCTAAGGAATATTTGCTGAAAGATTTGAATGATACAAGTGTTGTTCTGCCCCCTGTTTCAGTGGGGGTGGCTAAATCTTGCCAAGTTGCAGAGTTAGGCAGAATGGTACATATAAGTAGTTAAGCCTCTTCTCCCAGAAGGGTGTTGAAAGTGGGTTCCCACTGATGAGCTGCTGCAATGAGCTTATGTTAAGTCTTCAGAAGAACACTACTTGTGTCTGAGGACAACCTCAAAGCTCACTGAGCCATGTTTGATTCCCACTTGGAAGTCAAGATGATTTTAAAGAAGATGATTTTGAAATAAGATAAATTTTTTTACAAATGCCAAGGTGCAGATTGCAAAATGTATGTTTGTGTGAACGAAATGACTTTAAATTTGTGGGTAACCTTTGTGTATGGAAAAGGTATAGGCATTTAAAAATTTTAGAATATATTTGAATTTAGGTTGAGGACTTTTGAAAGATGGAAATTCCACCAGACATGCACTGAATTCACATTAGCAGTTTAAAGAGTTCCACCAATGTGACTAGCCAAAAAAGAATTTGATAGTTGACCTCCAAAGCCCAGGCCTGTTTTTTTTAAATGACAGTAATGTGACAATATGCGAAGATTTTGTTAGACATGTTTAACATATAAACAGGTAACAGCATAAGTTTTCTACCTCACAAATATTCCTACTGCTGAATACAATTAATTTCTGCAGTGCCCTGTGGTGTTGAGTAGTTAGGCAGATCTTCGTTTGGCTCTGTTATTAACGTGTCCTGTCACACATGATGATCCCCCACATCTATCTCTCATCTCCCCAGTGGCACTTTCCCCGCATTATGAACCCTTCCGCCGGCTACACAGGGACATGGTATTTTAAAGCCTTTGTGGTGTTCAGAGTTTGATTGTGCAAGATTGCTACCAAAGGTTTCATGCACTGTGGTGTCCGTATGTTTTGAATTTTTTTCACATCATTCCACTTGTGTCCTTGAGCCTTTGTTACATTAAATGGAAGCCAGAAGTGTAGAAGTTCATCATCTTGCAGAAGGTTGTATTTTTAAAACATTTACGTACATTTGTATTCACGCACTTCAGTAATTCAGTTTGTAAAGTTTTTTACCCCCACTTTCCTGATGCAACAAGAAACATGCACAGACTTTGAATATTTGCTAGGCTTGGTTATATTCTTTTGATATACAGAATTTATATTAACAAAATGATATTTCTTATTTCTTTCATTCGAACTTACATGTACTTTCACACAAAGTTTCAGCTTGTCCAGATCAGTTTTGAGAAAGGAAAAGTACCTACATGTACATAGTGCAAAAGAAAAGTCTTAGAACAATTTTACATTAATTTTGCACACTGTCAGGCAAAATCCACAGATTTAGCAGTGAGAGCATTGCAGAAACTTACATTTTCCCAGTTTTTCAATTTTTGATCTCAGACAACTGCTTAAAATTGAAGAAATTAGATACAAACTCCCTCCCCCAGAAAAACCCAGCCCTGTGCTATTATCCCAGCACTGAAGCACTGTTGGCTATGACAGGTGGTATTGATTTTTTGGCAAGTGTTACAAGCCCCGCCTGATCCCTCTATCTCTATCAATTGTAGGCAGACAGGTTTGCCTAGTTGATAAGTGTACATGTCAGCTATGTCAGGGGTCAGGCTCTGATCCTTACAATAAACTATGCATGGCAAAAACATTACACGAGCATCATATTCATTGATCCAGATATTTTACATGTACACCGTTGTTCTACTAACACGTTGTGGTGTTACTTGAAGGATAGCTGACATTTTATCAGTGCCTGTTCTTATTGTAATCTCTGTTATATGTCAGTACATATATGTATGCTGCATGTGTGTTTATTGATTTCTGTAGAAAGATAGTGTGAAGTCCATTCTTCTTTGCCATGTTGTTTTTGTATTTCCCATTGTTCATGTGCGTGGGGCTGTGGTCTAGTATCAGAATACATGTAACTGTTAATAAGTCTTATAGGAGAAAAGTTGTCTGATTTGAGTGTATTGAATTTGCAGGTTATTATCATGTTAGCAGCATAATATAGAAATATGATAAAGACCTTGAGTATATTATCTCAAGCCCCTGGCACACATTCATGAAATTGGCCTCCCAAACACTAGCCGAATACCTCCCAACCATGGTTAGGAGTACATGTAGGTCGGGAGCAAGGTCGGCTGGGTTGGCTGTTGTTCGGCTAATATTCGGCTGTGCCAGCTGTATGTTTCAAAATGTTGTAAACATTCAGGGGTGGTCAAGAGGTTTGGCCATGGTTGGCTGGTGGTTAAATGGTGTTTGAAAGTAGGTCAGTGAAATTTGACTCAAATTTAACTCAAAGTTAACTCAAATTCGATTCATTTAGAAAGGTAGGCGTGACCTAAATCTGGTCAGACTGCTCCCGAACTTCAACCTACCTTGGTCGGCTGGTATTTATGGGAAGGTGCTGGATGTGTGTGACGGGCTTTAATATTCATGTTCGTGTGCGAAGATTGTATTTTGTTTGATAAACCCTGTATTGTCTTGTTTTCTACAGTAACATCCTCCACATAGACAACATGAATGTAGATGCCATGTATGTGCGAGGGCTGTGTCTCTACTATCAGGACAACTTGGACAAGGCCTTCGCACACTTCCAACAAGTCCTCAGGTTAAGTCCTGACCACGAAAAAGCCAAAATTGCATTTAGGGTAAGTGTACTGTTGACTTGAAGATGCTCTCATCCATTGTATTAGGAAAGTACATGTAATCTCGCGATCCAGTTTGAGCTCATTGAAGAGCTAATCTCCCACTGGCTGTAACAGAGAAGACAGATGCTATGTACAGTATTTACACTACAGGTTTATTATACTGGGGATATTGCCCTCGGTCTTTTTGACAAGCACAATGAACAGTGGACCACAGCTTAATGTCCCGTCCTAAAGACTGCAACCCTTTACAGTAGTTTGCATGTCGGGTGAGTGACAACAGCCGGGATACGAACTCCCAACCTATTAGTCCATAGGTAGGGTCGCTAACCACCAGACTACGCATGCTACTTTAAGACTGTACACTATTAAATGTCTTCAATTTAAAACCTCCCAGAATTGAATAAGACTGAAGAATTGCAGACAGGGAAGAATAACGTCATTTTTTGTTCTGTTCCACAGAAAGCTAAAAGCTTGCGAGCTAAGAAGGAAGAAGGGAACAATGCCTTCAAGGCAGGACGTTACCAGGAGGCCTATGATCTGTACTCTGAAGCCTTGAGAATAGACCCCCACAATGTCTTCATCAACTCCAAACTCTATAACAACAGGGCTACTGTAGGGGCTAAGGTAAGGAGTCAGAAACATGAAGAAAGAGTAGTTTTTTTAGAATGTCTCCAACATGTATAAATATTGGTATTTTCGTAAGCAATATTTTCTAATGCTGATTTCTTTCTTTCATGACAGTTTGCAGAAATTTTTGAACTGCTTGTTTTGATGTTTTGTCTCTGCTGTGTTCTGTGTTGATGGTGTTGCCATAGCTACACGAGATAGACACCAAACTTAGCTTGGCACCCATGGACGGAGCAGAGGAAATATTCAAGGTTCCCGCTGCTGTTGGTGTTTTTATTCCACGTTGGTTGTTTCCCCTTTCCACACATCCACATACATGGCTCCCACTGTATCCTGTTTTTGCATGTATTTTTCTGTTGTGCAGACATGTTACATGTACATGCACCGGTACAATTGAATTTTGATTGAATTGTAGAGCTATTATAAAAAATTCCTGTTTTGATACTAACACAGTACACTTGTAGCTGTTCAAGGTCTATACATCATTTTGGTCCTTCATTTGTTATCATGATCATTTATAACTTTTGAGACTATGACTAGTATGAGTTTGGGTGTTTCATGTAATTCATCAATCAATTTTCATTTTTAGGGCTGTCCATTCATGCTTCATAGTGGGCCTGTCAAGTATGATATTGAGAAATCCAGTTGGATGCCTGGCAATGAGTTACATTTATGAATAGGTTTTACTAGTATCTTTAAACATGTTAGAATATGGTTTTGACAAAGAATTTTTGTTCTAGGTAAACAAGTTAGATCAAGCTATCCAAGACTGCACGGAAGCAATCAAGCTAGACGACAACTATCTGAAAGCATATCTGCGGAGAGCAAAGTGGTGAGATTTTACATTTTGACTTATCCTGTATTAAGCTGAACTGGAAGGGTCACAAAGTAGTATGGGTAATTGGGTGAAATCTGCCGTCTCTGATTGCTTTGTTTGATCTTGCTTATAATAACTTGAAAACGTATTTCTTTCCAGCTACATGGATACAGAGCAGTATGAAGAAGCAGTCAGAGACTATGAAAAAGTGTTCAACATGGAAAGAACAAGGGGTATGAAAACCAAAAAAATCTTGAACTATCTATTTTTTATAATAATCAATAATCCACAAGTTGATTAATTTAGATACTTAAGAAAATGTCCACGTACAGGGGCTCCTATGTGCCTAGGCAATAACAAGCAAATGGTGCATAAGCAAGCAATATATTTTGTATAAGATCATCCATCTGAGTTAAGTTGACTTACCGAATTATCAATTACTTACTCATGTTCGATTAACTATGATTTATGAAATCACATTATAATTATCATTTTTATCATTTTTTTCAGAGCACAAACAGTTACTAAGCAATGCCAAGCTAGAGTTGAAGAAGAGTAAGAGGAAAGACTATTACAAGATCCTTGGTGTCAGGAAAGACGCCTCCGATGATGAAATCAAGAAGGCCTACAAGAAGAAGGCCTTGGAAACACATCCAGGTATGGAACAATGTATTATTTTTTTTACTTGGGATATTGAACTATATAGCAAGATGTATGAATTATTTTCTTTTGAAAAGTATACTGATAGCAAGGTATGACCAAAACCCTTTAGACTCCACAACACATTCAGATATTGTTGTACTTTCTGTAACAATCCTCAAGTTGTTGTCCTTGTCACAGTGCTCCTTACATGGTACAAGGTCACTATAACTTGAGACCGTTGCATCTTCCCAGATCGCCACTCAAGTGCCACCCCAGAAGAGAAAGCAGAGCAAGAGAAGAAGTTCAAGGAGATTGGTGAGGCGTACGCCACCCTCTCGGACTCAAAGAAGCGCGTACGGTACGACAACGGACAGGACCTGGACGACATGGACAGTCCGTTCAGCCACGACTTTGACCCCAACACCATCTTCCAAGCTTTCTTTGGAGGTGGACACGGAGGTGGCCAACACTTCAGTTTCGGGGGTCCTGGTAAGTAATCTCAGAAGTCTCCTCTTAATCCTTCCTCTGCTAGTTTTATAACATTACAAGTTGAATCTGTTGGTAAAATCTGTTTCACCTGCATCTGAACTGTAGTATGAGCAGTAGTGATAGTGTTGCTGCTATGCAGTACCTCTTATTTTGCCTAGGTGGAGTACTTGTGGTGGACGCTCTCAGCCTTGTCTTTGCTGTCAGTCACTTTAACCTGATTGGAGTTTAAAGTTTGCTTAATTTGAATGAATTTCGATGTTCTTTTCAGGCGGTAGTTTTTTTCGCGGTTTTCGAGGGTCTAGTCCAAGTGGCAGTTTTCGAGGGTCTAGTCCAAGTGGCAGCTTTCGAAGGGCTCAGAATAGATATTCACAGCCAGGCTATGCCCAGGGGTTTTCCAACGCTCGGCCAACACATGGATCCTTCCAAAATAACAGTAAAGGGACGTACAATCCCACGTACGGAGGCAGTCAGTCTCGTGCCTGGGAAAACCTCTACAAGACGAGCCAGCCCCGCCCCAGGCCACACCCCATGTACACCTTCCAAACTGAGAGTGAAGCAGGCCCGGGCATGAAAATATTTACCTCAGCACAAAACCTTTCAGAAGGACAAGACAAGAAACATGAAACTGAAGATAGGGTTGATTCTGATAGCCTCAGCTCCAACAACTCTAGTATTCCAGATAGCAGTTCTAAAACATACACAGAAGCCAAATTTTCCAGCCCCTTAGAAAGTCTTGTAAGAGATGAGGAAGAAAAGGGGAGTGAGGCAGAGTCCAGTACTTCCAGGTCACGACCATCTACTTCCAGGTCACAAGGGTCAGAGTCAAAAGTCAGGGCAGACTTAGCAGCCACAGCTGCTAAGTTAGAAGAGCTTAACCAGAAAGCCCCAAAAGAGCCTCAGGGTGCTCGGAGACGGGCTAGTAGCTCCAAGAGTCCCATCCGTATCCCAGGTCGAAGGAGCTCCTTTAAAGATACTAAGGCTCGATTTGAGCAGACTGAACCAAGTTCCCCAGAGGGAAGGGGGGAGAGGTCACGGGAGTTTGTGTTCCGAAACCAGGGGGCTCCAGTTTACCGTTCGAAAAGCACAAGTGCAGGTGGGAGAGAGGACAAAACTGGGAGTAGGAGGATGAGTAGTCCCAGTCCTCACCGCAGGACAAACCTAAGGCAAGGGCTCTGGAGAACTAGGAGGTTAGATGAGGATGAGAACAATGCAAAGATCTATGAAGATGATCATGACACAGATGACTTGTCTTCCGATTTTATCTTTTTTGATGACGATCATTATGGGGAAAAGAAAGCAAAAGTTCTAGAGGCTGTTCCAAAAGAAACAAGTGAAGCAGAGTCAAATGTTATTCATTTTGAGGAGGATCATTTTGGCAGCCCTGACAACTTTGGCAATAGAAGGGAAGATCCACAAGAAGTAACGGTTAATTTTAGTAGGGATAGCAGAAAGTCCAGGAGCAAAGAGAAGAGTTTCAGTTTCAATGGAGCAGATAATGAGCCACCACCTAAAGCACCTGCTAGGAAAAAACACAGCAACAAGGCCTCTGCTTCCAGTGAGTCAAAGACCTTCCCTGTCCCTCCCCCAAGGAGAAAGCGGACAAGCGTCCGATCCTCCAATGTTGAAGAAAATGGTCCAGGAGAGCCGTTAGCTCACTCTAGCCCCATGCTGCCTCGTAGAGGCTCAATCCCTGAGTTCAGAAACCCCCCTCCCTGCGAGGATGAAACCCCCCCTCCGTCAGAGTATGAGAACCCCCTGTACTATAGGGAACTGTCAATGTCAGACACCGCGGGTAGCTGGGAGACTGACTCGGTGATTGCCGTGCGTACACGCAGCCCCCTAGACTCCATAAGGAAGAGGTTGTCCCGTGTTGGCCGAGCGTTCAGGTTGTGTATGGGACGAGATAGTAGGCAGCGGACTTTCTCGGACGCATCGACCGCGGGAATGGTTCCTACCATAGAGGACACTGTGGACTGATATGTTGTTACTCCTAGATCTAGTTATGGACGCAGCTGCTACAAACTTTGCATAGGGGGAAAATTTTACTGTTAATATCAAAGTTCCGGGAATTATTTGCAAAGTGTTATTTGGATAAACGATATTGGCATCAAAAAGAGAATGCTTCCTCCTATATTATCAGTATTGGTATCTGTAACAACATGTATTTTACAAGATTCTGACTAATATATCTTTCCAAAGTTGAAGTAACTGATTTTACAGCAGTACACATGTACATGTACCCTTACCAAAAGAGGGATTAGAAATCTTATTATGACTTTACGACTTTGTAAAACTGACAATGTCTGCCAGCATTATATATAATCATTTTGTGGGATCAAATCTCTCTTTGTTATAAAATGGCACTCTTTGTTTTTGTGGTGGTAGAGCAAGTGCAATGTGGTATGTTTATCTATGTGCAATAGAAATATATATTTTTATATATTTTATATAGAGTTTGCAAGTATATTAGTAGTATGAGAAGTCAAGTCTCTCACCGCTGGAAAATGGTGCTCCTTTTTGTGCCAGTAGAGCAATTTACTCTCTAAGAACTTATGTGGCAACTTGTGCAATGAACAGAATTTCATACAGGGTTTTAAGACAAGTAGAATAAAATTTGATTTTGTTATAAGGATGTTTTCTGAGTCAATCTAGATGTTCTGCCCTCTCTTTTCCTGCACAGTTTCTTCCTGACTTCTTAGCTACATATCCTTGATAGTTGCACAGAAGTGGTCATGTCAGATATGGTGTAGTAGGGAAAGGGATGAATTTATCCTCAGTCTCAGTCTATTGTCTTGCAAATTGCTACAAGTACATGGAGACTTCATGAAAGTCCATGCCCAATCCCTTTAAGAAGTCATTGATGTTCAAAACTGAAACTTGACATTAGGATTAGCTTGATCTTCATCACATTTCATCTTATCTATTCCATAGATGATCTAACACCCTTCTAGGTTTTCTGTTCTTATTGTTTGTATTGTTTGACTTCCAATATTTTGCAGCAAAGAACATGAGACTAGACTTGAGCCGGGGATTTCTCTCTCTTTGGTTGCAGCACAACTGTGTGTTCTCATATAGTCTCTCTAGTCTAGATGTGGGTACTGCTGGTGGGTTGTTCCTGTAGCTAGGCTAGGAAAGCAGCCGGTTGCCTGTGCAAAGATAACGTACTTTCCTACGTAGTGTCCCCCTCGTCTGTTCCACTGTCTGATAGGATGTTTCTTTCTTCCTCAGGTGGCGGCATGGGCGCTGGCGGGAACCCCTTTGGGCCAGGCTTCACCTTCCAATTTGGCTGAAGACTGCAGCGCTACGCCCCCCCCACCCACACCCAAAGGCAGTCTTCCCTCTATGCCCCAGCAAGTAGCCTGACATCAGGGCCCTTTAGGCTACTGTTCGGACCTCATGAATAGCAAAAAGAATACTTCAGATGAACTGTCAGTTTGGCCTTAGAATCCTTTCACGTAGTCACACAATGGGTTACAGACAATTTTTCAACTGGAAGTGACCTAAAGTAGTTAGTAGCCTTCACATATCAGACTATATCTGTATGTGAATACTGCTAAGAAAATGCAAATTTCAAAGCTGCATTTCTCAAACATACGACGATGGATTCTGTCGTAACCCTGCTAAAAGTTTCATGACCTGAACATTATACATAAGTCATGCCTTGTAGAAAGTACAACTCAAATGTGTATAGCATTTTATAATTTTTAGTCATAATTTTTTTCTCTTCCAAGCACCAAAGAATATATTTGATCCACCTAACACTGCAGCAAAAAGAATCACCAAAATGAGAACATTGTTAGATGTCGCAAAGCAAGGTAGCCTGGAAGTCCAGCTGTTGACCACAGAACAGTAGAGGGAACACTGCACGGTACATGTAGGAGTAGATGTTGCACCTAGTGCTTGGGGGATAGTACATTAGATGTGTGTGGTGGAGGGGCAGCCTGGTGTGTTGTAGAGTGCTGTGGTGTTGGTGAAACTGTAAGGCTTTGTGCTCAGGACTGTTCCATACTCAACCTACAACCTTCAAGAAACAAGTTTGATAAAAGACTTTCATACAATCATGTACATTTGTCTTTGGGTAGCTTGGAGTTTTGCTTCTTGATTTAGTTATGTTACATAATTTTTATTGTTGTGATATATTTTGTATATGTCATAATCAAAATTGTGTTGAAAGTGTAAGTCAGAAACATATGCTGAAATGTTTTATCATAGCAATCTAGAACTATGAAGGAGACAGTCTTATATTTAGTCCTATAAGATACCTGTCCAAAAGGAGTGCCATCAAGACTTCTTGAAGGTATTTAAAGCAGGTCTGAGGTGCAAGGAGACTACTTGATGAAGGAAATACATTTTCGATATGTTAACATGTAGAAATGATGTACAGTTACTTAAGATGATGAATTTTTCACCAAAGTTTTCTTTTTAATCTGAAAGAGAAATACCTCTTGTTGAGTCAGAATCAATAAACGCGGGCTTAAGATCATTCTGTCACGTTCCATCTGTAGGTTTAGTGTGATTTGAATCAATCAGGAAAATTCATCTGGCTCTGTACGTTGTAAGGCTGAAGATTTGGTGTGATGCGGAGCTTCTCAGCTGTGCTATTGCATGGTAAATGGTTAAATGTTGCAACATTGCAAAATCTTCTTTAAATATGGTTCTGCTGAGGATGTGACTTGTATGCCATTGGGACATTTCTATGCAGACTTAGAATACAAAATATATCATTTGTCACAGATGTAAAATCATAAGCTGGACTTCTTTGTGAAAATCCCATAATTTATTACATGTATTATCACACGGTAAATACACTTTTGTAACAGACTCGATAATTCTTGTAGTAAGCCACAAACCTGGTTGAACATTAGACCTCACTCTTACTAAATTTGACATATTATTATTTAAATTTAACATATTACTATTATTAAATTTGAAATATTGCAGGTAGGAGATTTATTTTTAAGACTGTGCTAGACTACCCATGCTGGTTTTGAGGCCCCTAAATGTACATTTAACAACGTTAGATCTTTGAACATGATATGCTATATAATACATGTATATAGCATATCATATTCATTTTTGGTGCAACGTGTGCATATTGTTCATGATGCATATATGTTTTTAGAATAAGAAGTGTCCTTTTTTGCTACTGTACATGTGCTGGCCAAGACAAAATGAATAAAAAGTCTTTTTCCCATTACACTATAAAGTTACTCATGGCTGTTTTTTTTAAAACTCATACATTGTCTATTTTCTCTTGCTTAACCTTGTACTACATGTAAGTACTAAATAAAAAGAGCTTGTACTTAAATTCTCACCAAAGGGAATACAATTTGTATGTCTGAATTAAATCAATATACAGTATGTGGATTACAACCCTCCCGTAAATAGCTTTTAAACCATCCCTAGCTAATTTGCATGTGCATTAATGAGTCTGATGGTGTCTGGCCTGAAACAGCATCAGAATGTTTCATTAAAGCATACCAACATGGGCATATGGCGCTCGCAGAGTGTCAATCAACTGGTATAGACTATTTGTTTAGTCTGTGCAGGCCTTTTGGGGCTCAACATGAATACCCAAACCATGCAGAATGTCCTCTCATCACATATTCCATACATCCGAAGGGTCATTGAAAAATTAGACTGCATTTTTCATTTTTGTGTGTGTGTGTGTGTGTGTGTTTGTGAGTGGACTTTCTAGTCTAATTCTAGGTTCAAAAGAGGATCATAGTCGACATAACAGTGTTTATCTGCATATCAGCTTAGAATAAACTAACATGAAGAATATTGCTTGAAATTTTAGTATAACTCAGCCTGGAAAATGCAGTTAAAACTCCACATAAATCTAAATTGACTTTTTTTTTTAGAAGCAAGTCAATGTAGAATGTCAGAAGAAGGATTTTTAACTTCGATGTACTAGAATTATAGATACATGTACACTTTATGTATTATGTTTTGAACATGTTTGTAGAAAACTGCTTTGGTGTTGCATCAATAATCAGAAAACAAATGGGTTGGAACAGGAAATTCTTTGGCAATCTGCAAACAGAGGGGTTGCATTGACTGATTGACATGCTATTTGACAAAGGTTAACTGTAAAATGCATCATAACATAATTTATATATCCTTAATGTAGCTTTTTATGTTACAGGGATTATTGGTTGATAGAGATGACATACTAAAATTCATTTGTCACAATATTATGGATCATTTTAATTTAATTTTTCATTGTTTGCCAATCTGTATGGTTGTCATTTCTAAAAATACATTGGATTTTGCGATCATGAACATGAGGATTGCTCAAAAGAGAATTGTACATTCTGTATTTTATACAATGTCATATTACTATTTTAGTGCTATTTGCTACCAAAAAATACAGTTGTATGGGGTCTTTTTTGGTCAGAAATGAACAGATGGTTGGATCATGCCATGGTAGTAAACATGTTGTTGCCTTCTTTTATTTGTACAGTTGCTGATTCATGGCACACATCTTGTAAATAAATGATCGTGTTCAATGGAGAGAATTGTGTTTTGTGAAACTTGTGATGTCATAATTCATGAACAAGGTACTATAATAATTATAGTAACGAGATATACTATTGAGGAAGGGATTCTGCAAATAAAAGCAAAGTATTGCATTTACATGTATGTCATAATTAGGTTCTGATACTTACATGTACAAATGTAGCCAATGTGGCTATGTTTACAGGCCACAGCAAGTAATAAATTTAATATTATGCGCGCATTGATTTTCGCCTGATTTCGGAAAAAAAAGAGAATTTTTTTGCCTTCTGACAGTGGACAACATGCCGAAAATTGGCAAATATGTCGTAAATGTCTATCGGTTCAGAAACCATCAGGGATGTAGCAAACTTGAGGCACAATTGCTCGCTTTTGATGACAAGTATTGACAGTCAAAGGTGCTCCATGAATACCCAGTGTAGTAGCTCCCATGATGGTACGACAAGCTCTTTTCTACAATTTTTCTAGTTTGGAGATGTATACACATCTACATGGGCAGGTACAGGAATAAAAGACCTGTTGATTGTGATATCATGTTTTGTCCCCTCATTTCTTGTTTGACAAGGTTTATGACGTCAAAGTGTAGGAATCTTGTTTTTTTGGCCTGCCTTGTTTTTCTTTTGCCTTATCGCATTAGATTTGGAGTCTGTGGAGGATGTCATCCATAAAATTTACTTGCTGTGGCCTAAGGGCTTATCTGTGAGGCCAGAACATGGGGTTTTTAACAGTGGGACTTTGACCATTGCACATTGGGGCATACCCCTACACGTTCAATGTATGGTTTCCATGAATTTGTGAAATTGCAAGAAATTCTATTGTGACAATATGATTTGTAAAATTGTGAAGAGGTTGTGGAAAGATAGAGGAAAGCATTTCTAACTAAAAGATCTCTGTCAGCATCTCAAGCTGGAATAAAAAGAATTGGCAGATTCTGAAAAAATGAAGCCAAGTATGCATTGGCAAACATGCATGAAAATCTTTTAAAAAATGTTACCTATTGATTGATGCTGACTTATAAATAGTCGTATTCAGATTAATCTTTTGGTGGCTACGAAAATAGAAAATGTAGCCTGTAGGTATGGTACATGTACCTATGTAACCTATTGGAAGATAGAAACAGTATTCTGTATGTGTTCGTAATGAGTAAGAGTAAGTCCAGACAGCCAGATGTGTTTTGAAAGTTACCTAACAGTAGGCTTGTCTTGAAAATTGGTAACAGATCTAGAATGTCCCCAAGGATTAAGGTTAAGGTTGACACTTGCTGGCCATCACCTGTCTTGAGGTCTTTTGTTATAGAGCAACAAGTTACCACCAGTAAAGCCCCAGTCACACATTCAGAGCTTTCCCAGTCTTACCAGATTTAGGCCACACCTACATTTGATACATATTGAATCAAATTTGAGTTAAATTTGTGTCATATTTCACTGCCAACCACGCCCCAAGCTACTACCGAACACCAGCCACCCATGGCCGAACCTCCCGTATACACCCGAATGTTTTGAACATTTTGAAACATTCGGCTGGCGCAGCCGAACAGTGCTGGCGACCTCGCGGAACACCAGCCAACCACAGCTGACCTTGCTCCCGACTTACTCCTAACCATGGTTGGGGGGGAGTTCGGTAGTGTTTGGGAGGACATATTCAGCTATGTGACAGGGGCTTAAGGGGGATATAATGTACAGTAGCATGTACTGTACATGTAACATATTCTTCATCTTTGGTGGCTAAAGGATTTATGGTAACTAAACCAATGGACAGTATTTTGTGCAATGGGCAAAGCCAAAGCCTTTGGAACCCACATTTGAGAATGATATTTCCAGCAAGGCAACCTAGTGTCTCTATAAACTAGTTGCCTAAAGCATGATCTGGTCACCCAAGGAAACTGAGCAATTTTTTAATAATCTTTAACACTTCCACAGATCTATCAAAGATTTGGTTCTGTATTGGCCCTAACATAACAGGCTTTAAGTTGATAAAATCAGTCTCCATATCACCAGGCTTTTTCCCCAGCTCTAGATGTTTTGCCATCATCTCGATCAGCAAACCCACGCACTATAGCCTCCGTCAGACCTTCCTAATGGGTTATGGATAGTAGAATCAAGTAGAATTCAGCGAGAATAGGGTCAGCAATTGGCCAGGGGAGTGAGCCAGCGACAGGGGGAACATTTCCCTTAGGAAGCGGAGATAAATTAATTTTATGGTGGCCAAACTCCCCCTGCAAATTGTTCCCCCTATTTGGCCCAATTTTACTATTTCTCAGCCTGTGTTATTAGTCTGGTGGAGACTTCATGTTCACCTCCTGTTGTTATTTGATCTAATTGTAACCTTTTCTATATTTGGAAGGCTGATTTTGTCTGGTCATCAATTTGGCCTGTCATTAGCAACAAGATTCTGTGAAAGGATGGAAGAACGGTAGCCTGAAATTCAGCCATGAAGGCAGGGCAGAGGAAGAATGGAGTATGTATATTCATTTATTTATTACCTTCGCCAAGAAGGTTATGTTTTCGTGGCCGTGTATCTGTGTGTCTGTGTGTGTGTGTGTGTGTGTGTGTGTTAAGAGCATAACTTGAGAAGGCAAAGATGGATTATCTTGATACATGGTAGGTGGGTAGGTCTTGATGAGACCTTGAAATGATTAGATTTTGGGACCCCTGGCGGCTTGTTATGGTACTGCAGCGGAACTTCCGGTTTTGATATCTCGTGATCTGGACATGCTAGGGTCATGATTTTTAGATGATAGGTAGCTCTTATGCTCAGAAAGAAGTGACGTAAGTTTGGGCCCCCTAGCGGCTTGCTCTGGAACTGCAGGAGCATTTGTTTGAAAATGTTTAAAGTAGGATAACTCAATAACCGGTTGACGGATTGTCTTGATATTTGATGTGTAGGTAGCTTAAGTGATGCTTGACATAATTAGATGACAATTATGCAATTTATGATCTAATTTGCATAATTAATGAGGGAATTGTATAATTCAGCTACCGTCTATGATAGGACTATTCTACCTTGTGACATATGTAATTAAGAATGAGAGGAACATCACCATATATTAATTATGTAAATGAAGACCTGATTTGCATAATTAATGAGAAAATACTATAATTCCATAGTGGTTAATGCTGGCAATTTAATACTTGTGCATTTCGAAGTTGACTGGAGATGAACATCATTCAACATAACTTATCCAAATCAGGACCTCATTTGCATAATTTATGAGGAAATTCTAGAATGGCCTTCTTTGTTAAGATAACACTGCCATTGGGAGGAGGATATGATCAAGTGATGTAATTCATGCAAATGAGAATATTATTTGCATAATTAAGGTGAAAATCTATAATTCATCGGTCATAAGGGGTAACCTCATTTGGCGAAGGTATGAGGTCGTGGAACTCTAGTTTTTTTATGTAGCATCCATGGCTGGATTTCATGCTAGAATGTACCTTAAGTCATTATTTCTGGCTCAACGGTCACACCTGATACACTGAAATAATATCAGACGTATATCTTGTGTATTGAACACTGACTTACATGTATATTAATCTAAATGCTGTATTCCCCCTCAATCATTTTACCTCAGCAATGTAGCAGAGGCTGCAAAAATAAAGCTTTACATAAGCCTTCAGTTTCCCCAGTTTTTTCTGCAGTGACTCACTGGAGTCTTGTTCTTTAAATACCAGTTTGCTGCAGTTCTTGTAATACAATCCCACGTGCCCCTAGGGGGGACAGGTGGCATACTTAACACCTACATGTAATCACCAAGAGAACGTATGCTTTGGGCTCGATTTTACATGTCGTTTTGCTAATCATTCTGTTTGTCTTTTGAAATTTTAATTATCAGCCAATTAAACTATCTTTTTTTTCAAAATGCACAAAAATTGCCCTGAGTTGAAGTCAAGCACCTGCTTGAAGCTTCTGCCAGACCTGTTCTGATTTCTGAGCAGCCTGGTGGGGGGTTAATCTTTACTGCACACTCAGGTATGCAGGCATGCTGCTTGGGCTGTCACTCAGGGATAGACCAACAACATCCGTGGGCAAAGCACAAAACATCTGTACTGGCTGGGTGACATAATCTGTTCGGTTACATAATCATGGAAAGCAAAAGAAATGATTTTTCATTGCTGAATAAGAGCTATTCAGACAGAAAATTCTCAACACTAGGGAAAATATTGACTGTACCATACTTCCATTGATTTTGACTTATCTACATTTAATTCCAGTAATCAAAAGGTGTAAGAATCCTGAAAACCTCAGCCATTCTCCCATTGACCTTCATTTCTGGGACCTTGCAGTGTTAGAAATACCCATCTGCAGGCTGCATTTAGCAGAGACAACCTGCAATTTTGCAGACAGAAAATCAGGCTGGGGGTTCAATGGTGTCAGCCAGATATGGTAATAGTTTCGCCCAGATGTGCAGCACAAAGAAATTTTGCTTCTAAACCCAGGTAGCTGTAATTTAAGTACTAATTGCTGTTATTGCTATATACAAATTTCTACTAAGCTGAAAAAGATTTTATTTTGATATTTCTTAATATTTGCAGAAAGTATTTCCAAATTGCAGAACAAAATTTTGATATTCTGCAATATTGTGGAACACTGAAAAAAGTATTTCTGCCACTGCCTTTGCAAAAAAAATGGTGTTCTTAAAAACCCCTGCTCTACCCCCCCCCCCCCCCCCCCCCCGGTTGACCTTGATATGAGGTAAATCCAGGGTGTCACCAGAGTGCAGCAGCAGTCAGGGTTCATCAATCATGTCCAGACAACCATCCCTCCAGCACAACCTCTGCACACCTACCTGCACACACAGGGAGGTGGCTGCATCATCATACTCTCCAAGCAGTGGTTTAGGCTTCAGCTTATTTTTGGTGTGTTTTTTAATAGGCATTTTTATCAGGCTTTCTCTTTTTAACTGGTAGCCAGCCAATGGATACTGTCCTGCCAATTTGATACTGTCTTGCCAATTTGATACTGTCTTGCAGCTACCAAAAGATCTACATGGAGATTACATTTTGCCAATGGAAAGCCTGACAAAACACTTAAATTAAAAAGCTTTAACCTTCTCCTTGCTTTTGAACCCCATAACCAATAGGGAATTGGTAGCCATTGACCTCTGCTTGGAAAATACCACTGCACTGAATTGGGCATTTTTCCATTGCCGTTTCTTTGGCTAACCTTAGCCTGGTGTCCAAACCTACATGTATTTTAGCTGCCGAGGTCTCTTTTGTCCTCCCCGCAAAACTGTACCTACTGTTTTCAGATTACTACCTTGTTCTAGTTGGTTCAAAATTTAAATAGGACCCATCAGACCATGCTGATCTAATCAAGTTTGACATTTCAAAGGTTAAATAGCTCCAGGACGTGGTAATAACATGCATATTGCAGTGCAACTGTATTGGTTCTTTGAACAAATGCCTATTTTCGTCATGTCCAAATGAAGACACATGTACATGTACTAGTAATATTTCAACATTTCAAAGCTTAAGGTAATTTCTAGTGTGACATCTACAATCATGAACTTCTCAATGATATAAACATGAGTTGCTTCATTTGTTAGCGATGAGCCAATATATGTAACATGTTGTTTCACTTCACTTTTATTCCATCATGAGTAACAATGTTCTCCACATAGGTTATGGCCATGCTACATGTAGGAACATTTCCAGCACAGAACCTGACTTAGAACATAAAATGTGACGCTGTACCAAAGCTTGTCACATATCCTTTGTAAACAAATCTAGCACTAATAATAGGTTTTTATTACACACAGTCTTCAGACCCTTCACTAATATTCATAACAAGTCATAGTCCTGGGTGATGACACTTTCTTAAAATTTTAAACATGAAGAATACATATCATATTAAATACATATAGTATTCCATGTAGTGTGCCACTAAATGTTACAGTATGGCCATTTTTGTTCACAACAGGTTCAGTCTCAACAAGTATAAAATACTCTCCCATAAGGACAAACAACAGACAGTATAATATGCAAAAGTATTTGTGCAAGTTTCCCTTTTCAAATCAACAATTTTTTTCTTCTTTTGTGGTTTTCCTTTTTCCTGACTTTGTATCAACTACTTTTTATTCTCAGTGAATTTTTTGTCCTTTGTCTATCCCTAACATTACATATAGTACCTTTTACAAGCAGAAATAAACTAAAGTAGTGACCCGTAGCAAAGCACTTCTCAATAAAGATTTCTGATTTTTAACGCACAAGTTTTTCTCTCCTTTACAGTGATATCGTCCTGAGCAGTGATATGTGTAGTTACGGTATGTGTGCAAACTAGTCTAATATTTTCACAGCGCATACAATAATCCTATACTTAACACATGTGATACACATGTACTATAACAAACATGTCTACAATTCTCCGTACTCAAGCTGTTATGACGTAACAGTCCCTGCATGCAGATTGCATCAGTTAGTTTTGATGCAAGCATTATAGTTTAGTTATTCAAATTTTATGTGTGAAAAGAAATCACTCTTTGAGCAAAGGTTGTTCAAACAAGAGCTAACTTTATATATTTTATGACAGTCATGTTTCTTGTGTCCTGATTCTAGTCTGTTTTCCTTATAAGCTTTTAAATTAAAAGCTTACTGATTGGGGGGAAGTTCCACACTTCACTGAACACTTGGTATTGCAACTACATATTGAGACAAAGTATACACAGTATTTGGCATGACAACATTCAAATCAGAGATTTAAAAAAAGTTACTTCTTTGTGTTGTCCAAAGGCAAGAAAGGTCCAAACAGTGTGTAGAATTGTCTACAATACAAAAGACTACGCCATGTTCCAATGACCAGACAAGAAGACTTCACAACAGGTTTTTTTACAATAATTATACAACATTAGCACAGTTTAAACTACATATGAGTTAATCAGCATTACAAAGTCTGGCCTGAAATTGGTTAGTAAAGCACTCTGTCATAGTCCAGCCATTCTTTTATTAGAGGAAAGTAGGATTGGCTTGGAGAATGCAACACACGGCATTATGTGGCATATCTCTTCGTCCATTGACGAGCTATCCTGTCATGTTCGTCTCTCGTGTTTGTATACTGTGTCGCAATCGTTCCAACTAGAGGATCATCTGAAACAGAAAAGCCAGAGTGAGTCTAAGTAAGATTCTTAGTAATACCCAAACATACATTAAGTATTACACAATTATGTAAATCCGAAATAATATTTGAAGTTTCTGTCGCAACCATACATTTTGAACAGGAAATAAAGTTTCTTCAATAAAAAAAAAAAAGAGAAAAAAGCCACACATCTTAGATTGTAGTATTAGGGCTGTAGTTCCATGTGCTTGTTGCTATTTTTCAGTAACAGGAATGACTAATATCCACATTTAGCTTCTTCTGTAACATGGTACTAAAAGGCACTAAAAGTCTTCACAATCAACTAATGCCCTGTCTTGTAAAATCTTAAATTCCTGTGTCAAAGGTTTAAATTCCTGTGTCAAAAGTCACTGCATTCAGTTTGGATAAACCACCTTATAGCACATTTTTCAGTTCTGGTACTGTACATTCAGTTTGAGTATGAAGGCCATGAAGCATTAAGTTAAGGAGGATATCTATACGCCATCCATGTGCAGACAAATTCTTTACAATTAAGAAATACGCTCTTGTAAAATCTTGTGTCAAATAGATTCCTATGTCAAAAGTCACAGCATCCAGTTTGGTTAAACCACATTCAGTTTTGGAATAGAGGATCCAGTTTTAGTATCAAGCATACAGTTTAGGTAAGGAGGATATCCATACCCATACCCATGTGCTGACAAATGGTTGCCAGAAAACTATCCCATAGCTCTGAAAGTTACGTTAACAGGGAAACAAAGGTGTTCTCTTATCTCTGCCAGGAATGTCAGCCCCCCAGCAAATTGTCATTCTTCACTGCCACATACAGGAAGACTTGAGAACAGCCATGATAGACATTACTGCTGAAGGCAGTAAGGGAACAGCCAGCCAAACTGACTTTGAAATGAGAGGGTTACCACGGCGGCCATTATAAGCATTAGGGACCGCGTCGTGTAAATCTTCAAATCAACATCAGTTTAGGACACTTTCGTTTGAATGCGTTTTCAAGTTGCATCATTTCATTTTCATTATGATCTTATTTGATAATAACCTATATTATTACATGTGTATGGATATTCTGAACAAGGTATTGTCCTACTAGATACAATTAGTATTCATTGCAATCAAAAGAATGTTTTTGCAGTGCACAAAATTCAAACCATAATCATTGTGTTTAACAGATTTAAATTATTAAAGTGACTGAGCAAAAAAACCTTCTATGTTCCTCTCCTCTGTATTTAGAAATCTATGCAGCACCATACCTTAAATAATGTGCTTTTCTTTTATATACGACAGCTTGAAAATTATTCAGTTTAAGTCTCAGTGGGCCCTCTGGAGATGTATGACTTCCTTAATTCCAGTTGTTATATGGTGGGAAAATGGCTATCTATTTAACACTAGAACAGTTTGATTTGAAATAAGGCAAATTTGGAATGCAGCAAATAAGCCACAGCAACTGCATAGCCTGTAATACCGTCAATATATTCCTGACTTCAAAATTCAGCCTTTCTAGCTATCCCAGACGTTCTTACTTCCATCCCAGTCCACCATTTCTTGGATATTATATCATAAATCCATTATCTTTACTATCTACAGCTCTGTTGATGATATAATGCCATCTTTAAACAGTCTACGATAATTATACGACCCTTTTGTGTTGAAGTTGAATGATAGTGCCCTGGGGACTAGTTGGATATGCACACACCTCGCTGTTAGGTACATACGGAACTTGAGCACCTAATACTCATTTCTGTTACCGGTATTGTAGGTTGACTGAAATTTTACCTACAATCTTTACCTACAATCTTTACCCACAATTTTTACTTACAATTTTGACCTAAAATCTTTGCCTACAATTTTTACCAACATTCTTTACCTACAAATTACAATCTTTACCTACAATTTTACTTACAATTTTGACCCACAATCTTGGCCTACAATTTCTACAATTTTACCTACAATCTTCACCTACAGTTTTACCTACAATTTTTACGTACAATCTTTACCTACAATTTTTACCTACAATTTTACCTGCAATTTTTACCTACAATCTTTATTTACAATTTTTACCTAAAATTTTACCTGCAATTTCTACCTACAATCTTTACCTACAATTTTTACCTAAAATTTTTCCTGCAATTTTTACCTACAATCTTTACGTACAATTTTTACCTACAACAGTGAGTGATCTCATAAAATTGCATACAAAGTCCATAGATTACCCTTGAAAAATATTTGAATTCAGTAAATATGTGTTATGCCACCTTTCATTTGACAAGTGTATGAAAATGCGTGTCAGAGGATTTGGACTCGAAGGAAAGCTATAGATTTTTATATTTTACACCTGCTGGCTCTTCCAAATGGAAATTAACACACTACATGTACATTATCATTCAATTGACCTTGAGGTACAAACTAAATGGTCTTCCTTCTTGCACAGCTATGTCTATGAATGCTAAGTTAGCAATGATGGTGAGCTACATGAATAAATGCCTGGGGAGCAAGCCTACATGAAATATGTGTCCTCAACTTCAATGCTTCATCATATGATAAACATAGTATCTGAACTGGGTGTAGACAGTATATAATATCATAATTTCAATCACTTCTACTACGGAAACATGAAATGACATTAATAAGTCTGATGATTACATAGAAAATAGAATTATCAAATATTAGAGCTTCACGTCATAAAAATTCAAGAGCTAGGAAAAGAAATGTATGAATGGGTTTTCGTACTTGGATTGCAGTCAGTTAGCAGTGAGCAGATGGACAGCAGGACTTTGGAGATGGTGAGGGCGGGGCTCCAGTTGTCCTTCAGTATGTCCAGACAGATCACACCTTGGCTGTTGATGTTACAGTGGTAGATACGAGTCCGGAATGTCACCTGGACAGCCAAAAATTCACAGTCAAGTCACTTTGTTTCTTTCTGGGGACCAATTATATTAACCCCCTTGGGACGATCCGCCGATATTTCGGCTTCCCGGTAGAGCGCGATCGGCCTATATTTAGGCGTTTTTTGAATCTCCCGCTGCTCCAGCGGCCAATAGGAACATTATTATCCAAATGACCAATCATAATGCTTGTAAATACAAGGTAATAGACCAATCACAACGTGTGTAACTTGTTTATCATGTGACGTGAACCTAAATCGCCATTTTGATAGGGTTTTTGGACAAGAATTTTGCGAAAATTACTGACTCGCCCAGCGAGGCAGATAGCGAGCCGACGAGCGGTTCAGAGCACGAACCGGAGCTCAAAGACGGCCCCGAATTACTTGAAGCACACGCTAGCGACGATGACGATGCTACAGATGAAGCTGAAGAAGGTATTTACGGTGTTTGTTGCTTTTTTTCTGCTGGATAATGAACTGAATCGCGACTTAGCACATGGTTCGTCGTCGTCAGTTTTTGTGCGTAACGCCTAACGATCTTACGGCCGTCCTTGCGAGAGCACGCCCCGAGGGACTTTTCTGTTTATTTAGTACTGGATTGGCTTCAAATGGTGTCATTTGCTAGGAAATATATCTGTTGTTTATTTTTCTGGAGCAGTATGGATAAAAACTGACGTAAATCAACGTAGGGAAGGGAAGTGCCGGCACATGTTGTGGGCGTAGGTGGGAGGGGGGCGCGGGCGTAATTACGTAAGTGGGCGTTGTACTCCAGACAATTTTTGAGCTTTGGGAAATTATTTTATACTGCTCAGTTGTAATTTCTGTCTTAGTTTTCATTTCATATTGTCAGCTTTACAGGCTCTAGAATTTTGCCCAGAACTTTTAAATGTCACATTGTTAGATTACTTAGAATTTGTAACATAAATATTGTACTTATGGGAATTATGGTGGATAGAAAGTGGTACATTTTTTTTTCTTTTTCATTTTTTTATAACTACATAAGATTTATATATAAATTTATAACCATAAAAATAATTGTTCTAGAACAAAATAAGGTATTATTATACCATATTACAATTCTTTTACAACAAAACATTTAATTACAACTATATTTCATTTTCAATTGTGTTTATTTCATTTTCATCCAGAATCCAGCCGTGACGTCGCCGATGCGTGTGAGGATGATGGTGGTGGTCCATGGCATGGCATTTGGATGTCCATTATGGAAGAAAACCCAGATCCCAACCCCAGACCCTTTACTGCATCCCCTGGAATAGTTTCATGATGAATAAACAACATAATTTACCCCTGAACAGAGATTTTATTCTGTGATCCTGTTTTCTCTGGGAGTTTTGCGTATATGTTTGAGGTACTTCCCGTGACTGTTCCTGTCTTCAAATTGATGATAGAAAGCTCTTTTTACTTTTATTAGAAAGCTGAGACTGTGAGCTTTCCAGAAATGTATAGTTTTCTTAGTCTATTTTTGTACATGTGAGGTTTGGAAATAATAATCCAAAAGTACCCGTTGACACATCTTGAGCCCTGAATTATAGCACGTATGCTGAAATCTGCTTCAACAGCTATAAAAGACAGTAACTGATTGGAGTTATCATCATAACAGTATTGTGTATGTATTATTGGATATATCTATGTAGTTTTATGATAAGTGACAAACATTTTTGGCCCTGTACAGAGCTTTTCTCCTATAATTTTTTTTCCTGGGGGTTTTTCGCTTATGATTTTCTGGTACTTTCCATGACCATTTCTGTCTTCAGATAGATGATAGAATGTTCTTTTTACCTTTATTAGAAAGCTGAGATTGTAAGCTTTCCAGCAATATATAGTTTTCCTAGTTTATTCTTTACATAAGAGGTTTAAAAATAATAAAACCAAAAGTACGCGTTGACACATCTTGAACCCTGAATTTTACGGTGTATACGGGTATACCTGAAAAATTTTATGGTGTGCCGAGGGGGTTAACAGATGAGTCAAAGGTCTTCACAAAATCTACAACAGCAGGCACGGCTCACCTTAGGAGGTTTGAAGGGATAGTCTTGTGAGAAGTGGATGTCCAGGAAGAAAACTCCGCCCTCGTACACAGACCCAGGCGGCCCCAGGATGGTGGACACCCATTCATACAGGTTGTCTCCCTTCGGACCAGCACTGTGGCAAAATATGACAGAAATCATTAGAGATTGGAATAATCTGATGAAAAATTATCAAGATGGCAGTTCAAGAAAATATTTGGCACTAATCAAAATGTTGCATCAAAAATTTGTACTCTGGTTATCAAATACGCAGTACCTGATATTATTCTACTCACATGAATCTAGATCTATATACAGGTACTCATTTTCTTAACTACATATTTATAGTCAATGTATAATGTGATTTTGCTAATCTTGAAACGACAGACATATCTATATAATATGAGGACCATACTTGTACTGTTGGTCCTTTGTTCTACATGCATATTCAGCAACAATTACATACATACAATGTTTTCCCCAGTATTGTACATGCAGTCATGAGGTCTCACAATATGCATACTGTGAGAGTCCCTTGTGAATCTAACATTCTGATCTCTCCTATTAATGTACAGTGTGTGATACTCAAATTCCCATAAGAATGCAGATTAGTACAGGAATCTACATCTGTTCTAAGATTTGCTTATTCTTCTTTGTCCATTGAATCAACCTACTAGCATTTGTTATCCTATTTGCAATCAAACCAACTGCCATGAAGCCAAACCCTCCTGGGCAATAATGATATGCCATGTACTTGTGATACCATGATTGTCTAGGATCCATATGTATCATGCATGCATTTCCATGCAGAACAAACAAGAATTCGGAGACCTCATATCTCCATGAAAGATGGTTTCCTCAACACATAACACATATATTTGATGTGAAAGTCAAAGCCTTTGGCAATGTTTCATTTCAACATGTTATCATAAATTATGCAAATGACCTGTACATTAATATAATATATGCATGGTGTTGTAAACTTTTAACTAACTAACACATGTCACAAGTATGAAATTCCCATTTACCACTAAGGAATCATAGAAGTTTCAGATTAATTATGCAAATGAGGTCCATATTTGCATAATTGGTATCTGTTGATATTCTACCTGCGATAGATTATACACATTACATGTATGAAAGTCCTATAATGTAAAACACTGGAATTACAGAATTTCCTCATTAATTATGTAAATAAGGTCCTCATTTGCATAATTTGCATTTAATTATGTACATCTCTGTGTAAGCTACCTACATACCAAAAATCATGATAATGCGTTGCTCCTTTCTGGACTTATCTGCTCTTAAAGATTTCTCCAAAACAAACCCTGTAATTCCAGCACAAGCTGCTAGGGGGCCAAAACCCACACCACTTATTCCTGACAGGAAAAGCTATCTGCCACAAAAAAATCAAGACCATAGCATGTTCAGGACAAAAGATACAAAAACCGGAAGTTCTGCTGCAGTACCAAGGTCAGCCACCAGGAGGCCCAGATTTGACCTTGACCTTTGTCTTCCTAAGACCTACCTACATACCAAATATCATCACCATCCATAAAGGCGTTCTTAAGTTATGCTCACCAGTAATTGGCGGAAACACACACACACAGACACACACACAGACACACACACAGACACACACACAGACAGACAGACCCAAAACAATATCTCCATTTTTCATGGAGATAATTAGCCTACAAGGCCACATGCCATTATTAAATAATAACTTCCACCATCCAATCTTAATACAAAAAGCAGATTGAACTCTAAATGTAATGTTTCAAATGAAGTGTAATCATTATGCTTTCTCGCTGGCTAGTAGTGCTATGCAGCTTCACTACAGCTAATGTTTTTACCCCTACCCTTCTTGATAAATATGTTGGTTTCTTTTACATGCAGAGGT
The DNA here is from genome assembly GCA_013266295.2 of Branchiostoma floridae x Branchiostoma japonicum. Taxonomy (NCBI): domain Eukaryota; kingdom Metazoa; phylum Chordata; class Leptocardii; order Amphioxiformes; family Branchiostomatidae; genus Branchiostoma; species Branchiostoma floridae x Branchiostoma japonicum. The sequence continues at coordinate 25,291,641 of CM023834.1, read as the reverse complement.
TTGATGCCTGAGGCCAGTATACCCATGGATAAACCCTAGCCTGTGTTACACAATCTCTAGCTGTCAGGGGCTGATTGCATGTGCCTTCTAGGGGTCTAAGGCCTGACCAGTAGAAGGGCTGCTAGAAGTGTGATTTATACAGCCTATATTTACAGTAAATACAGACATAGATTGGTCCAGTATGTTTGCTTACATAATTATTGATTCACAAACTATGTACCGTTAAAAGCATTTGGATGTAATAATTCTAATCTCCCTCCATCTCCCAGATATGCACAATAATAGCCTCCCTCTCCCTCTTGAGTTCAAGGGTTTAAACAGCCCATACTGGCAGGTTGCCAGGCTATGTTTACACTGTGAACACTGACCAAACAGTATTCCTCTATTGCACACACAACTTGTCAGAACAAAGGTTAGGTCGGTAGAGTTACAGTCACTCATCAAGGACAATCCAAGCACATTTCAGACTACACCAGGCTTTTTCAAGTACCGTTCACAAACAGCATACTACATGACATTGTATAAGGTCTCATTCCGGAATTACTCCGCACGTGTAGTGTCTAAAAGAGTCCGGTCAAAAAATGAATTGGGCCCGAACAGCGTGAGTTTATGTCCATCATAAATTCCCTTTTATCGCTCAGACCTGATCTGAAAGAGTTGGAGATGGAAGCTTGTTTATTACTGACAGGATCAGGCAGGGAAGTTTCGGCATTCGAGCGATTGGCGGACGTGGACGCTTTTTTTACCTGAGTACTGCGGTCGGGCATTGTGAGCCGAGAGAGGGCCTCTTCCGGATCGTGGGTAATTGCAGTTATACATGACGTAAATATGGAAGGTTGGGTTAGAATTGGGGGAAAAATTTTTTATTGTTTAAACGACATGTGTGCTTGTTGTAGAAAGCAAAATACCGTTCACGAAACTGTTTTTTAATTGGATTCACAGCCAAAATCGTGGCGTATTTTAACATGTAAGTCAATGGAACAGCGAAACTGTGAAATGAGACCATAAGTGTTGAAAGATTAATCAAAAGCAGTCACAGAAAATGTAGGGGACAAAAAATGAAATTTCTTGCCTTATGAGGTATGTTAGGTGTTAAGTTGTCTTTGTACTTATAAAACATTGCATGGCAAGGCTTGAAATACTGGGTGCATATGCACCTTAGTGCAGGTAAAATTGGGGCTGTGCAGGTATTTTTGATGTCTACCTGCACCTGACCTGCACTGGTCCATGTATTGGGTTTATATATACATGTAGGTATATGTTGATTTTTATTTACTGCATTGACTGTTACCACCTGTGAAGTATAGATTTTAAAGAAATAATATTAATAATAATAGTTTTTTTTAAGTTTTTAGTATGATCCATACTTCTCAAAGTCTGAGTGGTGCAGGTAAAATTTGTTCAGGTTTACAGAAAAAGTATTTCAAGCCCTGCATGGACTGTTGATAATCACTGCTAGCTACAGGGTCCCCAACATTAGAACAAGTGTATACACTGCCTGGGTCAGCCAAGAAACAATTATGGTCATCTGTATTTCTAAAATGGCTCCAGAAATGCATTAATTTGTGTTAATTAGAAGCAGGTCAATCTCTTTCACTTGGCTTTGCACAAAGTCCTTTAAAATTTGTTCACCCTTACATATTAACTGTTGCACGGTCTCCAGACTGTGAATAATTTGTCTAGCCCATCTCTATGGAAACATAACTGAATACTGTTTTTTTTTCCAGCTTGCCTTTATTCTATATGATAGTCTACAAATTTAACCTCAGTCACAACTTAATTTGCCTTTTACAGACAAGAACGCTTGTTAGGTCAGTTGTCCAGACAAAATTTCCATGTGTTTTAGCCAGTTTTCTAGCCAGCCTGAAATTTTTTCCGTCATCTCAATTTTGTTTGATGTAACATCATGCATGTCATGTCGAGCACCTGCCTGAGGCACAACAATCCAAGGGGGGTCTGGGAAAATTTTGAAATCCTGACCCTCTGAAATGCTATTTCCTGCATTTTGAGGGGTAAATTTTGCAGTTAGACTAAGCTTAGCTTAATGACACCTCTATCTATATCTTTACATGCCGAATTTTGTCCATCAAAGAAGACAGATTGGGCAAAATTTATGTCCGTCAAGTGCGGCAAAATTCCGTTAAATGACGGAAAGTCAGACGTGGCTAGAACACTTGTTTTAGCCATTTGCACCAAATTCACATACACAAAGTATTTCCAGTCTGGGCACTGTGCTTTGAGCAAATAAAAAAATACATGGAAGAGCTGATCTCCAGTATAGTGGTTCAAATCTCTGTTTGCCTCTATAATCTTGTCACAGTTATTTTAATTCTCTCAAGGAATATTGAACCATTACTGAAATTTATCATGTTGTCTCAAAGGGTAGCAGGTGCTGAATGGGTGCTTGTTCTTGGGGAGCCTCAAATGAGCAATTAAGGGAGACCCTCTAAGGACATTTAGATAGAATGATAAAGAAACAGGTCAAATGTGGGAGAGGCTTTCATTCAAATTTCGAGAGATGATCCCCAATTCGGATCAATTTTTTAGACATTAGTTCAGTCAGTTGACTAACACTGAAAATATCGTAGATGCAGATCATATACACACAATGTTGTAAACCATCTTTGCTTTGTCGTTTGGATATTTAACTTAAGAAATTGCTTGAATTGTTCATAAATGTGCATTTTGCTTGACTGTAGACATTTACAGATTTATGTGGGTTCAACTTTATCTAAGGCCATTACAATTTGAAATGTCAGGTCTCAGATTTAGAAATAATGCTGAACTGGTAGATCAACATGAAAACAGAGTCTCCAGGGAAGGACTGTACCTTGGTTCACACAGATTCGGTGACTGAATACAGTCATGTACAAGATTTTCTCCCAGTCCTATGTTTTCACTTGTTGTTTGGTCCCTTTCATGTCTATTCCACGGGTAATTACAGAAAATGATTTCCCCTTTGATTACCTCGGTGCGTCAGCAAATTTTAGCTAAAAGGTCACAAGAGCCCCAAGACATGATTTAATGTGGCTGACTGCATTACTGGTAAGCCTGGATACCATCTTATACTTACCAGTGGATGTGTTCTGCTTCATGTATTGCTTGGCAATCGTTTTTAGATAGCAAATCAAATCTTTAACAATCCAGTAGTAAGGATGATAAAATGTAGCCACCTTACATTTTTTTTCTTAAAGTATAGTCCTATTATGGTTCCAGGGCTCAAAATATCCACTTGCAATGTAGGATTTCTCTTTTGAGATTACAGAATCAATAAACAGCTAAAGTAAAAATTTGGCAGGCTAAAGAACACTGTCTGTGCATCATGAATCACATATTGTTGAAAACAGAATTTGGCAAGCTAAAAGAACACTGCTTCTGCATTATGAATCACATATTGTTGAAAACAGAAATAAGTATTAATTTTTATAATAATTATTTGTATTATTATTAATTGTGTTAGCAGTATGTAAAATATAGCGTTCCTCAGAATCTTAAACTTGTCAGTATATTAGCAAGTTTAAAAACCCATGATCTAAGATCTGTGAGGTCTGGCAAAGACCCAAACGATTTATCTTCAGTCTGTAAACATGATAACTACCGGTAAGGAAAGGGTGAGATGGTTAAGGAATTCAGTACTGCGCTTTCCCTAAGGAAATACTTTCTGTCATCTTTGACAAGGGTGTAATGCCACACCAGTGTAAATAATGCTCAACTAGAATATCTACTTGAAAACACAGTTTGAGGGAAAAGTCTGTACCAGGTACCCACAGTTCCAGGGGTTGACCATAGTCAGATGCAAGCTTTCCTTCCAGCTCTATGTTTTATTTTTGTCCTTTTGCCAAAATTTTATGTCAAAGAACCAAGGAAACTAATTGGTATGGCATAAGCCATGATAATGCTAGCTTTTTGGTGTAACTAAAACTGCATACTGTAAATCTTGAAATATTTTTGGTGGTTTTATTTTTGCATTTTTTATGGTGATCTCTCTATCATGAATTCATTACACCACAGATATGCATTTCCAAAGTATCACTAGTGTACTACAGAATTGTTTCAACTGAAAACTTAAAAACACTGCAACACTACAAAAAAACTCTACTTTTCCCCTTCTATTGCAAAATTAAGCCCCTGCGAAAATAATAGATTTTACAGTAATAAATTAATAATGCAGCAATATTTCTTTCAAAAGCCACCCTTTTAGGCTTCATAATCAAAATTATCTATAAACATATTTCTTTGTTGAAGAAAGTATGATAATTTCAGGCATACTTTATTGTAGTGACTGATTAATACTTCTATATTAGTCAAGCATATTCAAACATCTGCTACCTTCTACCTTAGCTTTGTTAATGATTAAAATGATAACGTTTCTCAAAGGGTAGCAGCTGGTAGTTAAAATGCGTCCCAAAAAAGGTTCCATCTTCACAATACACACATAACACACCTACGCCCATCTTGTATAGTGACACAAAGCTCTCTTGATATTTTTTACTCTTCTAAATATAATGGTTGACAGAGACTTCATTTGCAGGGCTGGAAATACCACCTGCATATGCAGGTTAGTGCAGGTAAAATTGGAGCTGTGCAGGTGTTTCTGATGTCTACGTGCACCTAACCTTCACTGATCCATGTACTGGGTTTTAATATATACATGTAGGTGTATGTGGATTTTTATTTGCTGCATTGACTGTTACCATTTAGGAAGTATAACATAAATAATGGCAATTGTTTCTGAACAGTACTTCCTAAATTCTGAGCGGTGCACGTAAAATTTGTCTGCAAGTGCAAGTGTGCAGAAAAAGTATTTCGAGCCCTGTCATGTCTTTTAAGAGAAATCCTTCAACAAAATGAAATGGTGGTGGAATGATGTTACTAGTTTCCAGACAATTCATATTGCTCAAGTCTGAGTAGTCTATCACAATGCCCTGCAGCTAACTGTATGAAACAGGTCTTCATTTTCAAGGCCAAAATATGCATCTGCATACATGAAGCATATAACCACCCTTTGGTGTAAAACACCAGATAAAATACTAAATGAAACATAATCAGCCTAGATAACCTTAAACAGCTGTGAAAATTTGAATTTACTAAAAACCTGAAACCTGTGTGCTCTTGGTTTATCTGGGTATTCATATCCCCACCTGGATTTGCAATTCTCTTAGTACAAGACCAGAAAGCTAATGATATGGAAGATAGCCTAATATACTTTGATCCCCATTTGTCCGAGTGCATTTATGTAACATCTAACAAAGGGGTTGACGTGTGTGTCTCCTTTAAATGCCACGACTCATTAATGTCCATGCAATTTAAATTGGATTCCGCCTTCAGTCCCGCATTTAATTGAATTCCTTTCATCCATATTGTAAAGCTAATATAACTGACCTAATTTTTAAGCGTAATGCACGACCATGACTGTCCACAATTTTCACGTGTCACTTTGCTGAAATGAATTGCACGTTACTGGATGGTTTTCTTCAATGATGTGCATCGAAAGTCAGAAATGCAGGTGTTCTACCTTACCCCCAACCCCACCTGTAGAAACCCAAGCCCTGGCCATCTTCACCCCAACTTGTTCAGGTGCTACTTGACACCTGGGTACTCAGGAGGACCCTTTGTTTGTCACCTGTGTGTAAAGCCGGCTCTGTTTGTGTAGGGAGAGCCTCCACTCTCACAACCTCACCTTAACCTTAACACAACTCCACCATCTATCTACCTGCAGTTGGGCGGCGGGTCCAGCGTGATTTCTGCCAGCTCTTTCTGGATCCTGCACAAAAACAATGCCAGGAACAGGTAAGAGTTACCCAGGGGGAAATATCCCTGCCCCCAAAACAACTGGAGACGCGATAAAATAAACCATGAGCAGAAGCTGACAAAGGAAGGCGACATAATCACTGTGCAAAGTACACACACAAGATGGCCGCCTCAGCTGACCCTCCCGTTATTTCATGCACCACCATACTCCCTTCCCCGCCCTTAAACACCACCAATTCCACACCCACGTCAAACTAGACTTTCCAACCAACAAGATGGTATAAATCGGGCCGACTTCCCCCACTTCTGTGTCCAACAGTACAAGGTTTTAGCTTATATGCAAATGAGCTGATTGGCAGTATTACAAGGAGAGGCTGGCATGATTAATCGTGATAGAAAATGCAGCGTCGCTATGTTATTAATGCCGAATTGATCTGGTACCTCTTAGCGCTGGTGGACAGCGCCTTGGTGGACTTGAGCAGCTTAAGGTTGTTGTCTCTCTGGTCCTTGGGCCTTCGAGAAGAGTTGGAGGAAGAACTTGAAGACGTCCCGGCTTGCTCGGCTGCAGACATCTTCGAGAGATCGGCTTTCCCGAGGACACGTCCCTGGACGATCGATTACCAAAATACGGTATCAAACTGATCAAACTACGTCTGGTGCACCCAAGGTCAATGGTTCGAATCCCAACCGAGCTGTGGTGAACTATCTCCGCGATGCCAGGAGATTCAATCTGGTGGTCACGAGTTCTATTCCTGAAGGAAATGAGAACACATCCGCTATTTAGTTACCATCCCCATGTGTCAGCCCCGGGACACCTTCCCTTTAAAATTAGACATTTAAAAATTAAAACCCCAAACACTGCTGTCAACACCTGCCGAACAAAGACCATGCGTTTGTGCACATGGCTAAGATGAAGGATCTTGTTTGATTACTACTTGGATAGAATTTGATAAGAGGTTAACGTTACTTTCAACAGCAAAATGCCTCATCAAAAAGCACAGAAGCCAATCGGCCGGCTTAAGACAATCACTTCTAGCCGTCTTTTGGCGACAAAGGGCGGGAAAATCTCACCGTTTCCTGGGGCTACGAGAGCAAAAGACCGCCGCAAGCTACCACTTGGCCACGATTTTGGCGAAATAAAGCCGAGAAATTCAGAATTTCGGCGGACAGAAGCCCTACAAGCCGCGTGTCTTGTTGCCAGCGCTGGCTGTTCTATCACCCTCCCTCCGGAACTATCACAATTAGGCGGAAACGAGCCATTCGCTTTCTTTGTTCTCCGTTTCTTTAAATTTACAACCAAACCTCACCACATATCACCCAGCTTTTAGTTTCAGATCAGAACACAGTCTAGTCACTAAACGGAACAGGTAAAATGGTGACAAATGTTTCAGGAAAGTCGACTAAATCTTTTGATAGTGGATTTAGGGAGGGAGAGCAAATAGGGAAACTGCTAATGTACTCTGGGAATTAGCTGATAATGCCCTGGCGACTGTGATACGCAGGGTTTTTTATAAGCAAGCCAGAAATAAAAGGTTTGGGTCCCTTCGCGATAAATTGTAATAATTAGGGGAATATCTAGATATCAGGTTGGATGCCAGGAGGGCGTGCGAAGGAATAAATAGCCAATGCACGCAAAATTTGCGACTGAAAAAAATACGATAACGCAAAAAAGCAAAACAATCATGATGAAAGGCATTACAACACAAAAGGTCTTCTTTAGATGTAAAATTACTATAACCCGCATTATGATTCAGTTCCCCTCATTTTGGGACGAGTTAAATGACAGAAAAAAATTATTACCCTCCCTGCAACCTGTTGTGCAGCACCGCACACTTGATTGACAGGTCTTTCGAACGTGCTATGTCACGGATTTTTCCGCAAGCCCTCTTCATTGTATCAAGGACATTATATAAAAGTTCTATATAGAAGAGACACACACTATACGAGTTTGATAGTGAATAGAAAAGAAAAGATAGTGAATAGAAAAGAAAATTTCTAAAATACTATTATATATATAAATAGTTCACGTCTTAGTTGTAAGATCGGTATTTAAACGTATTTTGGGGGAACTCAAATAAAATGTTGGGATCTCAGAATATGAATAATATTGTTCTTGAAAGACCCCTTTTTAAAATGACAGTTCGCTGGGCTCATTGTTCTTCTTGTAGTTCAGAGTCCCTAGATAGTCATTAAAATCATTATGGTTGTTATTTTTAGAACTCAAGTCTTTCAAGTAGGGGATTTTTCAATAATCATCACAAGGGGTGTGGTTGTGTTCTGTTTTCAATATAATATAAATCCCTGATTTAACCAATGAGTTTCCGTATACCAGTGTAGTATTAGCTCCATTATTTAATTACAAAACTTGACTTTTTTTCACAGCCCTGCAGGGGAAATATCTCCTCCCCTTGTCAGATTGGAAATGGAATGCCCCTTGTGCTTCCATGGAAATTATAGAATGTAGACATTTAGCCTTATGGTAAGGCTTAGGGGAAAATCTTCCGCATACATAGTGAACATGAATAATGATTTGCAGTGACAATGTTTTGTCATCCCTCTACCATAGTTTATGGTCAGTCCCTTTTGTATTGACTCTACACATAAAGTGGGGGGGGTGTCATAAAGCTAATTGTATTGTTATTGCAGGTTGATGATGACACGGAAAATAAGAGGTATTTTTTCTTTGCTAATCATGGCAAATCAAAGTATGAATACTAAGTATGTTCAAGGACATTGTAGGAATTCCTACAATGTCCTTGGTATGTTGAATTTTTTGCAGTTTTTCTTGTAATATAGCATTCCACAGTATTAACGTGATTGAACATATGCATTACATACATGTTGTCATTGCACTAGCTGCTTGCTCATATAAACCTATGTAAAGCATTGTTGGATGTTGACTAATCAGATCTGATGCCCTAATGTGAAAGGGAAAACCTTTCAACCTCTAGTTGTGCAAAAGATGTCAGAAGACATTTTCCCACTAACCTTGCTGTAACCTTTATAATAGTGTAAGGATCAGCTATATTGATCCTGTTTATGGTAAGTGCCATATACAACACCCATACACGTATCTACCAATACTGAGAGTGTTAAGAACATTGCTAATGACCTTACCCTAGCTAGTTCGATACAGTTTAAATGTCTTATTCTTGTAAACAATTACATTTTCCATATTTGCCAAAATTAATAGTAACAAGAAAGATACATGTAACATATAGGTGTACATACAGGGAAATGTGAATCAGCAATGATGATTGAACATTAATTAATTGATGATGGTGAGTTTACAAATCACAGCTTGCATCCTCCTGCAAGTACAAGTCTGTTCCCACACATTGATGGGTAACACAAATTTTATGAGGTAATCTTACTGAAACAGTCTTGTGATTGTCAGCCCAATTGAATAGTGCACTATGTTGGTACCGGTATGTCTTGTTATACACCTGTGTGTGTCTAGGAGATATACAATGTAGCTTAGAATGTGCAAGAAGTTTTAAAGCAGATATTTTAATATCTCTTTTAAAGCTTTCAAAAGCTCATTGGTACGTGTTTCCATAATTAATGGTACAGAAGAAAAATATACCATCACCTGCATTAATATCATAGTCCCTATTTAGTTTTCTTGTGTTGTGTAAATAGATCACATCACATGTTATCACTGACACTAATTAAGTGGTTGTTAGAAAACCATGGATATTCTATTTCTTATTTCTGAGTCCATCTTGTATAAGAAGACAGCTTGATGCCGGCTTCTGCTAGGCTCATTTGGCTGCTGAATGATAGTGGAAATCGGCCAAATTGGGTGAACAATTTGGAGTTATAGCCAGCGAAAGAAGGACAACATGCCAACACCATCCAGCCAATTTGTACTATTATTTCAGCATCCCCAGGATTTCATGGCTCCTAATTTCATGCGAGCCCCTTTGATGTATTACGGTTAACCCCTCGTCACCAGATTAGCCTCTCCGCAGCCATCCACCGCTAAGATGTGGTTGTACAGACCACAGATTTGCGTGACCTCTAGCGTGACCTTCTAAGCCAGAACTGTATAATGTCCATCGTCCTGAATGTGCAGGAAAAATCAATAAGCTCTGCCCTCTGTGATAGGATCACAGACGCCATTATGTCTAAGACTGATGCAGCCTCACACAAGTGTTCCAATTCTGCTTCCTCCAGGAAATTGTTCCTTGGGTAGTCTTTCAGGGAATGATGGCGGACTTAGTCCATTTTTAGTGTCAGGTGTGGAGAAAAGCTCCCAACGGACTGCTTGGTTCAATTCCATACTCCCATGGCAAAGGGAATTTGGATTCTTGTTTTGGATGACCTTTATCAAGATGAGGGTTTTAAAAATTGTTGTAAAAAATAATGATTTTTGGTGGCCCCATAGATTATTTTTCCCATTGACCCAAACATTAAGACCAATAAACCTGTCTATAATGTCCACCTTGAATCAGGGTTGTCTGTACTATGTAGCAATGTGGTGGCATAAATGAGCATACATACTCCCTCAAACTCAGTTTTCTGTGTCAATGCAGAAAGCGGTTAAACAGGTACTTTGATTGGAATTCAGTGCATATTTCATGAATTGGAATATATTTGCAAAAGTTTATTGGTCAATATCTGAAAGTATCATTGGGTAGCCAAGGTTGCCAGGATAATACACTGATGACAATGAGTGTATTGAACATTAGTAGTCTAAATTTACCAGTACATCACCTGTCCAAATTTCAACTTCAAAAATCAAATTCAGGAGAAAAACCTCCACTTATTGGGCTATTCCTTTCAAATGTTGGATAGGAGACACGATAAGAAAATAAAGAAAGATGGGAGAAGAAGAAGGCCTTTATCAACAACTGTACCATTTACATTTTATGCCATTTGTATGCTGAATGTTACTTTTATTGAGGCCCGCAAGGTGTCGCTTTTACTATGTAGTGACCGACGCATTTATATACAATGTACAGCAGGCCTGCGTCCTTCATACAAGCAGTATGATTTGGACGGATCAAGTGACCTGAGAGACCAGAGGGCCAGCATAGGCCTATCGTTGTGGATTACAAAAAAAAACACCAAAAAAAACAACCTTATTTCCTTGCCGAAAGCCGTTCTTTACCGGCGTTTTTGCAATGAACACGTCAAGGATTATATCCCTGCGGATCGTTCCATCTTGTGGGTGTGTTGGGGGTGGTCACGTAAACTCATGGTGACAATTTAAAGATCTATATCCAACAATATGTTGGGATGGAAAATCGTTAAGTTTTCTGATTGCCAGACAGTTGGGCTGTCAAAGAAGCAAGGAAATGAGGAAACGTAACAATCCGTTCAATATCTGCTTGGAGATTTGCAAGAATTCGACGTTCCAGGCTGAATTTTGATATCGCTTTTCATATTTTTGATATCGCCAACCGGATGGATGGATGGAAAGAAAATTTCAGTGAAAAAAGAAAGCCCGATAAAAAAGCCTAAAAACACGCCAAAAATAAGCCCAAAACCCAAACCTCTGCTTGGAGAGTACAAATTTCCCATATGTAGCGGCGATAGACGTGTAACAATACGTTCTTTCTCGCCTGTTACAGACGCACAGATATCGATATAGTTCAGCATAAGGCCATAGCAAGTAAATTTTATGGATGACATCCTCCGGAGACTCCAAAATTAATGCGAGAGGGCGAAAAAAAACAAGGCAGGCCAAAAAAAAACAAGATTCCTACATTTTCAGATTTTAAGATCGTAAACCTCGTTGAACAAGACTTCAGGCGGTAAAACATGATATCATACCCAACAGGTCTTCTATCGCTGTATTCAACAGTATTACCTGTCCTTGCAGATGTGTCTTTATTAAATAGAACAAAAAAAGAGCTTGCTGTACCATCTTCAAGGTAGATACTACACTGGGTATTCATTTGTAATGGAACGTTAACACCCTGGACTGTCAACACTTGCCATCAAACACAAGGAATTGCGCCTCAAGTTTGCTGGATCCCTGGTGGTCTCTGAGTTTAGAGACTGGCTACCAGGCAGAACACAGGGCTCAATCACTGACAGAGTGACTCATAAACCGATCTGTCTGGAAGCCATACTCTACCTATATTGTGCCAACTGTTACAACACCGATTTGTCTCTGAAACAACTTTGAAAAAAGAAGTGACTAAATAAAATTTTCAATTATTGTACAAATGGTTTTGATTCAGTGGCAACATCACATATAAAATGAATAAAATACAACATTGTATCAAAGTAAAAATAAAAGATTAAATCAGAGCCTTGTCTTGCAGATGTTCATGACATATTTGCCCTTTTTTGGCATGTTGACCACCGTCGCAGGGCAACAAAATTTCTTGTTTTTTTTTCTGAAATCAGGCGAAAATCAATGCGCGCGAGGATGTCATCCATAAAATTTACTTGCTGTGACCTAACGCACTTTACATAGGTAATCATGCAGAACTCTATGTTCTACGAGTTTTATTTTACTTCCGTCCATAAGATTATTAGAAATTAACCCTTATTTCATCATTACATTTACAGATCTAGCGTGTAAGCAAATTGTTCCAGTGTTGTTTATGCACGCCCACCAGCAATTTGAACTATGTATGATTATTGTATAGGGATGAATTCTTTCATTATTCCCAAAGGACCTTGGGGCAACAATATCAATGTAAAGTCTGTAGGAATTAGATAGGAATTTCCAGATAGGAGAATGAACTGGAGATCTCTGTTTCATTTGGAATTAAGATAAGGAGTGTCGGTAGTATATAGTAGGATAAGATACGTGGCGATATATATAGAACAAGATTGTTTATCTAGGGATGCAACACGCACTGACGAAAGCACAGAAATCGTGACTTTTCATAATATAATTCATTTATTTCAAAGGAGCAAACAATGTGGAAGGATGCGCAATTTTCAATACGTTGACCAAAACCTAATAAAAGGGATAAACCAGAAATAAATTGAACCAACCCCCCTTGGAAAAATTTGGACTAGCCATAATTTGTGAACCAATCAGAGATGAGAAGTCAGGAATACTTAAATCATACTTAGTGAATCGTTTACACTTGTTCTGCTAATTATATATCATAGCAACGTTTAATTTCATATACAAAAGGCAAATTATATCTTATTAATTAGTTATTTGCAATCATTACATTTGTAGTAGGTAGATATTGTTTATAGATTACAAGTATACAATCGTTCTTGTTTACAACGCTAGTGCACTTTGTTGCAGATCATCAGACAATAACGCCACAAATGGCAAAAAATAACGATCAAAAACGAGAAAAGAAATCACCTATCAAAGGTGAACAAAGAACACACTGATCTTTTGTGACAAGAAATTTTGTGCGTTTATACTTTATACAGAAAGCCATCTTCGCTTAATTGATGTTACGCTGATTTCTATTGGTTTAACAAGGATATGATTGAAATTATTTACTCATATTTACAAGTGTTCACATGTATGTAAACATGTTCAGAACTTATTCTTAAGCATACCCATTGCATAAAACACACAAAGTTGTCAACTTTACGTAATTCTTTTAGATTTAGGTAATTTCTTGCATGGGCATTTGAGTCAAATAAAAACAATGCAACAAATTGTAGTTAGTCTAAAAACGTACTTAACATGATAGTTATAGATTCGATGTAAGATGAAAATAGTCTTGAAAAAGATAATCATATTTTTTTCAGATAGCAAATATGCTTGTTTGAAGTTACGCAGACTTCTCTAATGAACAAGTCCAAGGTGTGAGATTTTCCATCAATGAGAACGCATATTGTTTTTGGAATGTTCCATCTTGATTGAGGAGGTACATAGTGTTTTTGACCCCTTGAAAAGAGAAGTGGGCTCTATGGCGGCGGAGGTGGAAGGTAGTCATTAACGCTGACTCGAACACCTTCCTTTTTATGTGTCCCGTTTTTATCGCTGGTCCCGTTGTGACTTTTCAGTTTGGCTGCTTTGATCGCTGCCAGAAAACTGCTGGTACCTTCGGTCGCGTCATCTTCGGGAGAAGCGAGTGGGGCCACTGCATCCTCTTTCTGATTGGCTGGCGTCTGTGATGGAGGTGGGATCGGAGAAGCGTTCCGATTGGTCGTTGTGGATGCTGCTGAGGAGGCTGTACCATTAGCAGGAGGTAGGGGGTGTTTCGCTGGAGGAGGGGGCGGGGCATGTTTTGGACGAGTCAGGAGAGAACTGTTGCGATTTAAGTTGAGTTTTGGTGAGTTCTTTCCACCTGGCGGTAAGGTCTTGTACTTTGCACTTGTAGTTGGGGAGGAGGAACGACCGAAGGTGGTATTCGACGATAACCTTTCTAGCGTCCGAGCTCCAAAAGTCCGTCCAGCTGAGTCGTCTACTCTTTCGTACACATTTTCGTCATCGTCGTCGACTTTTCCCTTCGAAGGACTGCGCCCCTTTCTCAGCTTGGAGTACATGTCTTCCACGGCCTGGTCCGTCTGCGCGTCCTCGTCGTTTATGTCGGGAGGAAGGTTTAGCTCTTGCGCTTGCTTAGCTCGAAATTTATCCAAGTCTACGACTCCAGAAAGGCGGCCCACTGACGTTGAGGGGGTCAGAATCAAGCCATGCCCTAGCCTGTCCAAGGAGTTGTAGTTGACCTTGGGGAATTTCTTCATTTCCACCTTGGTTCGTCTGACGTATTTTGGTCCGTCCACTTTAGGTCGCTCTTCCACGGGCGGTTTCTTTGCGGTCATGGCGAAGACGCGTTGTTTGGCTGCGGTCTCCAGTCTGATGTCAGCTTGCTGGAAAGATTCCAAGAAAAATGGAAGTTATTTCAATGAAGAGGCGACTGCAAACGTTGCTTTTGTCCGAAAAAAAGTTCAAACGTTAAACGTTACTTACTGGCAGCTCGTCTTTTTCTAATATTTTTTTTATACGTACCGCATCTAACTGGCCAATGGCAGCGTCTAGCTTCCTGACGCTCTCGTTCTGGTTGTCCAACACGTTGACGAGTGTCTGAGCCAGCAGGTTGATTCGGTAGGCCACGTCTGTCAGGGCCCTGGCCGCCGACTGTCGGGACGAGTCGAACGCCTGGGAGCGGGCCTGGGGGTTCCCCGCCTGCAAACAGAACAATCACCCTTAGATTTTTTAGCTTAGATGAAGCCCTTGCAGCTAGTGCTGCGTACCGGTTCGCTGGACCGGTTCAGGACCGGACCGAATGTTTCGGTTCAAGTCCAAAAAAAACCGAAACTTTGAGAACCGGTTTTGGACTTGTTAAAAAAAATAGCACTTAGTAAACATACATTCCAGTGTTTAAAATACCCGGTCTCGCAGTCTCGCCGCGCAAGTAATTTTTTCTGTGCGAGACTTATTCCGAAAGCCAGGTTGCCCGGAGCGCAAGTTATTTTTACAGCGGCTGGGTTTACGGCCAGCGGCTTCTGAAATAAACAATGTCGCGGTCCCGCCTGCTTGATCTGACGCCCCGGTCTGCTTGCGGTAACAACGACCCATTTTCCATTGAGAAATGTTCCTTGAGAAGTTTCGTCCGTAGTCAAGTTGCTTTAATGCGCCTATAAACGCAAAAATTCATCCGAAAAGCGGCAGTGATCGGCCGGGACGGACGAAAACATTAGCGGTCATCTTAATGCTCGCGAACTCACGTTAGATCTCGCAAAAACACGCGAGGAATACGCAACGCCCCTAGCGACATTGGTGAGACTGCAGCCTAGTGCAGCACTGTGCAGGGTTACAGATATCGGTAGAGAGCCGATAATGAAACAAATTAAATCTAGCACCGCGTTTCCACCGCTATTTTATCTCTTGGGGCGAAATTAAGTACTTCTTTGCTGTTGTTGCTATAAAAAATTGTACTATTAAAGCTGAAAAAGATTTTTTCTTAAATTATACACTGTATAATACTAGTAGCTTAATAATAATATGTGTTTACTACTGAGTATAATAATACAGTATTCATTGACTCATGATTATGAAACACCCATATTAGTAATTAGGTCTATATACATTGCATTTGTAGTTCAGCAGTCAGCTTAAATTAATCCAAGGCTTTAGGTAGGCAAGTTGCTTTGCTTACATCATGCCATGGGTTTAGGTCCGGACTTGCAAGTCCGGACCTGAACCTAAACCTCTGGACTCGAGTCCGGACCTGAACCTGAAAATTGGTTTAGGTATGCAGCACTACTTGCAGCACATAGCCGAATATGGCCTCCCGAACACTAGCCGAACTCCCCCCAACCATGGTTAGGAGTAGGTCGGGAGCAAGGTCGTCTTGGTCGGCTGGTGTTCGGCCAGGTCGGCTACTGTTCGCCTGCGCCAGCCGAATGTTTCAAAATGTTTAAACCATTCGAATGTGGGCGGGAGGTTCGGCCATGGTTGGCTGATTGGCTGGTGTTCGGGAGTAGATCAGCTGCGTGTTCGGAGGTCAAATTTGACTCAAATTTAACTCAAAAATCGATTAGTATCGAAAGGTTGGCTTGGCCTAAATCTGGTCAGACTGCTCCCGAACTTCAGCCAACCTTGGTAGGCCGGTGTTCGGGGGAAGGTTCGGCTGAATGTGTGACAGGGGCTTGAAGGCGGTGGTGGTTAATTTGCGCTCCTTAGTTATCTCCGAATATCAAACTGGTTTGCTTTTCAAGATCGCGACTTTCAGAGGCGTTTTGTACATATTTCTAGTACGCTGCCCTTTTTCTAAGTACACTTTGCTCAGGGACGGTACCGTGTTAGAAAAAGTATATTCCCTCCTAACCTCTGCTTGGAGATAACCCGTAACATTCTTTAGGTTACATGTCAATGTTGCTAGTAGTTCAGTGGATGACTAACTAATGACGCCAACATCGCATACTTTTGGCGCCGCGAAACCCGCACGTCGCTTCCGCATTCTTAGACTGTTGGTTTCGTCTAAAGGTCAGCATTTGGGGCTGGTCCATTGCTGACTTAGGGTGGAGCAGAAACATATAAAAACTACCATTTTGAAACACTTCTGAAGTTCAGTAGTATGTAAGAAGTTACGATATACAATATAGTTCTGACGTGACCGTGTAAAGTTTTTAACAATTTAAGAACACGAACTGTGCCACTATATTAAGGCTAAAGAAATACATGCCAAAGAAAGGAATTTTGACCTCTTTTAAAAATGTACACCATGAGAAAATCCAGCTAATAGAATGCGACTCTCGACGATTTGGATCTGTCATTATAACAAACACCATACCCCCATAGTCCTATGCACATTTTCCTAATGTTTTTCATTAGGGACATTCCAACAAACCTTTCTGGCGCTGAAAGGTGCTTATAGTTACAATGAACTAGAAGAAAATCCTCAACAATATTCCCCTACAGCCTTTCAATTCATAATTTCTCCACATAAAAGAACATAAAAGTCTACTTAGCATGCCATGTATTGTCGATGTTTCACCATCGCATTCCAATCACCCAAGAAAAATAGGGATAACTCCTTTGATCCGTTTTCATCCCTCCTAAGCCTACTCCACACGCGAATAGCGCCGTTTCAAAGTAACCTTCGTTATAAAACCCCGTGCCGTTTCCGTAAATAGAATGTTAAAACCCGTTGGACAAGTGCTTAATTAAGTTGTGTAGACAAATTCCTCAACATACATATCCTTTCTAGTTCTTCCTAAGCCGTTTTGGCCATGTGAACGCTCCATGATATACCTAAACAAAAGCCTCTCCGGAATGAAGCAGACTTTTACGGCACCGTTTCCATGTTTTATTTAGGGTTTGTTGGTCGTATACAAATAACTCTCACGAACACCATATAACACACACCACCTGTACACGCGTGGGGGCAAAGTCCTGGACCTCCCCTTTTCTCACTTTCACAATTACAAAGCGGCAAGACAAGTTGATATGCCTGTATTTACACCTCCAGGCTGCAAGCGGGACTTCCCCTATACTCTTATACTTCAGTAGATGACAGTTGTTTGGCAACTAGGAAGTTATACAAAGAGACTTGAAGGTGTTCCACACGGCCACCTTTTGGGGCCCTTCAAGGTGTATTTAACCATTGGGCCCCACCCGGAAGTAACACGAACTACTGAAAAAGGGAAAAGAACAAGGCAGCCCCTACAACAACACGCCCTGCCAAACAAGAAAAGGAAAAGACAGACAAATATTTATAACTGTATAGACGAATCGATGTGGGCCACACCCGTAAAACACGCTTGTAAATGTGTAAAACTCATGAGGACACGCCCTGATGTCGCTGAGATATTCGGCCAAGGAACATAATAGGAAGAACAGAGCTACACATTTCAACACGTACACATTCTTTCAGAAGATCTAAAGCATTGGGAATCTATTGAACTGTGCAGTTTGTCTGTTTTATCCAAGGACATGCAGTGAGAGTTGACTTAAACTGAAAGGGAAAGGAATTCAAGCTCGTTTGTCTTCAGTATTGTAGGAAGTTTTACTCAGAAGGGAGTTCAAGGGACCGGGACGGTTAGGTCTCACACGAAATCAACTCACCTGAACGTAGTTTGTCTCACAATCGGCGGCTAACTTCTCCAAAGTTTCGCCATACTCCTTCAGACGCACTTTCTCCCTCACGAAGTTGTCCAGGCTGGCGTCCATCTTGTTTCAGACGACACTTTGGACCCTGGCACCGCGGGACGTACCACCTACGCGTCGGACAGGGGGGCGGAAAGGTGAGTTCAGGTCATCGCCCCTGCGCTCTTTAGTATGCACGTACACAGGATATATACGGTACCGTAGGGTCTTTTTCAGACAACCTGACTCATTCTATCAGTTGATTACTCAGTGTATCCGTAGAGAACGATATAATAACACCGTTTGCAGTTCTCACCTTGAAACATGATATCTGGGGTCGCATTTTACTGGCATATTTCGGCTTCTTTTATATACGACGCCGGAAAAAGGTTAGAGGTCACAGTGTGACAGCAGGAATTCGTAATAGGACGTTTTAGTTACACACAGCAATCCAAATGTTTACTCCAGACGGCAAACAAACCATGCGTGAGTGAAATCTCGTCGCGCAGAACTAGGATTAAAGTTCTTTAGGGCACGGCCAATATCTTATCGTTACTTTTGGCTGCGTCCTTGGTCCAATAATAAGAGACAGAATTTCGTTGGGGAAAGCTTGCCTTGGAACACACACGTCTTTGTACTTGTAATATGTCAGAGGAAAATGTTAAGACATGTGAAGAAAAGGAGACGTTCTTTTCACCAAAGAAAGTGCTCAGTTTCCGGCTCTCGTAGTTTGAGTTATTCATCACACACAAACACAAAGCTGGGAGGATGATTGGCCCTGTGTTTGGAAGTCTTTGTGCTCTGTCTAAAACGGAAACCACTTGGAGGAAACCTCTGTTATAAGAGGGAAGATTGTGTCTCCGCCGAAACCATCTCTTTTTATCGAAACGATAAACGGTTCCTACAAAGAAACATCATTTGTACCACCTACGCAGCGACCACGCCTGAAATGAAAGTAACTTGAAGAATGACTCGATGCATGGACCATGATGTCATGTTAGAATGCTTTTCAAAGGTTTTCAACATAAAAGTGAACACCTTTACTCATTTTTCCAAAGAAGCAGTCTTTTTACCAGGTTTATATCTTGTGAAGATGTGGTACAAAGACTTGAGTTGTTTTCCTCACTCTTCTCGGGCACACACAAACACGTACACACACGCGCGCGCGCGCGCACGCAGACATCGTCATCATCATCATCATCATCATCGCATCATGGTCAAACGAAACCACTTCAGATCAAGGTTAACGTTAGCTGGTGTCAAATGTAATTGAAATAGTGGAATGTTCATTGTTATAACAACTGCACCGCATTGGTGTACAGAATAGAACCCTCCTTTATGTTACACGAAAAACGTCCCTGCTTACACTGAATCGCCGCAACAGACATTTTGTATGGCTCTGCCATACTGCGGTGTACAGTACAGCTCTCGTGATATGCATCAAGTACCGCGTGACGGGTCGCGTGAGATTGCGTGATGGATCGCGTGAGATTGCGTGACGAGTCGCGTGATATTTCGTGATGAATCGCGTGAGATTGCGTGACAAGTCGCGTGATATTTCGTGAGCGCTTTCGTGATTTTGCGTGACTCACGCGTGGCTCCCGCGTGAGGCAGATCGTCTCGAATCACGCAAGACGACAGGAACATGGTGTGAGACCTTAAAGTCCGGTTCAGGTTCTGAACATTCGACATTAGAACTGCGTGGTCGTCAATCTATATTATAATATGATGATATAATAAGTTTTTACACACTTGCCGTTCAGCGCTATAATAAAACTTTACCTGAAACGTTTTTAAAAACTTTTAAAAAAATCTATTTGAAAGTGCTTCCTTTAACTATTTTGCAACTGATACGATTTTTTTCTTTAACTAGCAATGTTTACTTGCTGAAATTTGCATGACAATTATCTCCTTGGTAGTATACGGCGACGGACCTAGCTAAGGGCATGTTTTAGCAAGGTTTCTTAAATTGTAAACTGTGAACCATTTTAGGGCCTTCGATAAATACAAGGAATTAGACAGGTTGACGTTACTGATGCATTGGCATTGGCAACTACTGATTTTAGAACTAGAGAATATACAAAGAAGTGCTGTTGAGCGTTTGGGTTACGGTTTAGCTACAATGTTTGTCTACATGTCACTACACTTTTGGTTATAATCGGTGGGTTTTTCCGGTGTTTTTTTTTTCGTGACACCCAAATATCAACACCGAGTAAAAGATGTAAAGCAAAGTTATACATGTACAACTATTTTCATTTTTGCGATCTTTGGTAACAGATCTGCAATCTCTACCGGCAACTACGCAGTTCTATATACTGTTTTTTTCCATTTCAACATGGCCGGTTTATCAAGGTCTCACACCAGGAAAATCGGCTACGAGACACGATTAGCCTTCGCGTGAGTACCGCGTGAGTACCGCGGTAGCCACGCGGGGTCTCTCAAAAATCACGCAAGCTCTCACGCAATCTCACGCGACTGGTCACGCAATCTCACGCGGCTGGCCACGCAATCTCACGCGGCTGGTCACGCAATCTCACGCGACTCGTCACGCGGTATCACGCCAGACCTTGATGCATATCACGAAAGCTGTACTGTAGTATGCGGCTAGAAACATGCATGGCATGCATAGACCAGCTGCGTTTTGGGACGTTTTCAAAAGTTCGGTGTTAGCCAATTATTCTCGGAAAAAAGTTAGCACCAGAACACTTCGTAAATGTAACGTTATCCATTTCAATGGATGTACGACCATGACTTAAAGAAACTATATATACATATACAATATGAATACATTTTCGTACCCCCATGACCGGTGCACTGAAAATGACAAGTAGTATAGAGCCAGTATGTCATGGTATTCCTACTTTTAGAATCGTGAAGAGATCGCTTGTGATACACTGCAGTGCGTAGATAGGCAAGGCACACTGCTAATTTAAAAGTGTGTTGTAGAGTTAGGCACAATTCACTAAATTCAGTCTGGATTCCAGATGAGGGCTTATGAACGACAAAAATACTAGTAGCCCACACTGCAAAAGCACCGTGGTCGATTGATGGAAATGCACACCGCATGGTAGCATTTGGCACAGCATCAGATCTACAATGGAAAGTGGCCTTTGTGTTATATCGGTAGACGATGCAATAGCTATATGATATCTATCGATAGGCCACAGCAAGTAATTTTTATGGATGACATCCGCGCGCGCATTGATTTTCGCCCGATTTCGGAAAAAAACCCAAGAAATTTTGATGCCAACCAACTGTGGTCAACATGCCAAAAATATGTCATAAACGGCCATGGGCAAGGCAAGGCTCTGATTTATTGTTTAGTATTTCATTTTTACTTTGATACAGTGTTATAAGTGATGTTGCCAATGAATCAAAACCATTTGTACAAAGATTGAAAGCTTTTATTTAGTAATTCATTTTTTTCAAAGTTGTTTCAGAGACAAATTGATGTTGTAATATAAGCACAATATAAGTAGAGTATGGCTTTCTGGACAGTTCAGATTATGAATGAACTCTGTCAGTTATTGAGCCCCAATTTCCGGTAGGCAGTGTCTAATCTCAGAGACTGTCATGATCAGGGACCCAAAACTTAATGGGGCACAATTACTTACGTTTGATGGCAACCGTTGACAGTTTAAGTTGTTCCATTGGAAACAAATACCCAGTGTAGTAGCTACCTATGATGGTACAGGCCCTTTTCTACAATTGTTCTTGTTAATTGAGATTTATACACATGTACAAGGACAGGTAATACTGTTAGATATAGGTATAAAAGACCTGTTGGTTTGTGATATCATGTTTTGTCGCCACAATTCTTGTTTAACAAGGTTAACGATCTCAAAATTTAGAAATGTAGAAATCTTGTTTTTTTTTGCCTGCCTTGTTTTTTTTTCGCCCTCTCGCATTAGATTTGGAGTCTTGGGAGGATGTCATCCATAAAATTTACGTGCTGTGGCCATAGGTAAAAAAAATACGTTCCTGTGCCCGTCGAATGAGTAACAGTTACATTATAGTGGAAGCCTTTTGAATGGCGTATATAGTTTATTGCCAGTTGACTCTAAGGAACGGGCAACGCAAGCCACATATATGCAACATTTGCAACTTGCAAGATACTAGTAGTAAGCGTTTTCATTTGTCAGCATTGGGACATGCCATACAACAGTGTGATAGTGATAAACCACGGAAACAAAAATTCTACAAATTTGAAAGGCAACAACAAAATAATGATTGTTAAATGTATTTGAAAAATTGAACTTTTATTTTATCTTAATTACAGCATTCATGATATCTGTATTAAAATGTTTCCGAAGATATAAGTTGAGTGGGCAGTTGTACACCCCCGCGTAAAATCACATGTGGTACAGTCTGTTGTTTCTGTCGTGCGAAAATGTTGCTTGTGGTCTTCGAATTTCTGAAGTTTGTCAACTTTTCGGGGTAAATTTCCAGTTTCTGTCTCTCAAGTTATTTCCTTAAACATATATGGTGAACTTTCCGGATATTTTCGCGGTGACTTTGTGCCGTCCTTTGGATGTTTGAGGGAGAAATGCAGCGCATAATGCCATTTCCCGGCCTGGTGGACAACAAAGATGAACAAAATGGCCGTCTGCTGTCTGTGAACTTTTGGGAGGACTGCGTGTTTTCAGAAAGACTCTTTGAGGTAAGATAACAAACCTCCTTGTCGAACATGTGTTCAACAAAGTAGAAACAGGAAGTTACGTAGTAATTTCCAGTTTCTGTCCCTCAAAATATTTCCACATAATGACATGCAGTGAACCTTGGGAACCAATATTTCCGACCTGAAATTATGCCCTTTTTTATGTATTAAAAAAATTTAAAGGGGAAAAGGAGAGCGCATAATTAGTGCGTTCAGTGTACCAAAAGTCGCGTAAACAAGATTTCGACAATTTGGGTGCGTGGTTTTGTACTTCTAATCTAAGGAGTGAATTTCCGGGTGAAGAATTTAACCTTTGTTGTTGCACATCAGTTCTGTAGCCTTCAGAGTATGACCGTGTAATATTGTTACTCCGTGAAGGAGGCATACCTCCTGCAGGAGTATTCGGGTCAGCCGTTTTTTCGTGTTCGCAGCTAAAACCCACGGTTCCCTTTGTTCAATCGGCATTTAATTTTATACGTCGTCTGCAGGCATGCCAGTGGTGATGCACGTATATCAATATTTACCGTAGGTGTTTTCGCGGTCAAGATAATATTCGAAAAGCACCCCTACATTTAGGGGCACATGGGACCGGCCGCGAAAAACCCGTTGTTTTGAATAGCGCGGGGGGGGGGCATCCTTAATGCAGATGTGCGGGGCGGTTTTTAATGCCGACCAGATGCGGACCGTAATGGTTTATGGATGGGGCGGAATTGTGAAATGTGTTCGCACGTAAAAGTCATGTTTGTGTACGTTGTATTTCTATGAATTTGGGCATGTGGTGTGCCGTTATGTCCGTGTTGATGCAGGTGTCTTTGTTTTTACCGTAGCGTTTTTTATATTGTGGTGATTGCCATATTTGTGACTCCCCCCTATTTTTCCTGTTGTGTATGAAATGTTGTCGCCCGGCCGGTGAGCGGCAAGTGTTAAAATTGTTGACGTGGTTTTAGACTGACCGCCAGTTGCGCAGTTAACTTTGTGCACGTGTCTTTGTTTTTACCGTAGCGGTTATGTAGGGCGGTGTTTTCCGTGTGCAACGTTGCTGTTGTGATCATGTTGTTTCGTTAAGCAGTTGACTTGAGCGGTACCCGTTTTTCCGTGTTCGCAGCTAAAACCCACGGTCCCCTTTGTTCAATCGGCATGTAATTTTATACGTCGTCTGCAGGCATGCCAGTGCCAATACCACCTCCCAATCTGCAAATTATAAAATTTCACGGAGAATTGTCGCCTATGGCTTCTTGTTTTTTGTTAAAAATAATTTTTTGGAATAAGAATTTGGTGATTTTATTTTTACATGAAATTGAAAGTTGAAGTTTAAAATGGCTTTATTTTTAGCTGTTGTTGCTGTCCCTGTTTTACATGGTTGCTATCCCTGTTTTTGGTTCAGTTTTTGTCAAGGTGTTTTGAAGTGAAGAAATTCAAAGGTTGGTTTATGTGTGCATTGCTAGCCATGAGAGGTTGGTGTAGGTTAGTAATTTTGCATTGTCTGAAAAAAATTTGTTTTTTTCATAGAAGAATTTTTTGCTTTTACCAAGACATGAAAGTGTACACAATAATGTTCATATCACTCTTTCCAGGAAAATGCCAGTTGAAGATAAGTAAACGTTTCTTTGCGGGGGGTAAATATATGTTCTGAAAATCACTTGAGGAAACCTGTCCTGGAAAATGTAGAAGAAGAGTAGACATCTATTGTCTGCCAAATACATGCATGTAAAGTTTGGGTGATTGCTTCCTTGCTGTGAAACAACAAGAACAAGAGGCGAGTAGAAACAGATAGAAACCCCTGGCCCCGGGCCGGGATCGAACCCACGGCCCAACCCGAGCATCAGTTCACGACCCAAGCGCTCTAACGATTCAGCTAAAACTAAAAGGTCTAGACCCCGAAGACGGATCTGTAGGTAGCGCTTATAAACCCCCCACTGTTACTCCCCTATACTTTTCCTGAAAGTACCCCCAAAAATGTTAGTTCTGAGTTTTCATGTCTACAACATGAGGATTTTTGGACGTCAAAATGTTTCTTGAATGTATCCAGCACTACTGGGACTGATGTTGAATAGCAGTAGACCCATGTGTTGTCTATGAAATTCATACAAAGTTTGTGTTCTCTATCATTTTTGTGCTGCCAGTGTAGTTGTCTCTATAAGTAGCCAGGTCATAGTATTCCTTAAAGTAGGTAAAATAATAATTTGGCTGTGCTTGAAGCAATCATGTATAATTGGACCAGTGAGTGATATTCCATAATTGGACCTTCACAGGAAGTCTGTGGTTATTTATTTGAAATGTAAATTACTTACTTTTTGCAAGTTAAATAAGAAGACATGCTTAAGGGTTATCTGTAGAACAAGTCATAAAGACCTCAATTATGGAACATTTGGGCCAAATTCTTCTGATATCAAGTTTGCAGCAGTTATTGTTTCCTTCAGATAAAAGAACATCAGAGCAGAGATGTCAAGTATGTGAAAAACTGTCAAAAACATGGAGAAATGAGATCCTGTCAGACTTGAGTGGAGAAAATGAAAAATGGACAGGTTTGTGTCATTGTATGTCTTGGTGTTTCAGTTTCTTTTTTGTACAATGTTTATTGAGTTTATTGAGTTAAAACTCTCCTTTAGCTGCCCACTCGAGGGTGACAGCTATTCTTCCAGGAGAGAGTATACACACAAAAGTTGACAAAACGTAACAATACATCAATATGTACATATATACATCAACATACACAATACATGTATATACATATATACAATATGAAAAAAAGTTAACTTGTGTACCATTTCAGCATATCATATCATTTCGTGATAATTAATAGGTGTCCTGAAGAGTAGCAGTACAGTTGTACCTGTCTCCACCAAAGGAAATCTGACATCACAGGTGACAGGATACAGCTGGATAGACAGGTGAGGACTGTTTTTATAATTTATACTTTGTACTCTTTCATATCTAGTGTTGTCAGACAACTGTCCATCTAACATTCATGTCTGTATTATAAGTTAGGAGGCTGCTGACTAATGTCTACTCTGATGTCTCCTGTCCAAACCTGACCCAGATCCACACGACCAGGTGACGACCAGGGATTAAGGATTCACGCTGCAGGTAAGACAAATGTCTCAAACAATACCTTTAATTACAGCTCTCATGGCCTAACATGTCTAGTTACCAGCATTATCTAAAACCCATAAAGATATAGTTGTTAGACTTTGTTAAGTGTTATTATCCAGATTTCTACAATGTATGACAGGGCTGGTAACACCTTTCCTTCTTTCATACAATCCTGTAGTTAGCTGTGTGTCCTGAGGGTCAGCTGTGCAGGTGTTCCTGTCCAGACAAGATGACAGGCACCAGGTAATTGGATACAGGAGTATCAGGCCAGGTGAGAAAAATCTCAGTTTTGCATTCTACCTATCATTTACATCAGGTATTATTTGAGACAAGTGTGTAACTTATACTGTACAGTTGTACAGTTAGCCTCACCGTGGCTGCAGACTCTGGCAGTCCTGTGTAAACCTGAAAAGACTGGATTGGACAAGACCAGGTGTTTTGAAGGTCCAAGAGGATAATAAGGTGAGACAAATCTGAAGTCTGCATTTTACCTACCATTTACTTAGCGGCATTTAAGACAAGTCTGTAACTTCTAATGTCTGTATAGTTAGGTGGCTGCTGACCAATGCAGTAGTGATGACTGCGGTCTGAACCAGACCAGGTGATCTGAAGACTCAAGAGCAAGATAACAGCATCCACAATCCACAGGTGAGACAATGCTTTACAAGACACATAGTGACTATTTGTTAATTAACTATAGTTAATTAGATACAGGTAGCCGACCCCTGACCCCACATGACCTAGAGGTCATCTCTGATCTGTAGACACCACAGTCAGTGTTGGCAGTTAGCTCTCGAGAGCGGATCTGTACGTTTTTGCTTTGACACTATCTCAAGACATCCTCGAGTTGCTATGGCCCCAAAGCGTGCTAAGAAGTGCCCAGGGTGCGGTCTTGACGTTGCTCTCCACAAACCAGGTACCGCTGGCAAGGATTCCGCCAGGATTGCAGACGATAACGGCGCTGAGGGTCAGCACATGCAAGACTCCATGGCCGCACTCAAACAGTGCAAGGCAGAGCAGATGCAGCTACTAGAGATGAAGAAGCTCAAGCAGGAGGTGGAGACTGTAGAGAAGGAACTGGCCACCGAGCCTACGGCGGTCGTCACACTTCCCCACAACAAGGGCAAGGAGAAGACAGCACTGCAGACCACCCAAGGCGCTGGGCTCCCGCCAGTGAAGTTGGGGTCGGGTGTCATCACTTTGTCGCAGCTGCGAGATGACGCCACGCTCCTGGGCCTCGTCTCTGCCATGTATGGTGATCTTGTCGGTGCTTACAAGTCAGAGAAAGGTAAGACGATCCTGTCTACAGAGTATTTCGTGCACTGTGAGCTTCTATTCCGCTGAGCCGAAAAAAGTACGATGAGCTCCCTGGGGTTATTGCGACATCCTGGTCTGCCCACGTACGAGTTGATGGGCCCCATCGAACTGCTACAAAACACGTGTAACAAACTGGCACGATATGACTGGCCCGTGGTCAGGTCATTTCATGCGGCTGCTGTCAAGCACTGGCACTGCGGAAGCCAGGTTCATGGTGGCCTTGAAGGAGATCTACTTTGACGCTGCTCTGCTCAAAATCAAGGCTACAGGGTCCGCCGCGAGTAGACAGTCCAAGAAATCTGATCCTCCATGCTTTTGCTATCGGTTCTCCAAGAATGAGTGCTCTGCCGATCCGTGCAGTTTCGACCACTACTGCTCGTTCTGTTGGGAGAAGACGTCTCAGAAGTTCCGGCATTCAGCTGTCGATTGCCACAGTAAGCAATTAGACGAAAAACACACTTCCTCTTCCGAGACTGGAGTCACTCCCACCTGAGTACACGGCGGGTCTCCCCTCCCCGAGCAACATTCCGTAAGTGACACTGACACTTTGTTTCCTTGTGTTTCACATTACCCTGCTCCGTTTGAACTGTGTTTTCCTGATTGTTTATCATCGTCTCAGCATCACACTTCGGATATTGTTTCTCTTAGTGATAGTGTTACGCAAGAGTGCTCGCTTCAGCAGGACTCTGAGTTTGTTCCGTCACCAGGCGGGTTGTTGTTCCGCCACACCTTGCCAGATGGCGCTGGGCACATGGCTAGCTTCTTCCAGGACGATATCATTCCCCCACAGGAGGGTGCGTCATCTCCAGAGACTTATAGTTTCCTTCCTACAGCACGTCCTTGTCCTCACGTGAGGGTGTATTGTTGTCAGGTCTCCGCATGAGCGGACAGGACTTGGTGCAGCCAGCGTCCCGGACCGTATCCTCACGAGACGATGTATTCTTGCCAAATCTCTGCCCGAGGGGAACGGACTTTAATCTGCCAGGGTCCCCAGTTATTTCCTCAGACGAGGATGTATTGTTGTCAGATCTCCGCACGAGCGGAATGGGCATGGTTCAACCGTCGTCTTGACTCAGTTCCTAACACGAGGACGTATCGTTACCAGATCTACGCACGTGTGGTACGGACTCAGACGTCATTCCGCTCAATCCTGACCTTGCACAAGACAAGTTGTTGAACGGATTATTACTGCAGCACTCTGCAAGTATCTTTCTTGAAATTTGCACTTGATGGAAATAACACACAAGGCTAGAGGCTTAATCTTACACATATACTGTGCACTTGTAAACTTTTCTAAGAAGTGACAAAGAAATAAGCCACATGAAAGTATTTACCTTACTGCCTACTTTTCTTGTACTTTTCTTGCACTAATTGTCCTTTCATTTTGTTAGGTATCCTGACTGGAGAAACTGGTGATGATGGGTGACTTCTGTCCAGACAAGACCAGATGAGGGCAAACCAGTTGGCATGAAGAGTTGGTCTTAAAAAAATTTTTCTCGCCCACCCACTTTATTGATTTGCTGCAAAAATTCGAGAAACAACAAATCACATTTGTGTGGCCAGTACCCTTCACTTTGAACTAGGTTTGAGAAATTCTCTCAGTTAGAGCCCATTCACATGTCATGCGATCCCAAACTGAGGGCACTTTTGGGATAGTTGTTCATGTGGTCTGCAGAATTCAGTTGTCTTATTAGGGAAAAGGCTGTCTTTAAGATTTCACACTTCAGTAAGATACTAGTACTAGGCAAAGTTTCTGTTCAGAACTTTTATTTAGTATGTGACTGTGACTTTCAAAACGAAGTATATCTTATCACTTCATTTATACTTGAAGACAAAACAAATGCTCCGCAGATATTGATAGGTTTCTGGCCGATTATGACGTATTTCAAAGAGAAACTTTCATTGCGCTTTAAAACATTAACCCTGATGCTTAGTTAATTTCCTGCAAAAATCTGAGAACCACCAATCCAATTTGTGTGGTCATAGTAGGACATTGTAGACATTAGTTCTTAGGCAGGCCAATTGCTGTTTTCAATACACTGACTTATGTTCCTCTGTTTTCAAGATGTGGATCCAGAGACCAGACTGTAGCAGGAGGAAGAACCAGACTTTTATCGGCAGAGCTGCATGTGTGAAAGAAGATGCTGTGTGTGATAATGGTTTCTTTGTTACACAAGACAACACTCCATATTGCCTTCAGGTGCACACATGTCTTACACTTCTCTGAGGGTCTGCATGCCTTCGTTTTTCTGGGAGGAGTTATTTACCATTATCATATAGCCAGAAGACGTCGACCAATCAGAAGGCTCCATTTCCCCCCAAAACCAGGTCGTTAATATCCCATATACGGACCCGGAGGTCCGTAAGGATATTGACCAATCAGCGTCGACCGATGGCTGCCGGTGACCTAGTTCTGTTCCAATGACGTCAGGTCGAACGGGATTCGGGTTCGACAACAAAATCTGTCTATTAGGACATTTTTAAGTTTGCCCGTCATCTTTGTGTAAAGAGCACGTCATAATGGATGTGCAATTTAACCATTAAACTAGCTGCGTGGTCGCCCGGGAACACCCGGCTGCACCAGAGGAAGAAGGAAGAGAGGTAACGTACTTGTTTGAATGGACAGCTGGAGGAAGCGCGAATAAAAAAACAACAGCAAAAGTTTGGATTGGCTATATGATAATAACGTAACATAATAACGTAACATAAACGACCTCGTCCTTCGGACTCGGTCGTTCATTCGGTGGTCATGGGAACCGACCATGAATTATGACGCCGTATAAATCAGGGCGGGGCATTAACCCTATATTAATCGTAGCCGGCTACTTTCATTGCACGTTATTCATTGTTAAGCGTCAAATTCTTAGTATCATGAACTTAAATCGCCCCAAAATTGACCTTTTGAAAATTAAATTCTCCGTATACTAATGTGAGTGAACTTTTCCTGCCAAAAATTAGAATAATTGGGATCCTCACCTCTGCTGTTGAAATGTTTTATACATCTCTGTCAGATGTGTGTTGATTTACGAAATGTTTTGTTGTGCTATCTCTGCGAGAAATTGAATTTTGTGTGATTGTTGTTTGGTCATGATAATTCTATTTTGGACTGATTGTAACTGTAATTTGGCTGTGCTCTTCTTTTGCCTCACTAACAAAGGTCATGTTCTCTTGCCCAAAACCCAAAGCAGGTTTTCGAACTTATTATAAATGTTGTGAATATCATGATACATCTTGCCATGCATGTTCTATGAGTATTGTTGGTGTATGTAAATTTGGCCTGTGATTTTTCTGAATGCACATTTCTTTTACACCCTACATTGTAGGTCTGGTCAACTGATAACTGTATACCTGACCATGTGGGACCTGCGGGTGTGCTGTGGGACCTGTCAGCTATCCTGTGTACTTGTCCATATTCCTGGAGGATCCGTGTTCCTGTCCATATTCCAGGTGGATCTGTGTTCCTGTCCATATTCCAGGTGGACCTGCCTTTGTTTCTGAGGGAGCTGTCACCTATCTACGAGACAAGAGAACATCGGACATTGACTGTGAGTTTGCTTTTATTTATAGAACGCTTTCAAATGGCGTAATCAGTCGTTTTAGGTTTGCGTAGTGTGAAGCCGGGTCGTTCTGATAAACGATAAACGTAGTCTCTGCATTATGTGTAAATCTTCCAGGGATCCAGCCAGTACATTCAAGTGAAGCATATAATATGTGGCCATTGCTTTGCAGAATTTTGCGCCTTGTTATTTGAATTTTGCATAATTCAAAGCAACCAGCCTGCATGAATGCAGAGTAAATCGTGGCTGCTGCCTTCCGTAATTTCGCGCAACGCGTGATTGGGACCTCCCATGCAGACCCTTAAAAATGACAATGAAAGATTAGGAAAGGGCATCATGAAAGTTCATCTGTGTTGGTAGTCTACCAGATACCTTTGACCCAGTGTTGACGTCACACTTCAAAGAAGCCACGTGACAAGCTTCACTGGGTCAGTCTACTGAGGAAGACCAGAGTGACTGGTCGAAAGCTCTAGGTGAGAGAATTTTTTGTGTTGGATCAAAAGTCTTAACTTTAAACATAGGAAAGGGCATGTTTGCGATTCTCTAGATTTTTAATTTCCAAACACCAAAGTTAAAATTGGCTATTTATGAACCGCTTTTTATTGTCATTTCTGAAAGAGTTCACATTTCCTATACTAATATCTAGTTTAAGGTTGTGACTAATATTTTATTGCAGATATGGCAGAGAACACAGTACATTTTCCTATTGAGGAGAGCACTTGTAATATTGTCTGTTGTTTCATTCTGTATAGCAATGGGATGTATTTTCAGAAGCATTTGTGATCAAACTGTTTTCCCTGATATCCTCTTCATCATGATCCACATCCACCATTTGTAAAAAATATTTCTGAAACGATGATTGTCCTTCGTGGGAAGAAAAGATGTATGTACTGTAGTGTGAGTCAAGATTCGGAAACAAATGTGAAATGGTAGTAAAATTTCTTAACATAACTTACAGGGATGCAAAATAATGAGAAATATAAAATTGTCCAACCCCTTTTATTTTGATTCAAAAACATACATATTACAAACTTAACATACATGCTAATGATACAGATTAATTTGAAATGAAAATTATTGAACAAAGCAGTCTGGACCAGAAGCATGTATTTAATTCCTCAGAAAAAACTATTATGTTTTAATCTTGTTTGTTTTGATGAATTTACCTTAAGTCTGAATGCAGTGCAACCTGTTGTTGTCAGCCAAGTCAGTGGAAGTTCTCCCCCACAAAACATGCAACACGCATTGAATTTGTTGAAAGGGTTCTCAGGATCCGGAGATTTAAAGATTTTGATTGGTACAATGTTTGCACTTTGTTCAGGTGTAACCTTAACTTAAATTTGACAAAACGAACTGGATTGAGCATGATAACAATTTATTCCTTGAGGAATTACGATAGCTACTTCTGGCCCGGAATGCTTTAAATTCTAAATTTCAAAATAGATAGTACATATACATGTAACATGTATTTTTGTCCTAGCACAAAAATCAGTTTTACGCTAAGCGAGTCCCAGTCAACTAAGTCGAGGAAAAAGCACAAGGTAGAATGCGGATACGGATTTCAGGTTTGGCGGAAACACAACCATTTAATTGCGTACTGAACTTGAACTTGAACATAAACTTGAGTATGAACTTGAACTTGAATTCAAAGTGAATTATTATACATAAATAGAATTGACATTGTGGTGATGACATACGTAAGAAAAATTCCCATGGGATCTATCCGGTCAACAGTATACAGCAGTTATATATATATATACACGTGGTCGTGACGTTGAGAAATATGTAATCACATAATAGCGACATTACAAGCTGAGAACTAAAAACCACTACCACTACAGGAAATGCTAAAGAAAAGACAAAGGCTAAGGAAAGTACATAACATGAGAGAAAAGTGAAGATCGTGCAGAATGCTCTTACAACAAAATCAGAGTGGCTAGAGATCAATTTTGGTATGAAAATAGACACCGCGAGCCGGCTGCCCCAACCCTAACTCCCATCTCCCCGGGAGCCAAACTGGGGAGAAGGGAGAGGGGAGGTAGGATTTTCCCAATGCTGCAAACGGCATATTAGAGTGTTTTCTCACTCCTGATGAAGAAATTGTCGCCTGGAGGTTTTGTTAAGGAGAGCATCCTGTATGATATTATACAAGGGCTGCTAGGTCTGATGCTGCAAAGAGAGCACAAGTACAGTATGTACAATAAATATATAATGACAAGGCATTATGTAAATTGAAAACCCATGGCACACACAATGAGAGCTGTGTGGTAAGGAGCATAACTAGTACAGTCAGCTACAGGCTACGACCTAACAGAATGTGATCTAAGTCGGAAATAATTAAAAGTCCACAACACACAATGGCTGTGCACTAAGTTGCTGAAGTACAACGTTAACAACCTAACTAACAACCTAACTAATACCGACTCGCTAAGGAGAAAGAGGCAACCCGCACACTCTCCCCTGAAGTTATACATCTCCTTGCAAGGAGGTTATACACCTCCTTGCTACTACCTTGACAACGAACTAAGACCTAACAAAAGTGATCTAAGTTGAAAATATTGAAAATAAATAAGTCCATGGCGCACACCATGAGGGATGTGTATTATATAGCCTAATTACTACAGCCGCTGCAAACTACGGCCTAGCAGGTCTAACAGAAAGTGGTCTAAGTTGCAAATAATATACAATCCGTTTCACAGACAATGGAGGCTGTGCGGCATAAGACAATGTACAGAGTCGGAGGAATAGAATACTATTAGGGGCGTATGTACGATTTAAAGGCATCTGAAGACCAGCGCCCCAGCGCCCGTAGCTGCGCGTCAGAGGCGCCGCTCGAAGCGGCGTGTGTGGCAGCTCCTATGCGGAACGAATGAGCAGTATAGGCCTGAGGGTCTAGGTGCGCACGTTCTAGGCATTTACGAAGGGTGTTAGAGAAATGGTCACTAGAAACGGGGCGGCCGTCGCTAAGGAGAAAGAGGCAACCCGCACACTCTCCCCTGAGCGACAGGTAAGATCTTAGATTTGCTACGGGACAGTAGGAGCTGCCAGGGTGGGGCACAATGGACACTGTCACGGGACGCTTCGTTGAGCTGTGTTTATAAGTTCGGAAGGTGATCAGAAGGGGAGGGACTGTCTGATGGGACGTGCCCTGAAGGTTAACATCTGACAACTGCAGGGTGTGGTGGGACGAACCGGTGACTGTGACCTCGCCTACGCGGGCTAAGGAGTAGAAGGTGAACAAGAACATGGCTTTGTACAACTGTCTGTCGTATGCGAGTGCGTATACTTCCGGTAGAGAATCTAGCAGGGATTTGAGAATACTGGGGGTGATTGGACGCCTATCATCGGGAGGATGGGACTTGCGGGTAGCGTGGAGGAGTTTCTGAATGAAGAAGGACTGGGCTGGATCCGGAAGATTCTGAATCAGTAATTTGTGTACAAAACTGATGGCCGAAAGTTTGGAGGATATGGTAGGGGGTGCGAAACCCTCGTTGTGAAGGAAGCCGATAAACTGGGCGAGGAGATTGGTTGAAACCGGCGGAGTCGCCAAGTCCTCACCGAGGACGTCTATGGTGAAATTTCTGAAGAGCTGCCAGGCCTGTCTGTAGGCGCGCAGGGTGGACGGAGCGAGGGCTGAGGAAAGAAGGTCAGTCACGGTTCTATCAAGATGTGCGGCTGCAGGTGTGGCGGGACGGGGGTTGGATGAGGGTCCATATTCGGGAATTCTCGCCGGAAACGGTCTACCTGCAGACGGGACAAAGTGTCGGCCATTATGTTTTGGGTGCCAGGCACGTGAACTGCACGGCAGAGAATGTTTTGACGCAGGGAGATAAGAACAAAGTGCCGAACAAGGGGCATGATGAGAGGGCTTTTGGAGGTTTGGCGGTTAATGACATGGACTAGAGCGGCGTTGTCAGTGTGGAGGAGAATACTTCGGTTGGACCACTGTCGGCCCCAGATGTGGAGTGCAACCACGATGGGGTAAAACTCCAATATCGTGATGTTTTGGGAGCGCAGGGAATGGTGCCATGAGCCATAAAACCATGCCGTTCCATATACGCCCCCATAGCCAAGAGACGCAGCTGCGTCAGTGAAAAGGTGGAGGGTTATATTAGAGGCGAAAACGTCGTCCAGGAAAAAGGATCGGCCATTGTAGCTGTTAAGGAATGTGAGCCACATGCGCAGGTCCTTGCGTACATCTATGGGTATCGGTATGCGGTTAGAGTTACCTGGGCAGGGCTTTGTAAGGTCGATGAGCCGACGCAGAAAGGCTCTGCCGGGTGGAACTACTTGGCAGACGTGGTGAAGTAAACCCACTAAGGATTGAACTTGTTTAAGTGTGGCGTGAGAAAGATTCAAGAAGAAATCAATTTGTTCGCGGCATTTGGTGAGTTTGTCTAACGGGAGCCTCGCTTCCATAATAATGGTATCTAATTCAATACCAAGGAAAGACATGGTGGTGTGAGGAGAAAAGGTCTTTCCTTCTGCGAGAGGGACTCCCACGTCTCGACACATATCAGTAAAGGCGGTTAGGTCGCGGTGACATTGTAAGTAGGTTCTGGCTGCAAAGAGAAAATCATCTAGGATATGGGCAGGGTACTGGATGTTTAGTTTGTTGCGGGCAATCCATTCAAGGGCCGTACTGAAAGATTCAAAAATAACGCAGGATGTACTACAACCCATTGGGAGACACCTGTCGTAGTAGAAATTGCCATTCCAATAAAAACCTAAAAGGTGATAGTCGTTTGGGTGGACGGGAATAAGTCGAAAGGCAGCTTCAATGTCCGTTTTCGCCAGAAAGCAACCACGGCCGAGAACTTTTATGTGTTGGATGGCGTTGTCTATAGTGGCATATTTAACGGAGGACAGCTCGGGGGGAATGCCGCTGTTGACAGAGAAGCCCGGAGGATATGAAAGGTCGTGAATTAGGCGGAATTTTCCGGGAGCCTTTTTGGGCACAGCATATAAAGGGGAAAGAAAGAGATTTTTGAAAGGAGGCGAAGAGAAAGGTCCGGCAACCCGCTCAGACACCAACTCGTTCTGAAGTTTGTCTTGTATTATATTGAAATGTGTGTCTTTTGGCTGTGGGGGAAAGGTCAGAGGGCGTGTACGGGAACCAAAGTATTCGAGGGGGAAGCCAAAGGAAAAACCGTCTAAAAGGTAGTCTTTGTCCTGTGAGGGATAGGCGTCTAGGTATCTGGCAAGGGCCTTAGCGTCTACGGGAGTCGGCAGACCCCGAGGGGGATTTGTGGTCGCATAGGGTGGCCTTATGTCTGCCGTCACACTTGAAGCAGTCGTGCTTGAAGGGGCAAGATACCCGACGGCATTGGCCATTCGACTTGTGAAAGCGAAAACAATAGCCCGGGGGGATGTCTGCATTCGGATTTGGGGGGCTGGAGACAGAGCTAGCGCTAGCGCTAGTCGGGCGGCTCAGGGAGGAGGAGGGGATGTTGTAATGACTGTCCATGTATAACTGCATAAGCGGGGGATCCCAGGGTGTTTCGGGGGAACCCTCCCTGTACTTGCGAAACAGCTCATCGTAGCGGCGCCACTGGGCGCCACTGGGAGGCCATGGTGCGGATGAGGCTGAGGTATGAGACTAGTTGACATGTCTGAGAAGGGTGACGCTGAGCGTAAATAAAATGGTAGATCAGGAAGGCTTTAGTCCACTGATCCAAAGAAAGGTCGTGCTTGGGATCGGCTGGGCGGTTTGCTAGGGTAAGTGTGGGGGTGAGGTTGTCTGTTAGTGAAACTGTATATTGTGGTGAAGATCGTAAGTTTGGCAAGAGCAGTTTGAAATCCACGAACTTGTGCTGCCGGATTTTGTCTTTGACAGTGGCAGGGATACCCGTATCTAGCGGGATGTGGTAAGATGAGGTGGTGGAAGGCGCAGGGGAGGTGGTCTTAGAGGCTGAAGTGGTTATGATCGTAGCGCCCGTACCTAAAATGTTTGATACCAGTGAGTCAGCGGGTGTCGTTTGCAGGGCTTCCAGATGTGCGGGCGGAAGCGTCGGGTGAGACGCGGCTGGCGGTGCAGTGGGTCGTGCGGCGATGGATGCCAGGCTTTGCTGCAGTGTCTCAGTCACCGACGTGAGGGCGCTGAGCTGAGCCTGGAGATCCTTTATCTGGCCTGCAGCGGTCGGCTTCTTTGGCGGCTTCTTCGGCGGCTGTTTGGGGGCGGTGGTGTCCACGGGCGGCGGGTCGTCCGCGGTACCCCCTCCTGAGCGGCGCTGGGACCGCGTGGCCGGCATAGCTGGGAACTCGGGAGAAGATAAAGTTAGAGTAGGAAGTGGCTAACGAGGTAAACATGTGTGTAAGGATAAGGTTGTGTTTCCGCCCACATATGAACCGTAAGCTTTTCCATGAAACAAGGCGTGGTACTGGTAGAATATTTGCGCGAAGGAGACCGGTGATTAAGATACCGGTACTGACGGAAAGCAGAGGCATAAATGACAGGAGCACGGGCGTAATAAGAAGGTTGTATCGCAAGAGGCGATCAACTCGTATAGATAAAAAACATGATTGGGTATCAGCACAGCTATCATTAAACTGTACCATCGAAATCTAAAAAACAGGCGCAACAGCGCAGGAATAAAAGTCATCTGCACTACCAGTTGCGACCAATGTTCACATAGATAAAACATGATTGGGAGCGTATCGGTACAGCTATCATAATTTGAACTGTACCAACAGATACTAAAAAACAGGCGCAACAGCGCAGGAATAAAGTCATCTGCACCATCAGTTGCGACCAATGTTTTGGGAGCGTATCGGTACAGCTATCATTAAACTGTACTATCAGATACTAAACAAGCAACAGTGCAGGAATAAAAATCATCTGCACCACCAGTTGCGACCAATGTTTTGGGAGCGTATCGGTACAGCTATCATTAAACTGTACCATCAGATACTAAACAAGCAACAGTGCAGGAATAAAAGTCATCTGCACCAACAGTTGCAAACAATGCTCTTAGAGATAACGTCAGACAGATTAAGAATGCATATGGGTTGCTTCATAATTTCGACTAACTGAATATCAGGTGATGTGCTACGTGTTTTAGGGAGGGAGTGGTGGGGAAAATTTTGATAAGAGATATCCAGAGTGTAGAGTTGACCGTGCTCTCGTGTGGTCTGGATGGAATGAAGGATTCCTGCTGCCCGTATTTGTTTGTTTGTAAGGCCATGTCAACTCGGCCAATCAGAGAGCGTTACGTTATCGAGGATGGGTCCCCATATGTGTTAGATTTGGGGCCGGCCAGGGACCGGTCACGATTTTGCTGCGTGTACAAGTAATGCCCATCTGGATTAAATTTTGATCTGGGCCTCACACCGCTCAAAACGATATTTTTGTCCTAGCACAAAAATCAGTTTTACGCTAAGCGAGTCCCAGTCAACTAAGTCGAGGAAAAAGCACAAGGTAGAATGCGGATACGGATTTCAGGTTTGGCGGAAACACAACCATTTAATTGCGTACTGAACTTGAACTTGAACATAAACTTGAGTATGAACTTGAACTTGAATTCAAAGTGAATTATTATACATAAATAGAATTGACATTGTGGTGATGACATACGTAAGAAAAATTCCCATGGGATCTATCCGGTCAACAGTATACAGCAGTTATATATATATATACACGTGGTCGTGACGTTGAGAAATATGTAATCACATAATAGCGACATTACAAGCTGAGAACTAAAAACCACCAAAAGCTCACTAAGATTGTGAGCAAAAGGCGCCAAACAAGGAGCAAAAATGCGACAGAAAATATAGAAATACAAATACATGTACATATATACACATCCAATTACTAGTACAATCCTGTCAACAGGCAAGAGTAAGAATGATATTCGGTTACAGTAGGTACAGGGCTGGTGAAAGTGGGGTCAGTGAAAATTCGGAACAAGGATAGTAGCGGGCAGGCAGATGAGGCAGAATAGCGTAGCGGATACTTTTGTAATATCTGAGGTTTCCAAAATCGGAAAGATGCAGCCCGTCTGCCACGAAATAGTCAGGATTTTTTTGCCATAGCTTACAGTGGCGCCACGTGGTGGTGTTCGGAATGGAATCAAGGAGAGGGCGCAAAGTTTTGCTAAACTCCCTAACGCGAGCATGGAAATCTCGCATGTAGGGAGGCAATCGTAGCCGCCAGATCGGTTCCCCCACTATCACCGTGCGAACGGAAGGTATTTCTAGGATGTCTCTCACTAACGACGCAAGTTCATGAGCAACTTTGCGAGGGGATAGGTACTGTCTACATAGGTCGTTGTGTGCGAGTTCGACATAGACTATGTGAGGAGAGGAGGCCCTGAGATTTGGAAGTATTTTAGTACGGTATCGCGGTATAGTACAGCCGGGTAGACCCAGAAAATCAATAGCTACATTTGAGAGCCAGAAATCGGAAGACACAGCCCTTCCGCTAGCCGTAGAAGTACGGGTTTTAACGAATGATTCTAGGCGAGATACAAACGAGTGCCCAGTAATGGAAATGCGAGTGGGTGAAGGGTCCATACTAAGAACAAAAGCAGGACTCACCCCTCAAGTTCTATGCAGTGAGTTGACGGCCCCGGTAAATGCGACGAGGTGGTCTGAGACGGCGTGAAGAGCCTGAGGTGTTCTGAAGCGGCGGGTGGACGGCTCTGCGTGGCGGAATAGCTGGACGGTGTCCCCTGCCTCGGGTC
Organism: Branchiostoma floridae x Branchiostoma japonicum; assembly: GCA_013266295.2. Lineage (NCBI taxonomy): Eukaryota > Metazoa > Chordata > Leptocardii > Amphioxiformes > Branchiostomatidae > Branchiostoma > Branchiostoma floridae x Branchiostoma japonicum. Next base: position 25,252,110 of record CM023834.1, on the reverse strand, counting down.
TGGCGTTTTTCAGAAAACGGGGGACGGTCGTAAGTTCGAGGAAAGTGTCTGAAAAGTTCTAGGCAGGTGTCCAGGTGAGAGGGCTCCACGTGTTGCAGTGGGTGTACGGTGTCTCAGTCTGCCAAGGAAAGACGGCGCCGGGTGGGATATTAGGGTGGTGGACGTATCCGAGGAGTGGGCGTCAGTCCGGCACGAGGCCGCAGTGAAGTTCTCGGGCAGCCGGCGTCACCGCGGCGCTTGGCGGCAGGGTTGTGGACTACTGGGTTTTTGGAACGTCGGTGGTGACAGTCAAACGGAGGACCAAAGCAATAGGAGAATCGGCTGAATAGCAGCTTGTTAAACCGAGAAGCAAAAAGTTCGAGGATAGCAAAAATTTTGATAAGAGATATCCAGAGTGTAGAGTTGACCGTGCTCTCGTGTGGTCTGAGATATCCAGAGTGTAGAGTTGACCGTGCTCTCGTGTGGTCTGGATGGAATGAAGGATTCCTGCTGCCCGTATTTGTTTGTTTGTAAGGCCATGTCAACTCGGCCAATCAGAGAGCGTTACGTTATCGAGGATGGGTCCCCATATGTGTTAGATTTGGGGCCGGCCAGGGACCGGTCACGATTTTGCTGCGTGTACAAGTAATGCCCATCTGGATTAAATTTTGATCTGGGCCTCACACCGCTCAAAACGATATTTTTCTTAGTTTACCAAACTTTGCTAGTTGTTTTTCTAATGTAACATGTTTGCAGTTATGAATTTGCAAAAAGCAGACAAATCTTAAGTACAACCCCGCTTTACTTAGCTAAAATTCTATACATTTGTCTCTCATTGTCAAATATTAAGTGAAACACAATCAAGCTTATTATATAACATAATTTATGAAGTCAAGACACGAGGTATTGATACTAGGTGTTCCACAAAGGTTTCTTTTTAAATAATTTGGAACATGTGAGCTATGCACGATATATGTAATGTAATCATTCTAGTACAAATTCATCAGTTATCAAGTGGATTTCAGGGAAAATAATTGGTCATATAATGACCTGGAAATATGTGCCATTTCTTTACAGAAAATGGAAAAGGCAATGTTGTGCTTTCTTTCTGTAGAGTGAATGTACTACAGGTAAGCTGTGTGTGATGATTGGAAGACAGGGATTGAGTTATGGAATCAGCAAAACAAAAATATGTCTAGTCATTTTACAAGGATTATACTCTGAAGTTTCTTTCTACTTTAAATGTAGTCGAGTCACAGATAGTTTAGTTATAAACTATTACTGAGTAAACAGTACTGTAGATAGAGTTACAATGAGAGGTTGATAAAAGTCCAGTGCCAGGCAGGTACCGCCATGATCACTGCGACCAATTGAAGCTGGACATTCCTCTAGAATTGGTACATTTCTCCGCAGAAGGGGACATCTTGCTGACATGTACACCCCCTCCTGCCCGTGGAATTGGCCGCTAACCCGTCAAATCTCTTCCTAGTTTTTCTAAATCACGACATCCGGAGTTCTGACCCTAACACTGAGATGGCAAGTACTGTCAGCTCGGAAGGTAAGAATGGTTTTTGATTAAAAACTGAGCCACATTGGAAATGAAAGTATCCGCGCAGCGAGCCATCTCGTTTTCGATCGTGTAACGGCGTCCCATAAGTGCATGACACATCATTCTGCAGTTGCGGGCAAAATAAGAGTTGTACCGTGTGCCTGTCGAGATATAAATCATGCCCACCTCCCCACAATTTACATGTATGTCTTGACAGGCACACGGTACAACTTTTATTTTGCCCGCAACTGCAGAAGGACGGTTAATGCACTAATGGGCAACCCTCCAGACTAAATTTTTAGCTTAGGCGCGCATGCGCTCCTAGCCTCAAAAAGTTAGGCACGCAGGCAAACATTTGGGCGCGCAAACAAAAAATCTGGTCGCGCAAAGTACTTTTTAATTTACAAGCCAACAGAATAATGTACCTAAACAGACAATTACTCTCATCTGCCGAATAAACATACCCCCCGGAATAAACGTACCCCCTGGAAAATGACCAAGTTGACAACAACGTTCCTTTAAAATGCGCTTTCTTTCAGGTCATTGAGGTGTATGTCACTTGCAGTCTAATTCTATATCTGGACCTAAACCCATGTCATACATGTATACAAATTTTGCATGTTGGCAAACATGTAACATGCAATTTGAAAAATACATGCAAAAATTACTAGACTAAGTATACAATGAATACTGTATTATCATACTCAGTAGTATACATTTGTACACATATTATTAAGCTACTAGTATTATACAGTGTATAATTTAAGAAAAAATCTTTTTCAGCTTTAATAGTACAATTTTTTTATAGCAACAACAGCAAAGAAGTACTTAATTTCGCCCCAAGAGATAAAATAGCGGCGGAAACGCGGTGCTAGGTTTAATTTGTTTCATTATCGTCTCTCTACCGATATCTGTATCCCTGCACTAGGACTAGCACTCTCACCAATGTAGCTAGGGGCGTTGCGTATTCCTCGCGTGTTTTTGCGAGATCTAACGCATTTCGGATGAATTTTTGCGTTTATAGGCGCATTAAAGCAACTTGACTACGGATGAAACTTCTCCAGGAACATTTCTCAATGGAAAATGGGTCGTTGTTACCGCAAGCAGACCAGGGCGAGATTTGGCAGCCAATAATTTAGGCGCACAGCGGATTCTCTGCCGGTCGGTAAAAAGTTTAGTCGCATTTCGTAATTTTTTATCGCATATGCGACCAAAACGGTCGCAGTCTGGAGGGTTGATGGGACACCGCGCGGATACTTTCATTTCCAATGTGGCTCAGTTTTCAATCAAAAACCATCCTTACCTTCCGAGCTGACAGTATTTGCCATCTCACTGTTAGGGTCAGAACTCCAGATGTCGTGATTTAGAAGAACTAGGAAGAGATTTGACGGGTTAACGGCCAATTCCACGGGCCGGTGGGGGTGTCAGCAAGATGTCCCCTTCTGCGGATGGAGAAATGTACCAATTCTAGAGAGGAATGTCCAGCTTCGATAGGTCGGGGTGATGATGGTGGAGCGGATCTTCTTCCCTTACACTTGGTCTCTGCAAAAGATCACACACAAAAACATTATATACTCCCAAATGGCTTTCTAATCTAACTGTAGTCATTTCTTACTATAATAATAGGTAGTATAAGTAAAAGTTACTGCAAACAGACCGTTGCCTGGTCCCGGTGGTCTCTGCAAATTAAAGATCATATACTCTCTAGTGGCTTTCTAATTTTACAGGTGATATAACTAATTTAAAAGATACTGTAGACAGTTGACACATTATGTAAAAGCTTTCTCCTTGAAATGTAGCCCACATTTAAGTTATGGAAGTTTAGGTTAAAAAGTAGACAGTAGACAGTATCAGTGTGACACAGGTAGTCACAGTAGTCTGTTGTAAAATAGATATCTTTACAATGTTAATCCAGGGAAAGAACTTTTGAGTAAATAATCTGATGAAATAATAGGTGGTTTTGTTTTGCTGATTCCTTTTTAAGTGGTGATTTTTATTGAGTGTTTAAAGTTCACTCACACAGTACATCACACTTCTCTGAACACTTCTTCCAAAAATTCTTCCTATTGTGTACACCAGATTGTCGTTAAATTCTGCATTCTCCGTTGATGGTAGCTGGCCACTTTGATTGATTCAACGTTGTCACGAAATGTAATTGGTCACTTTAATTCTAAATTTGCTATCCTGAATTCATTGTTAAACATCACTGAAAAATTACAATTGGAGTTGAATTTTCTTGCCACAAAAAAACATTGCCCAAAACTTGTCCAAAATTAGCATAACTATGACCCTTACCTGGCTAATTAATTGGATTAGCAAATTCCCTCCAAAAAACTTAGTATATGGAGAAATGACCTTTGACCTTTACAGCTAATTGACCCTGGGACTTAATTGACCACACTTACACCAACACTGTTCCAATGTTTAGCACTAGTTACACTGTTCCAATGCTTAGCACCTTTAAACTTAACTTCTTCAGACCAACCTTTCCAGAACACTTAGAGAATGATTGGTCAGTCAATCGCACATGTAAGCTGGGGTTTCGAAGTCCCGTGTCTCCGCAAAGACATTCCCCTGGGGAGCTCACTGCATGTGCGTTGCTGACAGGAGAGTGAAAATCATTCTAAGTGTTCTGGAAAGGTTGGTCTGAGGAGTGTGACTGTTTGGAGAAGTTAAGTTTAAAGGTGCTAAGCATTGGAACAGTGTAACTAGTGTACAGTGTTGGTGTAAGTGGGGTCAATTAAGTTCTTTTATTTACTACATTGAACCAAAAAGGTCAAATCTCCTTGATTGAACATGAGAAAATTGTGTGAAATAGAGATACCAAGAAGATACCGTAATTATAAAGCTGCTGAAAAATATTACTCTCATTTCCCAAATAAACTACAAATAAATATACCCTCCGGAATAAAAGTACCCCCCAGAAAAACTTCAAAATCTCATAAACATACCCCCCCCCCCCAAATAAACCTGGTATGTCACTTGCAGTCTAATCTATATCTTCTGGACCTAAACCCATGTCATACATGTATACAAAATTACATGTTGGTAAACATTTTACAAGTCAAGTCAAGTCAAGTAATGTTGTTCCGGTCCAAACCGGTCCAGCTGAACCGGTACCCAGCCCTACTCAACACTTAAGAAAATTTACAACTACACTTCTGAGCCACACTCAGGAAATTCACAGTACTTCACACTTAAAGGCATCCAATGCAATTTCAGGGTGGCAAAACTGGATTTTCGAAGTGAATTTTCAGGTCATTCTTTGTAGTACATTCTTTGTAGTACATTGAACCAATCCCATCCCATAGCACACCGATGTCTGTGAGGCAAAAATGCGATGTCACTGACGGAAAACAGTTGCTTGTTTTGTATCATAGGCTGGTTCTAGCTATTTTTGGGCAGCACCAAAAAAAAGAAACACCACCTGTTTTGGGGCTATATCAAATTCTTCAAGTTTTAAATGTGCTAAGAAATGGCCACAAATGTCAATAAGTTGTATGGGAGGACCCACCTCAAGCGGCCTTAGCTTTTTTCCTTAAAAAAAGGCCCAACGTTTGTGGATAATGTTATCATTATCATGCAAATCACTCTAGCACAGATGCGCCCTCATTACACTACACCAGTGTAACTTTGCTTGTTGTTTATCATTATGCTAATTATGCAAATCAATCAAACTCAAATGTGCAGGTGTGTGCCCCTGAGTATGCCCTGCCACGCCACAAAATGCCCAAGAAACTCGGTCATATTTCTGCGGTGATACTGCGTCTTTCCACAAAAGTTTCCTCAAAAACTGGTCACAAGAATACAACGAACAAAGTTATGTACTACTCACCACCTAAAACAGACGTTTCTCATCTTCCAGGGACGAAGTTTTATCAGACGTTTCTCCCGACTGAGATGTCCAGCCGCCATCTTGGAGTTCGTGCGCTCGCATGGCTCCATGGGTAGCTACACGTGTTGGTTGTTAGCTAACGAACTCAATTGTACTCAGTAAGATAACGTAATTACTTCTTGGAGGAAGAGCATGTTCTTTTCTTTCTGTTTGTGACGTCAAAACAGAAACTGTGACACGTGTAGACGGGAAGAAAATAACACTCTCATCGAAGGGGAAAAGGAAAATGTTTAAAATGTAACCAGATAATGCACTTTGAACACCATTCGCGCACAGGCAAAATGCCTGTCCTTGGTGCTGAACGCCATCCACCCACAGCCAAACGTTCCACGTAACGTTAACACTTATGACCTGATGTGTTGTTATAAGGTTGTTCTAAACAATTTCGACTATTTCAGCATCAAGGATACAAATCTCAAGGTTCCCGAAGATGCATGGATCAAAAGCGACCCCTAATGACTGGCTTGAATTACTGCAGGAATAGTCACGTCTCCATAATCCTCTCTTCATAGATTTTCTCCGCCCAGATGAGACAAGAATTTCAAATCGTTCGCTGGAATAATGCCATAAATTACAAAAAAGTTTATATTCTTCCTTATTGTTCCTGATTTGTTTTCTTTCTGACAAGTCTGGGGTCAAATTCCTACCTCTGGATTGACGTTACATTTCGGTACCCAATCATGCGTATGCAAGCGTCAATGACCCAAACTTTAAGGGAAAGAACTGACAGTAGGAATGCTTCATTCATAGACAGCTGGGCAAGGGTGTAGCTCTGCTCTACTAAGGGTTATAGCATTTCACAAGTGGAGTAGAGAGCAATGGGAAGTGTTTACTTTGTACTCCAGGAGTAGGAATTCCACATCCACAAAACGCCACACCCCCACTGGACATGAGAAGTGGTATGTCCCTGAAACTTGACCCACCACTCTTAACAACTGAAACGTTACCTGCGGTTGCACCCAAAGCTGCTTCTTAACCGCATTAAGACAGGTAAGCGACTAACAGGTCAATTTCTTAAATCTTTCAGTGTTACCTGTGTTCTTTTTCACTGTATTTAATGCTAGCAACTGTTGGTGGGAAAGATGTACATTAAGTCTTTCAAACTCTCAATTTGTTCATGAGAATACAGCAGCACACAGAATGGGAGTGAAAGTAGAAGGCATACTGGTCAGATATTGTTACCAAATGACGAAAACCTTTCGGCTTATTAAAACAACCACCTCTGTCACTGAAGGTTTTCCTTTACAGGCTTGTTTTTCCTTCACATATGCAAGAAAACTGTATGTCATGTACTAGTTAACAACTCAGCAGAGTAATCCTAAATGTCTCTTTTTAGTCATTACACAACTCTTGGAATGATCGAGATTTTAACGTCATGATTTTTAAAAACATTTTCTACAAAGCTTCAGCTAAAGGTGATTACAAATGTACTCAGAATCAGTATTACCAGAAAGGCAACTGGAAAGATGTTAAACTGCCATGGATTGCCAGTCATATCGCTTGCAATTTTCAAAGTATGTTGGTGGGCTTAGCACTCTTCAAACCAACAGCTGTCAGTAGAGAGAGGGGTTGAAAGAGGGGCGGGGCAATGTAGCTTTCCTGTTGAAAGGTAGAATTCAGTAAAACCAGTTACCAGTTTAAAATTGTCTGCAGATAGACCCTAGACACAGCATATATATCAGGGATTTACATAATGTACACAATCATGTATACAGGGTTAGTTGGTTACTCGATAATTTGATTAGTATACTATAGTACCAGTTTCTCTCAAAATACCCATGTAAAATGATACTGTGATTTTAAATGTTTACACTTGACAGGAGTGCTGAATGACCCAGCTATCTTTTATAACCATCACATTTTTCACAAAAAGAAAACCTTTCTTACTTCTTTTCATTTGCTGTATCTGTCCCTTTTTTTAAAACTCGTGAGTGACCACATTTTTTTCACAATACAATAGGTGCTGCACACTACCCTTACTACGGTTCAGGACTTGCACCTGTTTCACAAGGGGCAAACCACTAGTCACAGGATAATCCCCAGTTGTGTAGAAATAGTGCAGCAACAGTTGTTTCCACACAATGTCTTTAAACTTGACAAAAATAACCACCATTGTGTACCCCAATGTACAGCATAGAAGCCAAGCATCTAATCTCCAAATAGTAGGATATGGCTTGTTTTAGGTGTGGTGTGGCATTTTTCTATGTCTTTGTAGCAATGAGTGCTTTTTCTCTAGGGAGGCGAAGAGGTAAAAATGCTCACCACCAGAGAGACATTAAAAAATGCCACAACACTACAATGTTTTTATGCTAAATGCAAAGCTATTGTTGTAATGTAAATGTCTATATTGTCTTGTTTTTTTAATATGGGCCCTGGGCCTGATTCAAAGAATAAATAAATAAATAGAATAAATGTACAGTCATGTCATATAAGTACATGTAGGACCCTAAATTTGCTTGTAGATCAGCTGAACTCCACAAGTAGCTGAGTCTGACAGTTCTTAATGTTGATGCATAGAGTATAAAGTTACTAACCTTGAACTATATTTCTGGATTGTCAGCAACAGCATTCATGGTAAACAGTACTAGTAACAGTGTTCCCTGATATCCAAGGAAGATTTGCTCATCTGAAAAACAGCATTTTCAAATCTACGATGTAAGCATTTTGTTTCTTTCGAATAACACTAAATATGGTCATGGATCTTACCCCAGGTAAACTATATGGTTTGTCTTACAGCATGTCACCAGCACTTACTGAAGGACATCGTCTCAAATTTTGCTGTTTTCCACATTTGTAATCATTTTGATTACCTTGGGGTAAGATTAGACATATGTCCTTGGATACCTTACACCGGATATGTCGTAAGAAGCCTGACATATAAAGTCAGTGAAACTTTTGTTTTTGTGCATCACAGAGACAGCTTCTGTAGTGGCTGGGGCGAGTTGTGTGTGGATCCAATTGAAAATAGGTGGAGACAGGGTGAATCAAAGGTAATATTTTTGATTATATAGAATTCAAACTTTGTGAAGTCACTGAATATAGGAAGGATTTCATTATACATGTATTTATATCCTGTGTACGGGTAACATCATTTATCAAATGTCTTTTGAGTATTTGCATGTCTTTTGCCCCATAAACCAACATACTAGAAGTTACTACACGTATAATTGTTTATCATCTCATAGAAAGTATTTTAACAATGCCAATCATAACACTGACTTGTTGTTTGACTGTTTTGCCCAGGGCCATCTTAATTTTTTGTCCATATTTGCAAAACACCTTTTAATAGGTTGACAGAGTGAGGTTAATGTTGGTGGAAACACCATTGTGGTTCCCAAACACCTGTTGCGTGTAGATTTGAGGTTCGTTCGAGCCTGCATTTATACCCAACACCCGTGTCGTGACAGTTGCTTTGTGTGCGGTGACTCTCAGGTGCATCCAGGTGTATCATCTCCAAACGTACAGGTGTTACCTTAAGTTTTATCGGTCAAAAATTGAGCAATTGACTGTCAATGCATTGGTCTGTTTAACATAAACTCCCCTCTGACAGAAACTCCACCATTTCCATCTTTAAAAGATTACATTTTGCAAATGCTTCACTTGTTTTTGATGTATACATTTCAATGTAAGCTATAGTGAGTCAGTTAGCGTGAACCTTTCGACTGAGAATTATTTGGGCTGTTCCAAAAACTACAGAGGGAAAAGTGGAAGGAAGGGCAGACCATCTGTATTGAGACCCTCTCTTGAAAGGATATGGAAAAGCCCTAAGTAATATATGGTGTTTTGCACAAAGAATGGTATCACACTGTATCCATTACATCTAGGTTTTTTCATGGTCAAATATGGTTACTTGTAACAGACATAACAAAGTATAGGGTTGTCAGAATTTTGTTTGTCATTTTCTACCAGACTGAGTGACAATATCTTATTCATTTAACTTTTCATTGCAAAAATTTGCAATGATATGATATACAAAATGTAAATAAACAGAGAACCATCATGATAGTGTTGTAATAGCTTAGCACAACAACATGGGAAAGTTGTGGAGAAAGACAGAAGAATGACTGCAGCTTAATAATAATAAAAACTAAGACCAAATCCTATCTTATTACATTTCTTGGTGCCCTTCTTTCCTAAAAACCGTTTCAAAAGGTTGAAATATTTACAGTTTGATGGTTTCTGACCTCAAAATCCGCTATTTAGAGCCCTGAGCTTGAATAGAAAATCCTTGAACCGTCGCCGGTGTTGTTGTCGGTCACCCCTGGACAGATGAGAGGCACTTGTCGTGCTTTTGTCTCCATTGTGTTCCTAACGGTCTACAGTAGCATCAAAGTGGTGCTGGGTTACTGGCGACTAATCATCTACATGTAGGTCTGGTGGGGACTGTCCACGATTTATGTTTTCAGGGTTGTAGTACTAAGCAAAAACAGTTCACTGTAATTTCATTTAATAAGCACATGTATTTTGTGACTCTGAAAATTCCAACATTTTTTTGGTTTGGACCAATTCAAAGTGCACAGTTCATGTTATCAGACAATGGATTTTTGTATGCTAGAGACATGTAGATTGAAATTGAATTCATGTCTTTATGATTGGCTTTATTGTGTAAGTGTAACTTATGATGTGTTTCTGTAATCAGTAAATCAATCAATCAATCAATTAAATAGTACATCATTTCATGTCAAACAATACTCAATTTATGCATATTTTAAGGCACAAACAGATAATAATATTGTAATATATATTTTACATACTTTTATCACAATATCATACAGCAAAATGAGAGACATGCATTGCTTGCTATTTTCCAGTTTCTGCAGAGGACAAAATGGGAGTTACCGAATCGGATACAGCATTGACAGTTTTTCTGCTTTCCTTCCTGGCTTATCCTGCCTCCAGCACAGGTAAGTTTCAACTGAATTCAGTAAGTGCCATTTCAATTTCATTGAAAAAAAACAAACTTTTCTGTGACATTCAGGTTTTTTCTATGAAATTTATAACAATATAATACTGTTTTTTTTAACAGGTTGTAGAAACTAGCCAGAATGCAATAACCAAGCAGGTCCTTGCAATAACTTACACTCCTAGTTACAAAATTAAACCATAGACTTGTCTATGTTTCTGGTACGTTATCCCAAATGTCATTGGCTAGGTGAGCTAACGTTAACAATTTTCCACATATTTGAAATAACTTTTTTCTCCCCAAAACTCTCTTTCCCAGAGTGCGGTGGTTCTCTGACATCGCAACATGGCGTCATCACTTCTCCCAACTACCCTGACCCCTACCCAACGGACACCGACTGCACCTGGAACATCACCGTACCTCAAGGTCAAGTGGTGCTCTTGACCTTTGACCGGATCGACCTCAACCCTTTCCCCGATGCGCCAGAGAAATGCTACCTGCACATGATCGAAGTTTACAATGGCACTGACCAGGCTGCAAACTTGATGGGTAAGCTAGAATCATTATCATTTTCAAGCCAGAATACAACATGTATTTGATATATCTGTGAATAGTTTCATCAGGTTGATAAGTCATTGAATAAAGAGACTCTTTTTACACAACCAAGTGTTTTACGTTTTGGGAACACAGCAGCGACACCTGTGCTGTGCAATGTGAACCAGTCAGAATTGCCCTGAGAAAGGTGACAGATGGTCACCAACACGTTGGTTGAATAAAACACTTGGTTATGTAAAAATAGTCTCTTCCATCTGTATATGATATAATTGTATTACTAAGATATTAGTTTAAAGAACAAGGAAATATCTCCCCCAAATGCTGTATTGTCAAATTTCATAAGAATGCTGATTTGCTGAAACAAAGTGGCATGTACTGTAAGTCTTGTATGTAACAATATTGTTACCTTGAAAAACAGCAAGTAATTCATTAGCAATTTATATAACAATTGAATATATGAGGCTGTGCTAATGTCGCAAATTTCTGACCAGTAACATTTCAACATGTCAAACTGATGATGTGATGGAAAATTTTCTAATTGACAGGTAGGTTTTGCGGGCAGACCCCGCCCCCTGCTTTGATGTCTGGAGGTGACGTCATGATTGTTAAATTCCTGTTGAACAAATGGCGAAGAAACGACGAACTCTTCACGGGATTCTCGGCTTCTTTCGAGGCAGTCCAACCTGGTAAGTTACCACAGAGTTATCGATCAGGCAAAAAGAATTGTAACAGTTGAAACTAAGACATTAAGATTTTAACCATGGTGACCTTATTCTGTCATTTTTAAGTCATCATTCAGTCTAATATGTAGTCAATCATACACCCCAATGATCCATACTTGTAATGTGCATATATATATATACATGTTGCATATATTATATAGCATATAATAGCATATATTAGGTTAATTTTAATAAATTGAATTTTGGCTGCAGTATCTGTCCAACATGAGGCATTGCTACATTGTAAGTTAAAAGAGGACATTGAGTCACAGACTTTCAGAATTTCATGATTGTGAAACTGAGATTAATTAACTGAGGTTAATAATTATATATTGGATGGGCAAAATGTGTCAGAAAGTTCCCATGAAAAGTTTGTTGAACTTTATATATTATTCCCTTCTGTTTAGAGTTGAACTCAGGCTGTGGTAATCTGGCCCTTCTCACCAGCCAGACTGGCACACTTGCATCAGTTAACTTCCCCAGCAGCTACAGCACTGGTGCCGCCTGCAAGTGGGAAATAGTCGGCACTAATGTCACCCTTTCCTTCCACAGCTTCCAGGTAAAAACTCTCATCTACTTCAGGGGTTATTTGGTGTTAAGTGTGCTAGTAGGCATTTGTGTGTGACAATCCCGCATTGTAAATATTGGACAGTGCAATAAGAAACTGCCTTGAGGTTAGTACGGTTACTATTAACTTACTAAGTGTTAGAAACCAAAGACTGTACGTCATCAATCGATTGTAGTGTAGATGAGTCCCTATGATTTTAAGTAGCATATTACGTTGCAATTGCATACAATAACTACTCAGTCTTCTGTAGAGTAGCATACGTTGCAATTGCCTATAGTGTTGATGATGCTTTGCTTACAAATACAATTGTTGGGTGATAGTTCACATTTCCATGTGTAAACAACAAGATATGATATACAAATGTGGCCAAAGGTTGATCTTGTATTATCTTATATTGCATATTTAAGAAATGAATTTAATGACTACAAATAGGAAAAGGTGTATTACAAGTCCTCCCTGCTATTCTGTTAATGTCTCTTCCTCCCCCAGGTGGGTGGTCCTTTCAGTGATTGTTCTGGGAACACCAATGACTACCTGGCTGTGTACGAGTCATCCAGCAGCAGAAAAGCACTCATAGGTAAGCTGTAGATAGTTATCAATAAAATGTCTTGGATTCGTAAGATCCTTCCAAAATTTAGTTATTTATTCCTCAGGTCAAGATCTTTCCTAATTAACAGAAAATTAGAATTTAGAATTAGAATTTATTTTTTAATCAATAGCTTGTTGACATTTTCAGTCAATAACTTTTTTTAGTTAGCAATAGCTTGTTGACATTTTCCGTCAGTAACTTTTTTTAGTTAACACTGGTAAATTTGACATTATGATAACATTTAATTCTTGCAGGTACGTACTGTGGATGGAACAAGCCTGACAACATCCACACGGACGGATCCATGATTGTCGAGTTTATGTCAGACCAGACTTTGAACGATATGGGTTTCTTCGCCACTTACACAGGTAGGACAAAATGTAGACCAATAACGTTTAACCATATTTATTAACCTTAATGATGATTTATTGAAACAAAGACCATATAGTAAAATGTGATAACACTAATTATGTTACATAGAAATTAAACTTGCAGTATTTTTCTTAACTTGCAATATTTGTTGTTATCAGCGACTGCTCCCGAGCCTACCAAACGCACCACGACAATTGGCGAGGAAGGCCGACCTTGGGGGAACGAGACTTCGACTGGAGTTCACGTCACCCTTGGAGAGCTTACACTTCTTAGTTGCCTCATGCTAGCTGTCAACCTTTAGTTAATTGTGCTTTTGATATCACGTAACAATTATAGAACATTCTATAATTTGCATCAGAATTTTATCATTTTGTGGCATTATTACTTGCAAATCATTTTACCAGACTACTTTAGTGTGTATGAAGGATTTAAAAATTATCTTGCTTGTTTGCACCCTATGTAACATTTAGTTCTGGAACTGTATTTTTTTATGAATAATATATTGATTGATACTGAAAAGTCGAAAAATGTATTTGTTTGAATCAGTCAACAAGACTTAAAAATCACAATCAGTAGTAAGACCAAGAAATTGTATTTTATTTTCAGTATCATACTACTAAGTTAATATGCCCAACCCATACATAATGTTAAGACTTTTGCACAGTGTTTTTCTGTAAGAGATCAAAACAACAATTCTAAGATCGATTTACATGGTCCATTCTTAGATCTGTTGCTACAAGTAAACCTTTTGTGTGTGGTTTCTTTTATTTGTTCTAAAGAAATATTAATTTTACAATTGAACAGATCTAGAATTTGTGTGGTTTTTGTCAGGTTGCAGTGAATACACTATATTTGTTTGTTGTTGGAGTGAACTAAATAAAGAAATTTTGTACAAACATGCATTTGCTCACAAATTTTGGTCACATTTTCTCCACAGAAACATACCATCTGAACTAAACAGCTATCAATATACAGACATCACTTTTCTACACAATAGCACTGTTTTTCAGGCTTTTTCAAAACATGTCTTTGTCATCTGAGTCATGTAACGTTTTCATCCTTAACATCAGTGTAATTGTGATACCCACACGGGTCACAAATGTCTTCATCCTTAATCCCGTAGTAGGTGTGATACCCAGATGGGTCACAAATGTCTTCATCCTTAATCCCGTAGTAGGTGTGATACACAGATGGGTCACAAATGTCTTCATCCTTAATTAACATCAGTGTAGGTGTGATGCCCAGATGGGTCATAAATGTCTTCATCCTTAACATCAGTGTAGGTGTGCCCAGATGGGTCATAAATGTCTTCATCCTTAACATCAGTGTAGGTGTGCCCAGATGGGTCATAAATGTCTTCATCCTTAACATCAGTGTAGGTGTGATACCCAGATGGGTCACAAATGTCTTCATCCTTAATTAACATCAGTGTAGGTGTGATGCCTAGATGGGTCATAAATGTCTTCATCCTTAACATCAGTGTAGGTGTGCCCAGATGGGTCATAAATGTCTTCATCCTTAACATCAGTGTAGGTGTGATACCCAGATGGGTCACAAATGTCTTCATCCTTAATTAACATCAGTGTAGGTGTGATGCCCAGATGGGTCATAAATGTCTTCATCCTTAACATCAGTGTAGGTGTGCCCAGATGGGTCATAAATGTCTTCATCCTTAACATCAGTGTAGGTGTGATACCCAGATGGGTCACAAATGTCTTCATCCTTAATTAACATCAGTGTAGGTGTGATGCCCAGATGGGTCATAAATGTCTTCATCCTTAACATCAGTGTAGGTGTGCCCAGATGGGTCATAAATGTCTTCATCCTTAACATCAGTGTAGGTGTGCCCAGATGGGTCATAAACGTCTTCATCCTTAACATCTTAAGTGTAGGTGTGATGCACAGATGGGTCACAAATGTCTTCATCCTTAACATCAGTGTAGGTGTGCCCAGATGGGTCATAAACGTCTTCATCCTTAACATCAGTGTAGGTGTGATACCCAGATGGGTCATAAACGTCTTCATCTTAACATCAGTGTAGGTGTGCCCAGATGGGTCATAAACGTCTTCATCCTTAACATCAGTGTAGGTGTGATACCCAGATGGGTCATAAATGTCTTCATCCTTTATTGCCCAGTATGTGTGAGTAGGCGAGCGGGAAGGGTTGCTCAGTTCCTGCAGATTGTTGCCGTTTGGAGGACCATCCAATAGTTCATTAGATGTTGGATACATCTGATTGCTCGTGAGATCCGTTACATTGATACCAAAATTAGTAACATTTGAACCATTAATTTTTGTAGCATTTGGTGCGTTTTGAGCAACACAGTTGTTACGTCTGATTTTGTACACGATAACCGCAATGATTATCAAACCAGAAGAAATACCAATCACAAGTGGGGTATATGGAAAGGCCATTCTCTCTGTAGTTTGCAATGTGACATTAGATTGCACTGGGGTGATAAATGTCTGATTGAGATGAGATCTTGTTGTTCTGTTAAGCTCTGTATCTTGGATGTCTTTAGAAGTAAAATCAATTTTAAGAGTGTAATCAAAGGTGGTCAAACTTGTAATGTTTGCAATGTCCCAGTTTTCTGTGCCAGACACATAGGATTGGCTGTAGGGCTCATTCCTGTTAAACTCTGTATCTTGAGACTCTTTGGAAATTTTTGGAGCAGGACACTTCGAATTGAAAGGTCTCTTAATACCATGAAACAATTTCGGAGGTAATAAGCCCCAGTCAGCGAAAAATACAGTGCACCAGTAATTTACCATGATGATACCAGGACCCCAAGCAGTTATCTGTTGATCAGTACCGGTAGTTTTGCTTGACTCTTTGCTTTGCTTTGAGTCATGTTCATTTTCATGGCTAGATACAATGGCAATACCACTAAGGTAACCACTGTCCAACATTGATATGTTTGTATTACTCACATTGACAACCTGCAAGCCAACACCACTTGTCAATGTCAAAGATACCCCATCGTGCCTAGCCAAAGCTTCAGGACATAGACTATAAACTCTCTCCTGGCGTGATGCAATTCTTTTTGCCGAAGTAGCGATGAGAACAAGAGGTTGTCGGATTTTGATGGGCCCAAACAGTAATGACGATAGCTTTGGTTTACATGCGTGTTCTTTTTTCCAGAAAATGTAGATGCGAAGCTCTTTAACATAATGCCATTTGACGTGAAACTCTTTCGTTGCTGGTTCATATCGCAGACAAAAAATCAAGTTATCAACTCGAACATTTGCCACCTGTTGTCTCCGAAATGGATCATTCTCTTCCAGTGCAAGGCTCCATTCTGTCTCCTTATATAGTAGTCCAAATCTGACAATTTTGAGTTGAAGTATTTCCTGGCTCAAGCATGTCAGAGGATTTTGGTTTAAAACTAGGACTTGTAGATCAACAAGGGAATCGAAGGCATTTTCTGAAATGAATTTGACTTGGTTGTAACTCAGATTCAGTGTTTGTAGGAAGGCAAGGCCACGAAGCCAATCCCTTGCAACCTCCGTCAGCAGATTGTTCGACAAGTCTAACAGATGAAGATAGGTGATTTGTTCAAAACAGCCAGGCTCTAGTTTGATAATGCGGTTATTTGAAAATGACAAGTCAACACCTTTTTGATCTGGACCATCCAAACCGGTGAACCAAGCACGCTTCAGCTGCGACAAGATATTATAATCGAGATGCACAGATCGAAGATGTGGAAAGTGGTCGAATACTTGATTTTCAATTGTGCTGATTCCTGCATGTACCAGGGCAATGACTACCAAGGAAGAAGGGTTGAATATCTGTAGAGTTTTTGACGACATTTTCCCAACTTTAACACCTTGCAGGGCGATCCACTGGGCAACCGGGAAGGATTCATTCGGTAAAAGTCGAACAGAAGGAAAGTTTGAATTTTCACGATCGCTCTCTTTGTTTGTGCAGAATACGCAAGTTATGTTATGACCAGTATAAAGACTCTCACGAACCTTGATATCGTCGGGCATACATGTTTCCACCAGTCGTACGGAGCACGCCCCTAGGTCAAGTGCTGACGAGGCATTACCAACAACACAAAAGATACAAAGGATCCAGCTAAGCCCCTTCATACTTGTCTTCCCTCAGTAGTGGTAGCTGATGATGATAGATTCTGAAGCTGCGTATCAGACTATATGTATAACGGTTTGACTGGTGATGACGGTCGTCTAATGTGAATGAGCTACTGACAGTCCCTTTCCCTGTCTGACACAAATAGCCTGATGCACAGACCTGATGAAGTGAGCAGAGTTGTATAAGCTGAGATGATGCAGTGCAGGCCTTTATGGTCATGCTGCTGGACCAATCAAAATGCATCTGTGTAGCTTTCATAATAGTTCTATCCAATCCTGTTATTGGTGCAGCTTTCATAATTCTAACCAATCCTGTCATCTGTGAAGCTTTCATAACTCACTTCTAACCAACCCTGTCATCTGTGTAGCTTTCATAACATTTACTTCTATCCAATCCTGTCATCTGTGCAGCTTTCATAACTGTTACTTCTATCCAATCCTGTCCCACTGCCCAAGGCCATTCATCATTATAATAAACATTAACTTGCCAACATGTGGAACAAACATTGTGTGGATATATATAAGAACATTAGGTCAATGAGTCTGTTATAAAAATATTGCCATCCAAAAAGTGATTTCCTTTTTAATAAATGTATCTGGGACAAGCAAAATTTCAGACTCCACAACAAGGATGTCAAGGATATTAAATTGATTTCTTCGCTTTCAATGGTTTACCCAGTGATAAAAGAATCACTAATCAACTGTAGCTGTTACACCAAGCTGAAAAATTGAAAATAAATTAATCAGACTATAACATGCAGCTTGCGGTCTTTTGGGATTCAGTTTATTTTGGAAAGTAAGCAGTCTTTCTGTATCTGTGGGAAACCTACAAGAGTGAATGGTTTTTGTGTACATCACATACAGGACCGAGTGTTTACACTAATTAATACTGACAATGTTGTTGTGTAGTAACTCACCTATATAGACAGTTGAGGGAGGTATACATTTTTTGAAGGTGACCCCCATAACTTGTGACATTTTTAAATCTTTATCTAGAGTAATATTAGTTATGGTTTCTCCTTAATGGTTTTATCAAATTATACCTAATATAATTATTTACAATATGTTGGTGGGTGATGTGTAAGTGAAAATTAACACTAACTTTACAAGGCCTAATGCCCTAAAAACAGTTGCTTCAGTCTGAACCATTGTTTATTTTCCTACACATACTTGGCATCATTGAGTAGCCAGGTGTAGTCTTGTTCTTACGGTAACACCAAATACTGGCTAGCACGCAAGGCACACAGACATTTGGTACATCATGGCATACATGACTGTCACAATTTTCTTAGGTTGTCTTTACATTCTGTTTCCTGTTCAATCATCAGGTGTTTACGGATTCACAGGTAAATCAGGCACTTGATATTTCATGCAGTCTAAAATATGATGCTTTGGTTTGTGTTTATAGTTAATACTCGTCAAATCACTTGCCGTCATGCCAGTAGTATTTAAGCACAGTTTGGCAGAATAACATAATAAATATAAAGTGCACCCATCTTGGATTTGTTACAGTTTTTTTATTGTACCACATATTTGAAAACGTTTAAAATATATAATTCCCAAAAACATTATGCTTATTCATAATGAAGAGAGCGTCCTATTTTCAAGTGAAGGGGCACAGTTTCAACATGATTAAAAAGTGACCTTCTTATTTGTACACAAAAATGATCACGCAAAACTTACATATCATACTTATCAAATTCCTTTCTGACCCTTAACTTTGATTACAGAAAATGGCAACTTGCCCGACAGCAAGGTGGACCAAACTGAAATAACAGACAATGTTACAGAGTCTATGGAGGATGGTGGTGTGCCATTCTTTGAGTAAGTAACAGTTTGTGTTTTTAAGTAAAAATAGAAGGTCTAGCTGCAACTTTTTTTAAACCTTTAGTAAACTGAATTAGCTGTTTGGCTAACAGTTGTCTATTGGTTATGGGGTTAGTCAGTATGGAGGTTATTGTCACCATTTCCAACATTAAAACAGTATTTTGCAGCCTCTGGCTTTTCTAATGCAATGTAAAGAAAGTGTCAAAATATCAATCAGTATGGTAGTGCAAAATGTAACATTACAACTAACAGCAAATTTAGCACTAAGACTACTAGCCTAACTAAAATCACGCTCCCAGTGGCTAATTGACTTTAATCAATTGGTTCTTGGATTCGCCTGCTTAATCATTTTTTTCTGATTTGCAAAAAATATTCAGGTTCTGAAACATGGAACTCCAAAATGCTCATATTTTAGCTCCAACAGTTGAAGAAAGTCCTTGTCTTCCTAGTTGTTACAGTTTTTGCCATCTATTAATGCAGTGGTTTGATTAAAAGTTAAAAAAATTATTGTATGAAAATGATAATAAACCAGCCTGGTATGTTGACTTCACGGCTCCTATCATAATCATTTGGGGCTATCATAGGATGCCTAGGCCTGTTTGTTTTTTTCGTCCTGTCGCTTCATATTTTTTCTGAAAAAAATCCAAGAACGAACAAAATTAAATTGGTGTGGCCTAACTGGTCTCAAAGGGAGTCCATCTTGTGTCCCTGTCAGCAAGTTTAGATATTGTGTGAAGCTTAAACTATGGCCACGGTACATGTACTTTGCATTTTCTATCAACCCAAAATACCTGTATCAACTTAAAGTGTACATATGGCTCAATAGTTGAATTCACTGATGTTTACAACCTGTTTTCTAGTGGTGACTATGATCTCATGGATCTGACAGCAGACACTACATGTATCCTGAACTTTCTGGAACAAGGCGGGGATGAAAGTCTCTTAGGTAATAAACAGCAATATTCTATCATGACAAATTTCATACAGTGGTTTGAACGCTCAGTGTTGTTGCTACATTGTTTTCAAAGCTGAATTATGTAACATTAGGACAATACAAAAGAAATTTTCTGGCCATTTCTTTACAAACTTTAAGTTGAATCAACCCTACTCCATTGTAAAAAAGTGCCATTCAGGAAGTCGAGGTGCCAAAATATGACACCTACGACTGTGTTTAAAACTTATAAAATAAAAGTCGGAAACACAGATGTTGGCCATGTTTGTTTACATTCTGGTAATTTGTGGTGGTACTACAAACTGAGTGTGCCTCGTTTGGGCTGTTTTAGTGGCAACCATTAATGTAAGAAACTGACATAGTTGCACAAAGATGTTGAAAAGTGGAAGCAAATTACAATCACAAGAAGATTTTTTTCAATTAAAATATTTAAATTTTTGGTGTAAAAATGTTACATAATGCCCCTTTAACTTGAAATATGGAACATGGTAGGATTCAAAATTTCCAAAAATGCATTCCTGCATGCATGCATGTTGGGTTGTACAAGTTATATAATTACTTAGTAAGTTACTTTTCTTGAAAGCAAATTTTACATACACTTACAGGAGAGAGAAATAGTTGAATACGACATGTAGGGTAAGCTTAGCCATTGTTCTTTGACAACACATTAAAATCAAATTTCCTGCAAAATATTTCTTAAAAGCTGAGTGACCATGTTCAATGTTTATAGTTTAACTGTTTGTTACTTTGTCCTGTTCTAAATTTAGATGTAGTTTGCCCCAACAAGTGGCCCATTGAAATTGATGAACTGGTTGAGTCTGCTTTGCCGGAGGAGACTAGTCCTAAAGATGGTGGCATGGAGTCAACGGACATTGGCACATCCCAAAACCCTAGCAGTGACCATGATATTGCAGCCTTAACAAGCAACCAGGACCATTTTGAGGACACCAACCTGTTAGCCATAGAAGAAGTTGCAGTGCCAAGTGTCTCTACCCAAGAGTTACAGAACAATGGGTTACAGAACGCTGAATACTTGGATTTCTTTGCAAATAGCGCGACAGCCACGGCAAAAGCTAGTGAGTCTTCAACAACAGAAACTAAAGGAGATGCCACCATCTCCTTGGCATTAAAGGAAGAAGACCTACCTGTGTCATCTGATGGGCGAAAGTCTGCACTTGCGTCTGAACTGGATAACATTTTGATTGACAGCTACGGTGACGGTCCGGCTGCACCTGACTCCCCATCATCCAATGGCTTGCAAGGAGACACAACCCAGCTGAAAGAGGATGGAAACATGTCATTGGTCAAAGATGTGAAAAGTGACCTTGCTCTGTTGTCCATTCAAGAGGATGCAGTCCCAACAAATGTAGTTAAAAACAACACATTGATGAATGAAGGAAACAGTGGAAAACAAATGCTTGAAGAAGATGCTAGAAAATCCCACCAAGTAGCTGCCACACACACTGAAGGTGAGCTAAACTTCTATAATAAGTGGTAACAACTTTAAATTTCTGTACGTAGAAAGGGAGAGATTGTCTCTTGTACAATGTTTGCAATTACTATTTCTAATCAAAATATTGTATGGTAACTGTAATTAGGTTTGATAATAAAACACAGGAATGCCCTGGTCAGATTAAGCTTAGTTTTTGTAGAGTCATAAGTAAAACATGAAAAAACTGTATCAAGTATATCAATGGTCAAGCAGTTTAGTTAAAAAATGTCGAAGTCACACCTTATGATGTATATCTCCATTTTTATAGCCCTTGGGCCACACAGCTGTACAAGCACTACTGTAACAATACACTACAATAAGTCCACTGGTAGTGGTGTGTGTTCAACTTTCACATGCTTACCCGTAAATGCTAAGCAGAGAAAGCAGTATGAGTATACAAAGTTGTACATATGTTTTGCTAATCCTTTTCATTCTAGACTTTGACCGTCACGCCGTGACCATGATGGCCGTGGAGCTGTCTGTGTTCCTGGGCAGTTTGTTTGCGCTTGGAGCCTTCACTCTCTGGCTGTACTACAGGTCTAAGAACCGGGACGAAACCTCCCCAACAAGTTGGTTATCTGACTTAATGGTTATCCCCCGGCCGTGGCGCCGGTGTAACAAGGCTAGGCGCTTCAGCTGGGATTGTATGGAGTTTAGCAAGATCTAAGACAGGAGGATAGTGACCCTTTTCAAGAGCAGGAAACAAAAACTGAAGTCACATTGTGTACAACTTAAGAAAGAACTAACTTACTAATAGAAGTTGTCAGGAGAAACACTTGAGCAACAGGATTCCTAGAACTTATATCTGAGTGTGTACAAAGTCTTCTTTGAGTCTACTCTGGCCAACAACCAATCAGGCATTAAGCAAGACATTGTTATGTACATTTGTACTACTAAGTCTTACATAATGATGTATATGAGGTGAGAATTTGACTTTGGAGTAAACACGTATTTAGCATAGTATAGTGTTATGGTTTTCAATTTTAAGTTTAGCTCCCTTATAAGATCTTGCTTAATATAAAATGTTGAGATCATGTTGTTTTGTTATAATTGCAGATATAAAGCAAGAGGTTCTAAATGGAACAGTTGTATCCCTATATAATGATCTTACTATTATAATGGTTGATGTGGGTTTAAATCGTATCATTGTAGCCTATGGATATCCCTCAACACGTACCCAGCTAACTGAATCCACTGAATCATTATCCATTAACATATTCTCACACCATTCTTTCACTATCAAGAAAACTGTTTGAAAAGTGAATAATGTGTTGGACTTCTACAACTTAGAATAATGAGAATAATCACAAGGACATTTTTTAAAACAGAATAATCAGAATGCTTATCCTGAAGAGTTCTGTTGTCTTAATTGTGTTGCTTTCACTACTTAAAGACTACTAAAAGCAGGAGTTTTGTCTACTTCTGGGGGACAATCTTTGTTTAATGTCAGATTAAAGCAGACAATTCTAATACACAAGCAAAATTGGATCTTAAAGTTGTATATACTGCCTCACCTTGCTCTCAAAGAGGCTTAGCTACAAAGCACAATGCATTTTGAATAAAGAAATTAGGATGCATAAATTGTCCACAAAAAGCAAAATTGTAATTTCATAACCTTTTATTTCTCAGCTTGTGGCACAAACAATGAGTAAGTATCTTGAGAATTTGACACCCCTCCACCAAGAAACCAAAGTAAAATGATACATTTTATTCATAGATGGACGAAAACGCATAACACCTGACACACTTATTTGTCTATGCATGGCCTGTATGTGATAATGCATGCACTGCTCAAGTCTAGTTCCTAATTTTATCCTTCTGTTAGTCTGACAAAAGCAGCAGTAATCTGAGGAAACTGTCAGTTGTAATGTTTGTTTGTTTGTTTGTTTGTTTATTCATGAGATACTCAAATCAGCCTGCTGGCCACTTTCCATTGATGTCATGAGGGAAGAGGTCAGGGTCAGACAAAATGTAACAACATATGGGTTACATGGTTGGAGTCCTACCAAATCCTTAAACATATAGTCGTACAGAGTCAGATTATTATCGGTAGTATATCCACAGGATAGCAACAGTGACACAGGCAGTGACTGCAGCAATGTTCAAGATGATTTGGTCTCTCCTAGCCTCGTGTAACACATGCTTGTTGCTTGGTTGGCTTTCCTTGCTTGTCTTGCTTTCTTCAAGTCCGAGCATGGCCCTCCACAGTCTTTTATACCATGGACCTGAGAAAGGGAAAAAGCAGCACTTGAAACAGGGACTTTAGGTTTGAAGAAGGTCAATGACAAATAGTGTGTAGTAAAACTTTCCTCCAGATAAAAAAGACTGTATCTATATCTTCCCTGTATGTCCTACTTTTGAAGGTGAGATTTTTACAACTTTGTCAGCCCTTTCCCCTTGGCATGTATAGCCAGGTCAGATTGCCCTACATCCTTTATTTTCTGAAGAAAGAGTTAGCAAAACGTTGAATCGTAGTTTTGTAACCAAATTCATTAGATGGAGCGTCATGCTTGCAGAGGGATGGTAAGCCAACAAAGCCAATGCAAGTGCATTTTTTCATAAGGAAAATAAACTTTGAGAAAGGTCACCAAGGACAGTCATGACAGTAAATATGTCACCAAGGACAGTCATGACAGTAAATATGCCCCACAGGATAGCTGTGTCAGTGTGGATGTCATTCAGCAACAAGGACAGCAAAGACAGTAAAGGTGCCATACAGGATAGCTGTGCCAGTATGAATGTCATTCAGCACCAAGCCTTCAAGGACAGCAAAGATCCCACACATGACTGCTGTGCAAGTGTGAATGTCATTCAGAACCAAGGACAGCAAAGACAGTAAAGCTGCCATACAGGGAAACTATGTCAGTGTGCATGTAACTGTCATTCAGCACCAAGGACAACCATAACAGTAAAGATGTCACACAGGATAGCTGTGTCAGTATGAATGTCATTCAGCACCAAGGACAGCAAAGACAGTAAAGATGTCACACAGGATAGCTGTGTCAGTATGAATGTCATTCAGCACCAAGGACAGCAAAGACAGTAAAGATGTCACACAGGATAGCTGTGTTAGTATGAATGTCATTCATCACCAAGGACAACAAAGACAGTAAAGATGTCGCACAGGATAGCTGTGTTAGTATGAATGTCATTCAGCACCAAGGACAGCAAAGACAGTAAAGATGTCACACAGGATAGCTGTGTCAGTATGAATGTCATTCAGCACCAAGGACAGCAAAGACAGTAAAGATGTCACACAGGATAGCTGTGTCAGTATGAATGTCATTCATCACCAAGGACAACAAAGACAGTAAAGATGTCGCACAGGATAGCTGTGTCAGTATGAATGTCATTCATCACTAAGGACAACAAAGACAGTAAAGATGTCGCACAGGATAGCTGTGTTAGTATGAATGTCATTCATCACCAAGGACAACAAAGACAGTAAAGATGTCGCACAGGATAGCTGTGTCAGTATGAATGTCATTCATCACTAAGGACAACAAAGACAGTAAAGATGTCGCACAGGATAGCTGTGTCAGTATGAATGTCATTCAGCACCAAGGACAACAAAGACAGTAAAGATGTCGCACAGGATAGCTGTGTTAGTATGAATGTCATTCATCACTAAGGACAACAAAGACAGTAAAGATGTCACAAAGGATAGCTGTGTCAGAGTGAATGTCATTCAGTACCAAGGACAGCAAAGACAGTAAAGATGCCTTACAGGAAAACTATGTCAGTGTGAATATAACATGTGAATGTGAATTCAGCCCCAAGGTCAGTCATAATGGAAAAGATGCCACACAGGAAAGCTATGTCAGTGTGAATGTCATTCAGCATCAAAGACAGTCGTGACAGTGAAGATTCCACACACTGGAAGCCGTGCCAGAGTGAATGTGAATGTCATTCAGCACCAAGGACATAATGCCTGCTGTGCACCTGCTATGCTATGCATTTCTGCATACCTCATCATTTAAGAAGCACATGCAGCATTGCGTACCTAGAACAAGTGCAGGTTCACCTTCATCCACAGCTGCAAGGTCGCATGCAAAACTCAGCATTGCAGTTGTGCAAAATATCTGACATTTTTTCTCACCATCATTTCTTATGTTTACATCTGTTCTTTTTGCCACAGTAGGTTGGTTGACATTACCGCTTTCTGAAATCTCCTGTGAGATACTTGATTCACTCAGACCAGTTCCGTTTAGCCTTGAGAGTTCCATGGGTGGGCTAGGAGCTGTTGCCTCTGCCGCTTCAGGGTTTTCCTCCAGATACTCCACGGTGCTGTGTCGGGTCCACCAAGTTAGCCTGGCAATCTACAAAGCCAAGATAAAATTAGCCTTGCAAAAGTTCAACAGTGAAGAGATGCATGGTATATTACACTTCTTATTGACTTGGGTGATGTAAAATGACATTGGCTAACAGCAATGTTCACCCTCCCAACAGCTACATGAAATATCATACATTCACAAATATTTTTAAATGGATACCATACACACACTCATAACAATGTCAATCATTCTCAAGGACATATACATGTAAAAAAATCTGTTTCAACAATGTGGGTGATTACAAACCTTTTGATTTCTATGTACAGACATAATTTAAAAAAACTATTTTGTCACTCTCTTTTGACAAAGTCTCAGTAAATGGATAGTAATGATTACGTATATGATGAATACTTGTTCAGATACACATATGTATGTACACTGTCCAAATAAAGACAGTCTGATATCAGACTCACAAGATAGTAAACATACCCAAAACAATACAAAAAGTCATAGAACACCTTGTTCTGACAAAGACTGAGTACAGTCAGACTGACTGACAACAATTGTAGTGACATTTAGTCTTTGCTGACAGTCATACAATGGCAAAGTAAAACTATAATCCACAGAGTAATACTTACACTTTGTTCTGACAAAGGCTCAGTGAACAGACTGACTACAATAGTGACAATGCCCACACTAAGGAACAGGATGATGTTGAAGTACAGGAAGTGTAGTTTTACGACGTCAGGTCTTGTGTCCACGGTTGGACAGGTTGGTTTGGGATAAACAAAGTCCAGAGTCAGGCGAATGATTCCTACGCCAGTTCCAAACATTGCACCCCAAAATGCACCCTGTTAGAAACAATTAATAGATGTTTACAGCCATTATAGAATAGAAAAGAAATATTAAAACAACAAAACATGTATTACGTTTTCTGACACTGACACTGAATCACATTTATCATCCATAAAACAGTTACAATTTCAGCTACTTCTGACTCTTCATATGAAGTATTGCAGTTTTTGTACTTTCTGTATATAGAATTTATTCCTGTTTTTATTGCAATTGCTAGAATGCAACAAGTGGCAACATGTGGAAAAATCTATTGAACCATAATTACCAGTCACCTAGCTAGTGTTTTACTTTGCATAAAAAGGTAAAGCAGTCATCCTCAACTGAGGTGAAGCATGATGCTGTTTCAAGTAGCCTAGTAGTGCAATGCGGCTTTGCTAGGGCTCACATTTTCATTTAAGTACACAGGGTCATCCTTACATCTGAGTTTGTCTGTTGGATTCTTTTATGTGCAGATGTTTGATGACTTGTCTAAGGCTTCCCTATACATTGGAGTTAGCTTTATGTGACTGTGCATTCAAAAGGGGTTGTGTGGCGCAGCGGTAACGCGTTCGGCTCAGGGCCAAGGGGTCCCGGGTTCGATCCCCACCCTTGTCACCGATCTTGTGCCCTTGGGAAAGGCACTTTACAGGACTTTCCTTACTTCACTCAGGTGTAAATGAGTACCTAGCTTCGGTTAGGGACGTCCCTCGGATAGGACATAAAATGGAGGTCCCATGTTTGGGGAGAGCCACACCTTGAGCACGTAAAAGAACCGGGCCACCACACCTTTCGAAAAAGAGTACGGGCATGCCCCGGTGTGCGATGGTACAAATTCTACTGTCTGGGAGTTGGTGATTCACTACAAATCACCTGAACGGAGGCCTGGCGAACCCCGTCTGTATCAGCCAAAAAATCTCAGAGAGGAGATAGGCGCCGCCAAGATTATAAGCCTGATGAGTCATCATGGCAAGTCGATGCGGTCCTCCTGCAAGTCGGATCGCAGTCGGGCCGATACCTCAGGCAATACGGAATACACCGTGTTGTATTCTATATGTACATTGGATACCTCCCTTACACAACATTGTAACTTTACCGGACTTTGTTAGAGTTTATATTTCCCATTGTTACATTATGTGTAATGTGAGCTTTTAAATGTGAGATTTTACTTCTATTTTAAATAGGATATGATGTGATGACCTGTTACCTTTATATTGTAAATTCCGCTACTATTCTAGTATTTTTAATTCTGAGCTGGATACTTTAACATCGTGTTGTCAATGTCGACACCCCAATCCAGCCTATGGGCTGCGAGAAGTGTTTGTCATGCGAGTGAGAACAAATAAACCATTACTACAGTACAAATACCTGCTCAGTAGTTCTTGTCCAGAGAATGGCCAGTAGGAAGATGGCAGCCATGGATGGAGTCATGCTACCTGTGATGAACTGCAGGTAGATGAAGAGCTGGGCTCCCTGGGCACCCTTGACAAAAGGGATCCAGGCTATACTCACTGCCACCATCACTAGGACTGTGACTCTGAAAGAAAATGTTTCAGGAAGGTCTTGTCTTTAAAAATATCATAACAGTTAGTTACTATGGTTGTTGCTGTGATACTGCTGCTTAATAAAACTGGGACAGGATCATATTAAGTTCCAAATGAAATGCTAGCCTTGCAATTTTGCACAATATCTGTATTCGATACCGTCAAAGGCTGACGAATCTTTTGTTTATACCACAACTGTGGTGTGTGGTGCAGTTTCCACAGTACAGGAATTGCCCATTTTACAAGCAAACTACATGTATTAACACACAATTGTGAGGATATCATTCTACCATATCACACAATAAACCAAATGTTACAAAAGAATTATTTTACTAGATACAATTACTTCTTCATTAATCTCTGAATCCTTTTGCTACT
The DNA here is from genome assembly GCA_013266295.2 of Branchiostoma floridae x Branchiostoma japonicum. Lineage (NCBI taxonomy): Eukaryota > Metazoa > Chordata > Leptocardii > Amphioxiformes > Branchiostomatidae > Branchiostoma > Branchiostoma floridae x Branchiostoma japonicum. Next base: position 25,223,588 of record CM023834.1, on the reverse strand, counting down.
TTTTAAGCGAGTAAATTAATGTCAAACATCTTATTGTTAAAGGAGCATTATGTGACAGTTTTGCACCAAAAATTGAAATATTGAATTGAAAAAATATTTGTCTGATTGTAATTTACTTCCACTTTTCAACATATTTGTGCAATTATGTCACATTTCAGACATTTATGGTTTGTGCTTAAATGGCCCACATGAAGTGCACTCAGTTTGTGGTACCACAACAAACTTACCACAATGTAAACAAACATGGCTGACAGCTGTGTTTCCAACTTTTAAACACACTCGTAAGGCATCATATTTTAGCACCTACACTTCCTGAAAGGCACCTATTTGCAATGGAGTAGAGTTGATTCAACTTGCTTTATAAAGAAATGACCAGAAAATTTACTTTTTGTATTGTCCTAATATTACATAATGCAGCTTTAAATGTTGTGGGTTTTACAAGAACAGCTGACCAACCTGCCCACAATCATGAGCTCCTTCTGCGAGGCGTCCTTGCGGATGTTTCTCCAGACGTCCATGGTGAAGATGGTGCTGGAACTGTTAAAGACTGAGGTGAGGGAACTCATCAGGGCGGCCACCATCACCGACAACATCAGGCCACGTAAACCTGCACAGAAGGAACAAACTTTGGTCACTAGGCCATGAGATTTCCCCCAAAGACATTCTGTAAGGAGAACTGATCTCAGGAAAGAGAAACACCAGGCGGCTGCAGCTGCGGTTCAAAGATGTCTAATTATCTGCACTCTCACCACACAATGGAGATACAAGGAGGCGGAATGGGCTTGGTAAACTTTAATGTTGTAGACATGAGAATCCGGGTGGGAGGGTGGGGAAAAGGTTTGCTCGGCTAGGATCCACCACTCACCGCTACTTGTTTATACAACAGGAATGACCTCTGGGTCACGTGAGGTCAGGGTTATGCTTTGTGCATCTAATTACATGATTTGAGCTCCGCCCAAATATTCACAATTATCTGCACTCTCACCACACAATGGAGATACAAGGAGGCGGAATGGGCTTGGTAAACTTTAATGTTGTAGACATGAGAATCCACCAAGACCAAGCCCGGAGGGAAAGAGAGAGGTGGAGTGGGGGAGAGTGCAGTGACTGGAGTAGAGGGGCGGAGCGTCAACTACAGGTGTAGGAACAAAACTCAGTAGGTGTCCTATCGACCAGGGCGGGTAACACTATAGTATACAGAAATAGGTAACCGTTGAGCGGTTGAGATAAGACAAAGATACCAGAGTCTGGCGTGACCGAGTACACATCAGTGAGCTGTCGGCGCGATTGAGTTTGTACAACCTTAGTAAACTAGCCAGAATAAGCTACCTGGCCGCAGTATGCGTAATAAAAGGAGTAACATTACCAGAATAAGTAACATTCATAGAATATTGCAACATTGCTAGAAGTAGCGCTAACGGTGAGAGCTGACCTTACTAGAACGTTAGTTACGTCATCATAGTATAAGTGACATGAATAGAGTACCATTACGTTGCTAGAAGTAGTGCTAACAGCGATATAGCTGACATTAGGAACATAAGTTACATCATTGTAAATAAAGTGCCATGAATAGAGAACCGTAACATTGCTAGTTGTGCTAACAGCGATATAGCTGACGTTAGGAACACGAATTACACCATTGTAGAATAAGTGATATGAAAAAGGAAAGAACCGTGACATTGCTAGAAGTAGTGCAAACAGCGATAGAGATGACGTGAGAAACATTAATTACATCATTGTAAAATAAGTGACAGGAATAATCTAGAGAACCGTAACATTGCTAGAAGTAGTGCTATCAGCGATAAGGCTGACGGTAGGAACATTAGTTGCATCATTAATAAAATAAAGTGTTAGTAAAATAAGTGACTGAATAGCGAACCGTAACATTGCTAGAGGTAGTGCTAACAGCGACATAGCTGACATTAGTTACGTCATCGCCGACGAAGTAATGACCGGTCCGCTCGTGCGGAGATCTGACAAGAATACATCCTCCTGCGAGGAGAGGTACCGGAACGCTGGTGGCAGCAGGTCCGGCCCGCTCGTGCGGGGTTTTGACAACAATACATCCTCGCGTGAGGACACCGCTCGTGCGGGGTTTGACAACAATACATCCTCGCGTGAGGACACCGCTCGTGCGGGGTTTGACAACAAGACATCCTCGCGTGAGGACACCGCTCGTGCGGGGTTTGACAACAATACATCCTCGCGTGAGGACACAGCACGTGTTGTAATAGAGAAACTACTACTAGTATTCATCTGCAGGGGGAAGCGACACGAGTCCGGCGTCTGAGCCGGTAGCTGGCATGGAAGCCAGAGCGACACGAGTCCGTCGTCCGAGCCGGTAGCTGGGGTGGGAGCCAGAGCAACACGAAGTCGGCGTCTGAGCCGGTAGCTGGCGTGGGAGCCAGAACAACACGAAGTCAGCGTCTGAGCCAGTAGCTGGCGTGGGAGCCAGAGCAACACGAAGTCGGCGTCTGAGCCGGTAGCTGGCGTGGGAGCCAGAGCAACACGAAGTCGGCGTCTGAGCCGGTAGCTGGCGTGGGAGCCAGAGCAGGACGAAGCCGGTGTCTGAGCCGGTAGCTGGTGTAGGAGACAGAGCGACGCGAAGCCGGCGCTGGTAGCTGGTGTAGGAGACAGAGCGACACAAAACCGGCATCACGGTGCGTTGGCTGGGCTGACGCGAGTTCGGCGGTTAAGCCGGGATGACACTAAGCCGGTGGCTGGGCCGGGCTGACACGAGGTTGGCGTCTGAGCCGGAATAACACGAAGCCGGCAGCTGTGCCGGAATGACACGAAGCCGGCAGCTGGGCCGGGGTAACACAAGGTTGGCGTCTGAGCCGGAATGACACGAAGCCGGCAACTGGGCCGGGCTGACACGAGGTTGGCGTCTAGGCCGGAATAACACGAGGCCGGCGACTGGGCCGTGCTGACACGAGGTTGGCGTCTAAGTCGGAATGACACGAAGCCGGCGGCTGAGCCGGGCTGACACGTAGTTGGCGTCCGAGCCGGGAGACACGAAGCCGGCAGCTGGGCCGGGCGGACACGAGGTTGGCGTCTAAAAAGTCGGAATGACACGAAGCCGGCGGCTGGGCCGGGCTGACACGTAGTTGGCGTCCGAGCCGGGAGACACGAAGCCGGCAGCTGGGCCGGGGTAACACAAAGTTGGCGTCTAAAAAGTCGGAATGACACGAAGCCGGCGGCTGGGCCGGGCTGACACGTAGTTGGCGTCCGAGCCGGGAGACACGAAGCCGGCAGCTGGGCCGGACGGACACGAGGTTGGCGCCTAAGTCGGAATGACACGAAGCCGGCGGCTGGGCCGGGCTGAAACGTAGTTGGCGTCCGAGCCGGGAAACACGAAGCCGGCAGCTGGGCCGGGGTAACACAAAGTTGGCGTCTAAAAAGTCGGAATGACACGAAGCCGGCGGCTGGGCCGGGCTGACACGTAGTTGGCGTCCGAGCCGGGAGACACGAAGCCGGCAGCTGGGCCGGACGGACACGAGGTTGGCGCCTAAGTCGGAATGACACGAAGCCGGCGGCTGGGCCGGGCTGAAACGTAGTTGGCGTCCGAGCCGGGAGACACGAAGCCGGCAGCTGGGCCGGGCGGACACGAGGTTGGCGTCTGAGCCGAATGACATAAGCGAAGCCGGACTAACATGTGGTCGGTGTCTGAGCTGGATAAACACGATGTCGGTGTATGAGCCGGAGGACACGAGGCGGTAGCTGAGCCGGACGAACACGAGGACGGTATTTGAGCCGGACGAACACGATGTCGGTGTCTGAGCCGGAGAACACAAGGCAGTCAGGGCTGAGCCGAGGAACACAAAGGCAGTGTCGGAGCTGGACTAACACTGGGTCGGCGTCAGAGCCGGAGGACACGAGTCGGTGGCTGAGCCGGACAAGCACAGAGAACGCGAGGTGGGTGTCTGAGTCGGATCCCGTGAGTCACTGTTGGGAAGCCAGGGAACACGAAGCCGGCGTCTGAGCCGGTAGCTGGCGTGGGAGCCAGGGGAACACAAAGCTGGCGTCTGAGCTAGAGCAACCTGGAGTCGGCGGTGGAGCCGGTGGAACACAAAGTAAGGCGTCAGAGCCAGAGCAACTTGAGTCGGCGGTGGAACCGGAGTGACGCGAAGTCAAAGTGTAAGTCGGAACAGTCCGAAGTCGGCGTTTAAGCTGAGTTGGAGCAACACGAAGCCGGCGGCGGAGCTTGGGGAACCGATATATGGCTGTGGAGATAGAGTCACATTTATCCGGCGTCTGAGCCGGGGCGACACAAAGTCGGCGTTGGCGCCAGAGCAACACGAAGTCGGCATCGGAGCAAGAGGAAGGCGCGTTTACACAAACGCGGCGTCGGAGCCGGCTTCAGAACCGGGGCAACGCGAAGCGTCTAAGCCGGAGCAGATGGCGTGATTGCGAGAAAGTTGAAGTTGACCCAAGTCTCAGAAAAATCGGTCCAATACTAGCAGCTGTTCAACACCCTAGTGGCGAGTATGGCTGGTTTGGGCGCAACGCGAATCCCAAATGAAGCCGTGATTCTATTGTAGAAGTCCTCACATGTCGCGGTCGAGAACGTAAGTACAACAGGCCGTACAACTCAAGGTCCTACAATATGATTATAACAAGTCCTCACGGGTCAAGGTGCTACAATAGGAATATAACAAGTCCTTACAAGTCCAGGTGTAGCGTGCTACAGGATACATCGTAATGACCGGGCGCTACAATATAATGATAACAAGTCCTGACCAGTCAAAGTGCTACGCTATAATGATAACGAGTCTTCTGAAGATCAAGTTAAGTTGCTACAATGTAATCATAACAATTCTTTGCAAGACAGGATGCAACAAGATAAGTATAATAAGGCCTCACTAGTCCAGGTACTGCAAGACAATCATAACAAATGGAAACAAGTCCCCACGAAACAAGGTGCTACCATATAATCATAACAAGTTCTCACAAGACAAGGTGCTAAAATGCAATGACAACGAGTCCTCACGCACAGAAAGTGGACGTGGTCACGTGGACGGCGGCGGAGCTCGAGGAGTCAGTATCTGGGATGTAACCATAGTCTTGATGTTGTCGTGGTGCACCGGCAAGCATATAGGCACAGAACGTACGACCCGAGTGACGTGTGCCGGCATCCGAGCCGGAGGAAACCTATATGGTGACCAGGAGCGTGACGGGGCGCCCTTTGATCAATGTGAAACGAATACAAACACAGGGAACGGGCGTGTCTCATTTACACTGTGAAAGCGTATACGCTAAATTTGTCCGCAGGACCTACCACAGGCGGCGTCTGGTCTGGTGTAGCTGAGAGCATGTTGCTACTGTTTGTCGATGAATCGTCGTGTGAAGGAGCTCGATGTCCGGAGCATAACTTGTGCGTACTAATGTTCGTGAGACTCCACCGTGGAGACTCTGACGTCCACTAACTCCCTGTTGGAACGATCCGTGCCCGCAGAGAACGTAAACAAGGGGGCCTGCTGGAAGACACAATCCCGGCCGCTCCCGTTTCCAGGGCAACCGCCCGTCTGGTCGCTTAAACCCGGCGCCGTGGGCCTAGCGGGGTGCCGACACGTGGACAAGGATGCGTGTGGGATGAGAGCGGAACTCGCCATCTGGACAGCTAGGTGGGTGGCCCGCTTGCATTGTCAGATCACAGAGCAGATTTTTGTATCGAACGATAATCTGAATTCCGTCAAACATGGAACTTCGTGACGTAATCCCGCAAAGGAGTTGTTGGGTAACTTGTCCGAGTAAACAAAGGAATCGTGGCCGACGGGACGAAGATGAACTCAGAATGTCAGGCCATCTGTTTTCTTACTCCATGGTCAGGCGGACAAAACCGAAAGCTGTGGAGTATACAAGTCAAACTTTAAACCAGTCCGTACTCACGTTGTTTGGTTGTTCACGCGGTCAGGATCAAGGTGAACGATGTGAAGCGTGCACTGCATTAGTCCACAGTCTGGGTCTCCAGTGAGCAGCCGGGCACGCATATGATATGGCGCCGCTGGCATGGGCGATCTGCCACGTGAATGCTTGGATTCTGCAGCTGGGCGCACGATCTGGGACAGTTCCCCTCGCTAGACAGGTTTAAACGGCTCCTCTGCATGTACTTAAGTCCATGACTATTCAGGGCATAATGGTGTTGAGAGCGATGACGATAGAAAGGTGGAAATGGAAAAGGTTTGCTCGGCTAGGATCCACCACTCACCGCTACTTGTTTATACAACAGGAATGACCTCTGGGTCACGTGAGGTCAGGGTTATGCTTTGTGCATCTAATTACATGATTTGAGCTCCGCCCAAATATTCACGAAAGAGGGACTTGAATTTTAGGCTCAACATTAACGCAGAGCACTGGGAGGACCTTGCCAATGACCAACCCAGCTGGAGGTCCACACTGTCCAGGCAGCTACAATCTGAAGAAGCTAGACTGATGCCCAGAAGAGAAGCAGGATCGAGAAAAGAACTTTGCAACAGACCTGAGTCAGCTTACAAATGTGTAAGAGACTGTCATTCATTTTGTTCAGCTGTAAGGGCTGATCAATTAGGATTTTACCATGGTCAATATTGACTGAAGGAGTCCCTTATAATACTAGTAAGAGTACATCCCTGTTCTGACCCATCCAAGAGTGTCTTATCTCAGCCACAGTTCTTACTTTAAGCGAATGTGCATGTGCTCCTATTAGGTTCAGGTCTGAAACAAAATCACTGGACATGCTCACATTTATGTATTAAACCCAAAAGCACATATCAAGTTCAAACAACACCATGTTTTTCAACACTATCATAATATGAACAATTTCTAACTCACGGTGGGGCAGTAGCATGCCACTTCAGATTTAAGTGCCCTACTAGTACTTACAATCAGAAAGCCACCCTGATATTAGTAATTATAGGACTTCTCTGTGTAGCCTGGATGCCTGCATTTTCAGCTTAAGTATGGTTGGTCGCTTCCATGCATCAAGAAAACTTACTAAACCTCAGGCCTGCTAAAGCTACAAGGCTGGCATCTGCAAGGCTACTACAGTCTCTGTGCTACTCTGGAAAACAATGAACAGGAAGTACAGTAACACTGTGTGACCTCTGACCAGGAAGCGTGACCCTTGACCAAAAAAGTGTGACCTCTGACCTGCAGGCATGAGTCCCAGGACCAGCTGAGGGTAGGCCGTGTTGCTGCATCCTGATTGGCTCTCGCACACCTGCCGACAGATGATTGGGTCGGCACAGCCTACGGTATCTGGAGAAATGGAAGATCAAAGCTGTTAGCATCTTGGAACCAGTTTTTTTATCTCTCTCCCATTCAACTGCAGTACATATATTTGCTATTCACTTATAACTCAGGGTATGTTACATGTATTGAATGTTTCTGTTAGAGTGCTTATGTATAAACTTTCTCTTGTGCTCAATATGTTCATGGCATAACTTGGTTAACAAGTCTTGGATCCCTTCTATATCAAATTTCAATAACCTAACAGTAAATCTTGGCACACAGATGAGAAACTAAAATTTCTTGAAATTCGAAACCATGTTTAATTTGGTACTAACAATGTTTTACGAGTACACAGTTTCTTGATTTGATCAGAAATTTGAGACATTCTATTGACCAGCCTTATGTAGGATTGTATTGTTAGAACTAATCTACTAGTAAAAGCCAGCAATTTCTGGAATTTAATACATTAGACATATTAAATAGATTTTGTACCTGGGTTTAGCACTCGGCTGATCATTCCGGGCATGACTATAAGGAACATCGGCAGAATCTTCAAGAACATGGTGACCACACAGCCACCCTTGGCATGGGACAGGGACTCTGCAGCTAAGCACCTCTGTACTATAACCTGTAAAACATACAGTACATTCAACAGGTTATACATGGGTACTAGTAACATATACATACCATAGTATACATACTACAGGCCTGTGATCTCTGCATAAATGCACCTAACCATTCACATGTGGCCACTTTAGATTTTTCCCACTGACACAAGCAACACAATTCCTGTCTATAGAACAGAAACATCAAGACAATGATATAAAACTACAGATTCTGAAGTAAGTTTTATATCCTGTCCTTGGTACTGAAAAGTAAGTACATGTACTGGTATTAGGGGTTACAGCTAGATGGTGGCCACCTGTTTACTGACCATTGTCTTTTTTTCAGTGATCACTATAGACAGGTCTGACTGTACATTTCCCATGGATGTGTGCTACAGGTGTGCGCATGCCTAATGTATCGTACAATATTCCTAATAGTATATGTTTATTTTTAGTCTAAGTCCAACAACTGCTGGAGGTCACAATACTGTAACAGTTGCATAGTAAGTAATCAATGACATGTAACCTGTAAGTTGATATATTTTGTCTGACCCTGACCTCTTCCCTCATGACCTCATTGAAAAGTGGCCAGCAGGCTGATTGGAGAATTTCATGAATAAACAAAGCTCAAATAAACAAATAAACGAACAAACAAACAAACGATACTGTACCTGATCTGTACACCAGTACCACACAGATGATAAGAGGATCCCACCGAACCCCGGCCAGGGAAAGTCAGCTGTTTGCAGGCCCCGGAACATGTGTAAGGCATCAGAGGGTGGTTTGCCACACTTCTCCACCACACTGTGATTGCCGATGGTTGTGATGGCTTGTGGGTACTTCTCAAACAAGCCCTCAATTCCTCCAACGACATGGAAACCTGTGTCAAAAAATAAAAGTCAATGAGTTGGCAAGTTTCTTACACACTGGGCTCGAAATACCACCTGCACATGCAGGTTAGTGCAGGTATTTCTGGTGTCTACCTGCACCGGTCCATGTACTGGGTAGGTAATGCAGGTGTAGTTGAATTTTTATTTAATGCATTGACTGTTACCACCTTTGAGGTATAATAGAAATAATGGCAGTGACTTCTGATTCATACCAAACATTCATACCAAACATGTGGGTTACATATACATGTAGCATAATATACATGTAATTGTCAAATGAACGTTTATCATAGGGAGGATAACTCACTGCGTATAGCGACGACTAGAGCCCCAATAATCATTAACACCGTCTGCATTGTGTCCATCATCATCACAGCACGCAGGCCACCTGGAAACATGGCGAAGAACAGAAGTTAATGCTACTGTAAATTATGCAACTTTTGCAGTGGTTTTATTTAGCTGTAGGAGGAAAAGGAAAGTTTTAACAGTGTTTTAAATTTGCTTTTGAAACAATTCTGTAGTACAGCAATCATAGCAGGAAGACATATTTGTGGTGTCATGAATTCGCGAAGGAGGGGTCACAAAAAAATTTCAACTGACCATTCAGATAAGGATTAGATGTATCATCATTTGTATTCAATGCAGACAAATATTTGTGGTGTCATAAATTTGTGGTGGAGAGCTCACATGAAAAACTGCAAAAGTAAAATCATCACAAACATTTCAAGAAACTCCCAATCAGCTGGACTGAAAGACACAAAAACTCCTTTGTGGCAAGGGCCATGAAAGAGTTACAAAATCTAGGCTAAGGCTCATATTCCATGTCGTAGGAATGCCCAATGCACATTACCCTTATGCATACTATGCACTTCTTTTTATCACTGTGTGTCCATTATGTCAGAGGATATAAGAGGTTTTTATTATTAACATATGAAATGGGTTGACTCGTCAACGCACTTTTACCATATTTTAATCAATCGTCATGTAATGTAATATTTCTTAACTGATAGAATGTTGTTAATTGACAGAATTGTTTTTAAAAATGTTAAATCAACACAATTCAGTCGAGCTGAAGACTACCAAGTTGATTGAATAAAGTTTGAATTACAGTACCTGTGAGAGTGAAGAAACCAGTGATGATGATGAGTACTGCTACAGACAGGAACAGGTTCCAATCCAGGGACTGCTGGATGAACAGGGCACCTGCATACACATCCACCTGGCAGTGTGGGCAACAAAACTTCAGCAGGTGCAAACAGTTCAGTTGTACAGGAGATTAAAAATGGTCATAGTCAGGAATTATTGGACTAATACAGTTCCTCTGTCTGTCATCTTGTAATATTGTGTGTGTTGATGGGTTTTCCTACAATGTATGGAAATCAGAGTGCTGACAAGTTTTTTTTGTCTCAAAGTTTGTTTTTTTTGTCTCAGTGTATTTGTTGGAAGCTGCTCTTAGGGGACCCCAGAAAGTGCGAAATGGAACGAAATGGAACGAAATGGAACGAAATGGAACGAAATGGAACGAAATGGAACGAAATGGAACGAAAAGTGTATGAAGGAAAGCCGTTTAAGCCGTTCGTACGTTGGAACGGCGACGTCTAAATAGTGTCCGCTCGACGTCCAAACGGCAACGTTAAGATTGATGGTATTCTTAGAACCGCAACGACGTTATAAGATCGATCAGGGTACGTTAAGAATAAACTGACCGCAACGTTATAAGATCGATCAGGGTACATTAAGAATAAAGTGACCGCAACGTAACAGGTACGTTAACAGTGAGTTTTGAGTTGTGCAAAGGGAGCGGACGTGTTTCTTGTGTCTGTCTGTCCTAGCGATATGCCAACGGGGAGGAATCACCAGCCGCGTCCCTTACATGTAAACACAATGAAATGAAATACATTGTTTGTAGATAGGAAAATATAAGGAACGACGGAACGGAACTGTTTAAAATTTTAAATACAGAATGAGTGGTGAATGAATAATATGATGTGTTTTATTTCTTGAACCTATTCAATGCTATTAGATACAGCATAACTTATTTTTGCTGTGTGTGTGTGTGGCTAATTTCTTACTGAAAATGTGGGCACGGCGTGCAAAACCTGCGTTGGACGATATGCTATGCTAATCCGACGCGAATTGCACGAAAGCCCGCCATTTTCTCCTTCTTCCTTCCGTCCGTTCCCAAGCTGTACTGTGTACTAGTAAATTCCTCATGTTCGCACCTTCCTTCCACCAAACCGTGAAATACATGTCTAGCTCGTTCACACCTTCTCTTTGTTTCGTTGTGAACGAGGAAGCTGTCTTGTCTCCAGAGGGCCCAGCTTGAAAGTCTCTATCTGTTTTTGAATCGAGTTACACTCGTGACGCAGATTCATTAACATATCGTTAAAGGCCGGGTCCATTCTCCGACAGGGGTCCGGAGTTCATTGGTTGTATAAAAAGTCTTTGTTGGGGAGATATACACATGCTAAATACAACTCATACTATATATATATATATATATACTAAAACGTCATGTAAACAGGAAAGTCGGAGTTTGATTAAACCCGTCTGTAGCGCGCCAGGTCAGACTAGAAAAGTCCCTGTAAACACGTAATCACTGCCAGCCGTCAGTAACAATGGCGGATCATTTGCATGCGGGGGGAAGAATGTAGCTCCGCCCCAACCAACACGGCCGCTTGTAACCGAGTGTAGGAGGTCTCATTTTTCCTCTGTGAAAATTGACTAGTTGTGGACTAGTCCGGACTAGTCCCTTGACTAGTCCCAGTTTTAATGCCCAGGACTAGTCCCGACCTCAGACCTTTAGTGGTCCGGCAGGGCCAGGACCTCCCAGGACTAGTCAGGACTACTTGGACTAGTCCATTTTGGTGGATAGGACTAGTCCCGGACTAGTCCTGGGACCGGTCCCCGAACCGGTCCTGTGCGCGGCGGGAGGGCTGGGACCGGTCCTACATAGCAGGCTGTGCGCGACGGGCCGAGGCTGGGACTAGTCCTGGGACCGGTCCTAATAGCGGGCTGTGCGCAGCCCTGGGAATAGCAGCGCATCCAGGAATGCCCACTAACGTATCACAGATGCTGCAGGAGCATCTCACGTAACACCATTATGAGAGCGTCTATTGATAAAACAGTATGAATCTGAGTCTCTAAAATATTCAAGTTGTTGGGATGGTAGATACAAGACACCATGTATGTATTGTCTTATTTCCTACCCTTTTTTTAATACAAACAACAATACTTTCAGCTGTTAAGTACACAAACAAATTGAACAAGTTTATTTACATCAGAAAACCTACCTTTTTTAGTAATCTGCATGAGCAACATTAAGGTCTTTTCAGCATATTTGTAGTTCAGAAAGATTCCTTAAAGCTGAGTGGCAATTGAGTTGTTAACTTTCTTAATCTTGCTACCAACATTATTCAGTGTGCAACTGCAAACAGTAGCCTGTTTTCAGAGAAATTCACACTGGCTTAGGGGGTGGGGGGTGTTGAACTTACCTCGATCGGAAGTAGAATCTCCGTTTCCTGAGTAATCCCTCTTCCATACATGCTGTTGCTTTGCCATTGTCTTCACCCAGCCCCTCTTCTCCCTTTCTCTACACAAGTTTAGCTTGAAAACTGCCCCGAATGATTAAAACTCAGACACAAACACACAGAGAGAACTTACTTCACTGTTCCTCTGGTTGTCAGGACTGGCTTCTGGATTCAAATCTGGACCAACTGTTCTCTCATTACAAATGCACCAATCACCGATTTTGGTGAAGATCATGTGATATTCTCATTATCATATAACGGGACTAGTCCAAAGGGTTGTAGTCAGGTCCGGGACTAGTCCGGGACCAGTGGACCTGCTGGACTAGTTATGTCCCCGACCCCCAGGACCACCTCGGACCGATCTGTGTCAGACAGGACTAGTCCCAAAAGTCTGGGACCTGCTGGGACCTGCTGGGACCACCTCGGACTAGTCCGGACTAGTCAACTGAAATTTTCTTTTTACAGAGGTTACTTCCTTGCTATAATACACAGTAATAACGCTTGCCTCATGAACTATTGGTGAAGTCTGAAAATGAAATGTTACCGTCCAATTCTTGTTACCCTATAGTATTGAATAGGTTCAAGCAATTAAGGAGGTCATAGCAAGGATAGATACGTATTTAACCTCCTTGTTCAAGAAATAAAACACGTCACATCATTTATTTACCACCCACTTCTACATTTTAAATATTTCGCTATCAATTTCATTTCATTGTGATTACGTGTAAGGCTATGTTGATTTGACTATAGGGATGACAAAACTGATGCGAGCGTGCGAATAAAAAAAGGGTATGGTGAATTTTAGGCGTTCACCGTGTTTCTTTTCTTTAACGTTACCGCTAGGGCGGACGGAGAACACAGACTTTGACTACTCAACTCAAAACTCACTTTATTAACGTACCCTGATCGATCTTATAACGTTGCGGTCAGTTTATTCTTAACGTACCCTGATCGATCTTATAACGTCGTTGCGGTTCTAAGAATACCATCAATCTTAACGTTGCCGTTTGGACGTCGAGCGGACACTATTTAAACGTCGCCGTTCCAACGTACGAACGGCTTAAACGGCTTTCCTTCATACACATTTCGTTCCATTTCGTTCCATTTCGTTCCATTTCGTTCCATTTCGCACTTTCTGTACAGCGTGCTCTTAGCAATGGAACAAATGGCAAAAACTATGGTTTCCCAACTGATACTTGCTACTGTAACCCTGGAATAGAAACACTTTTATTTATTGATACCCGGTGTTGAAGGGACTTACAGATATCTTGGTCAGGATGTACATAAGGAGGGAGAGCACAGTGGCATAGACTCTCAGTCTCCTACTGTTGAACCTTTTGTGCAGGTACTCTGGGACTGTGTAGACCTGAAAATACATAAAGGAAACATTGTTTGTTGTGTTTATTGAATCGAGAAATCACAGCTAAAGATCAAAATGTTTCATACTCATAATATTTTGTATCCTTTAATTTTTTGATCAGTAAATTACAAGCATCATATCCTGACACTTCTGGATTCTCTTTCTATTTAGATGGTCAGTAGCAGGTGTCATACCCAAAGACTAGACTGTCATTGCTTTTGATTGGTTTATGGCAGGTGTTATGACAACTTTTGGCTCTACGTTCTGATTGGTCAATAGCTGGAGTATGACTTCAGTGTTCTCAATGTTGATTGGTTGGTTTATGGCAGGTGTTATGACAACTTTTGGCTCTACGTTCTGATTGGTCAATAGCTGGTGTATGACTTCAGTATTCTCAAAACTGATTGGTGAATTGCAGGAATCTTACCCCAGCTGCCAGGTAAACAGGAACAAACAGCCAGCCCAGGAGAAAAATGGTGAATATTGCCTGCATGGGGAGACAAATAAAGTAGCTTCAACATTTTTGCAAGAGTCCATATGTACATGATGATGAACTATCCTTCTGAAGCAGACAACTCTGAAGACACTCAATCAGATTTCTTAAGATGGTGTCTGATGATTTTGTAAAAGGTTGAAATGTTAATGTAAAAATCGGTATGCCTAAATACCTCAACCGCCCTCAACCCCCCTCAACCGCCCTCAACCCCCCACTTCCTGGGCTAATATGCAGTGAACATGTGCTAAGAACGCTTTTTAACGCTCTGGATACATTGCATATGCAATTATATATAGGAAAATCACTGTAACTCTGGCGTTTTACCAGTTTTTTTACGGTGCGCCGTGCGCCCGAGGAACAGGGTCCGCCATCTTGTTTGTTTACGTCGAGCCGCCAGAACGCATCGTGCCGTAAGTTTCAAGTCAAAATAAGGAAAGTGAAAAAGCTTGTGCAGCACGGAAAGTCAGCAGATATAGAGGGAAACCTCTTTAAACATCATGTTGTTGGCGGTGGATTTTAGCGCTCAATACTTTAGGGCGGATATTTTGCGAGGTGTATCACTCCCTAAAGACGGTAACTCCACTTATGATATATTAAAAGTTATAACTTGAAAGAACTCGCAAATTCTTAGACGTTCCTCTGTGAAAATCTTTGGGTTCAGAACCCTCCCGAACCCAAAATAACCCTAAGGTTCACGTCAGATTTTGAACCCGGAGAACCCGAATTAACCGGGTTCAATCTCCAGATGAACCCTGGAAAACCTGCCAGAACCCTCTTAAATACTATGTGATTTTTATTTATAATCGTATAGCCAATGTATACAGAGTGTAAACAAGGGTTCTTAGCACATGTACACTGCATATTAGCCCAGGAAGTGGGGGGTTGAGGGCGGTTGAGGGGGGTTGAGGGCAGTTGAGGTATTTAGGCATACCCTGTAAAAATGCAGGTCTGAAAAACAGAAATATGAGTTACTCTAACTATTTTAGGGGTACATTCTGTATTAACTTTCACACAGCTGACCACATGGAGTTGGAAAAACATACCTTAGTATAAAAGTGTGTACTAATGCCTTATCAACAATAAGTACTATAACAGACAATTCTACTTTACATGTTTTCAATTACAGATTAGATGTTTCATTTTGTGATGTTTCCCATGGTCTGAAATTTTTCCTTTAAAAAATACAAATACTGAGACCCAAAAGGAAGTTAGATTTAAACCTCAGTCTATCAAAGGCCTGGTAGGATCCCACTAATCTATAATCCCTATCCCATAGCTAATCCACATTGGATCTTTGAACTTTTGCACATCTTTTTCCCGAAATTTCACCAACACTTACGCTCCACTCAAACCCCACCACTGCTATCCCTGTAGCAGCTCCACTCCCAGCTAGACCGACAAAATGTTCACTGCCGATGTTACTACTGAACAGGGAACCTCCAACCTGGGTGGGAAAATTCAAAGTACATGGTCTGTCACAAGTATATAGGTGTGGTGCATGTTTTGACTAACTAGTTGATCATCTTCCACACTAACTGTGCACATTGACCTATCTCCCTGTTTCCTTATTGCATCTTTCTTCTTCTTCCTTATTACGTGCTTAACCTCAATAGGCTGAGGGCTCCAAGCACATTACGTACGAAGACATACAAGACTGCAAGGTTTTGTTCCACTCACACGGGGAAGAACCCCTACTCTTTTCGATAAGTGTTGTGGGTTCTTTTACGTGCTCGAGGTGTGACTCTCCTCAAACACGGGACCTCCATTTAACGTCCTATCCGAGGGACGTCCCTAACCAAAGCTAGGTACTCATTCTCACCTGAGTGAAGTGAGGAAAGTTGTGTAAAGTGCCTTTCCCAAGGGCACAACGTCAGGGCATGTAGGTGGGAATCGAACCCAGGATCCATGGGTTCCGGGCCGAACGCCCTACCATTACGCCACACGACGCCACGACGCATGGTAAACATTGTACATAGAATTTCAAAAATTGTTACTTTCCTAAACATTTCTCCAGAGTTATTACAGAAACAACTTATTATCAACTGTATAGTATACTTATAAATGATATTGGAAACATCATTTATCTAATAAGGCGAACTTACTAGTAGTTGAACGATATTTAAATCTATGAGTTAGGCGTTAAAAGTAGTCAAGGAGAGGTGATGAAATGAACTCATGGAAAAGCTCAAGGGGAATAAAAGCATTAGATTTCCCATCAGAACATAACAAAACCAGAACAAAAATCAGGTAAAATTAAAACTCATTCACACTAAGTTCTTGACTTAAAAGACATAACAAAAGTTGGTTTGATGTTTGCAGGCATATAACCAGCAAAATTAATGACGATATCATGTATCAGCCTCACGTGCGTCGATGATTTATATAAAACTTTTAAACAATTTAATCGTCTTGACATTATTGACATGTAAATTGTTTTGTCAGCCATCTTTGACATTACCTTATGTTTACAATTTACATGTCAATAATGTTTTTTTGTACCTTATGTTTACAATTTACATGTCAATAATGTCTTTTTTTCATATATATTGTGAGGCTGATACATGATATCGTCATTAATTTTGCTGGTAATATGCCTGGAAACATCAAACCAACTTTTGTTCTCGATTACATGTACTATGTAGTCTGAGTCATTACAGAATGTGGTTGACAGCCATATTTTGATCTTATATAATACAGTATTAAATGTCTTTAGTAAATTACATATCCTTTAAGGATTTTTATAACCTCCACTAAGATGCTATGAGGAAGATACAGACTACAGTATATGAACTCACCAAAACCCAGTTCATGTTCCTCCCTGCTAAGAAATAGCTGCTGGCACTGCTCTGGTGGTGTTTCAACATAGACTGGGAAAAGGTGAAAATATTTTTTATTGCTCAATTTGCCAATAGTAATAAAGATACAATTAGAAGATCATTCTATCAGGTACCTCATGTTGTGTTCTTTGATAATGTTCTAACCCCTCTTGGTCCACAAAAACTAGCTGTAGTATAACATGTACATGTAAATACTCAGTCTGGTACTCTCTTTCTTAGGTATGGGTGCAATTAAACATTCCTTTATATTCAGTTTTGTTGTAACGTTAATTATGTCAAAATCTATCACAAATTTCCACACAACTTTCCAACAAATTATGCCAAATGTGTCTATTTATTTTCTCATACACTGCCCTTTATATGTTTATGATAAAGTTTATTGCACAGCAAATTACAAGGTACAATGTATGGCATTTTCTGCAACACAAATAACTAGTTAGTAGTCTTAGAACGCTCAGTCTTACACATTATAATGTCTTCTATCAATATTATATGGCTTAGAATCTATGTGTAGATTGCACTAGTTAATGTAATTAGCTGGTAAGCAGTCATATACAACACTTTGCCTTACATTGTACCTGTTGCAGTTGTTGTGCAGACTATACTTTGACTTGAAACAAAAAGTAGAAAGCTAAAGGGTCAAATAGTGGGTGGGGCACACTGTAATTTTACATAGTTCAACGACCTTGAAATCGTCCAGCTAAGACAAAACTCTTACAATTCTTTAAGAAAGATGTCTTCCTTACCCAGAGTGCGATCCCCATGGTCAGGATAAGGTAGAGCACGACCACTGCGATATCGGGAGCGGTCACGCGCGTTCCCCGGGCTAAGACATCGACCGGGCCCGTCCTGTTATCGTCTGCAAGCGCTGAAATTGTTGAGGTCGACATGATGTTTCCCGGTCCCTCAGTCCCGGTTAGAAACGTTTAACGATGTAGATGTACCGTCCAAGAACTGGTTTACTTAAAGGTAAATCATACTCAAACGTCTTGATCACTCCTAGCAAGGAGGTTAACCCCCCTTGGTCCTAGTGGTTAGTCATTTAAAACGTTTGTCTGAAGCCGTGTATAGGTGTTGTTCAACCGGTTCTTCCACAACTCAACAGTGTATTTACATATATTTGCGACCCTACGGTAAAATTCCCTTGGGGACGATCGTAAATCATTAAAATATTTTGTTGGGATCTCGAATTGCAATATGGGATGAAACAATGAAATGGGACGATAGGAAAGTGACGTTCTTTTGCGGTCACGTACTCGGATCTACATCATCACCAAGGACATAACCAAAGATGGCTGACAAAACAATTTACATGTCAATAATGTCAAGACGATTAAATTGTTAAAAAGTTTTATATAAATTAACGACGGACGGGAGGCTGATACATGATATCGTCAAATGGTCATTAATTTTGCTGGTAATATTTTGTTCCTACAAACAGCAAACCAACTTTTGTTCTTATTGAACTGGAGAAGTTCTTCACGCCATGTGGGAGGGAAAAGGGTGTTTGGGTAGTCAAGTTCCGCTAGGCGGCGCCAATGCACGGTAGCCTTTTGGCGCATGAAACATGTGGCGCAGTGCCACTTCATGCCGATGTAACAGGCCGGACTATACCCCTAGCCTGAATATACCCTGACCAGGGAAATACTAGTACTCTGGCCTGTTACACCGGTTCGACCAATGAGACGCCGGGCATCAGGTGATGATGACGACGAGGTCCCTTCTCACTCTTTTGGTACCTTATGTTGATTCGCAAACATTACCACATACAGTGTCCTACCACCAGCAAACACTCATTATAGCCCACAAATAGACTCTAGATCCCCCATACCGCGACAGAGGCCCTTTGACAACAAGCGGACCAAATCGGACGGCTTTACGAACATTTGTATTCATAGGGTCGAGTTAGACACAGTGGGGGCTATAGTTCATTATAGTTCATATAGCAACTATTGAAGAAAATGTCATTGACCATGCACAAGGTGCGGTCTTAATTGGGAGAAAACAGTTGTAAACATTGTTAATTGTAAGCAAGTGCAGATGTAAAATGGAATGGTTTAAGCTGGCCGGGGTTTAAGTGTTTCCGGTAGTCGGCGTGACGGCGGAGACAGTTTTTGCGGCGCGGGTGAGAGGGAGCGTTGACAACATCGCCGGAGCAGAGCGGGTAAGGCTAGAAAACTTTTACCACTTTTCACAATTGTAGCCGCAAATTTCTTGACATGGAAAAGTACAATAAAAGTGTGTATTACAGCTTCAAACCATATCCTGGATAGGAAATAATTGACGATAGCGATAATACTAGTACATTGAAGAGTTACAGAATAGGTGCGAGTGTGCGCTCTTTCTTGGCACTTGACTTGACTTATGCCGAGGCCCGATGTCCCTGGACTCGAGGCAAAATGGCAGCCCAACACTTTCTTGGCAAGACAGTGTATTAGTAACGTGATCGCATGTACTTTTTTTTTCGATGCTTAGTCCAACTTGTTCGTTTTCTGAACTACAATTCTTACAATTCCTGCTATCGTTAAAAAGATATAATTCGAGCGACCAAAACGCGCTTTTTCATCAGCATTTTAGTAAATGTATCTGGACAGTGGTAGTGGTGAATCGAGAATATCGGTGTAAGAAGGGGTGGCGAGAAAAAAATTCTGACCACTAGAGTTCCCGTTTGAAGTTAAACACAGCAAAGTACTTCTGAATCAAGTCTATATGGATGAATTAAGGGCAAACATCTGGCTGTACAACGTAGTGCCAAAATATCGTTTTCTCGACTTGACTAAAACGAACCGTCAAGGCAAAATCATTGAGTCTCTTGCAATAGCCATGTCGTATACTGCTCAACTATTGGGTGAAAAATCTTGTTCTTACGCCAAATAATGTCACTGACATATCATATTCTTAATTTTGTTATCTATCTGAATGTTAGTACAAAGTGAAATAAAAAAGACAATCACTGACAAGACGTGTTTTACATTATCACAAAGTACAGATACACTCTACACATTAATACTAGTAGTAGTACTATGATGAACTAGCCATACAGAACTTCCATACTTACAGAATACTAGTAGTACGCAAACAGGCATTAAACGTATTGTCACATTTTAACCTTTCGTTTCAGATTATGAAGGAGACATGACTCTCTTTGCTATCCTGCTGGCTTTGGTGGCGTTCGTCATAGACCAAGCCTCGTCAGGTGCGTATATATGTACATGCAGTGTTACAAGTTACTGAAAACATCAAAACAGATCTAACTTATCTCACAAGCAATCTTTATCTCAAGATTATGACTGGCATTGATGTAGCACGTTATTACGTTGTAGCTTATTTCTAATAGACGCGGTACTGTTGTATCCAGAACCATGATTTATCCAGAAGCGTGCTCAGGTATACGTGTAGTTCTGAATAGTCCTCGCGTATCCAGAACCGTGCCTGGGGCAAATCTACGTTCTTGGTTACCCAGAGACTAGCCAGAAGCGTGCCTGATTCTAACCCTAGCCCATTTAGGCATAGAACTAGATAGGCACGGTTCTGGATACCATAGTGTCCATGATTATCAAATGCCATCTGTCCGACTTGAGCACGGCCTGTTGGTTTTGGATTGTGCATATCGTGTGGTGAGGAGTGAAGAGTTCAAGTGCCACCTTTTAGATGTACAGTAGCTTCATGTGTGCTGCACTTGCACTAAAGCTTTGTATCTGAGTTTCAAGAGGTAGTGTTTCTTATGAGATCTACCTAAAGACCTACAAAAAGTGGTCAAAAATACAAGAGTGTATGATCTTTTTTCTTACGTTTGGAGACAAGTAAAAATATTCAGCTCGGCAAATCAAGCTTTTTTCAGACCGGCTTCAAACTTGTGAAGAAGTGACTGCAAAGATTCAGTACAGCACGAATTTATCTTTTTCGCTTTAGAAGTAGGGTGAAGGAATTAGATATCCCTTTTCCAGGTTACTATAACAGAGTGTTTTTTGCCCCTAAGTTTTCTTTGGTCCAGGACATTCTTTTATCGCAAACTCTTGACCTCAAGTTTTTAAACTTAAAAGTCTTATTCATGCTCACACTGTAACCACTGGCTTTGGTATGTGGCGGCCTTTTTTTATTTTAGAAGAAAAACACGTCACAAAGAGATACGATAACAGACGAGGTGATGCTTAGAAACAGTTTGTTTAGACTAAGGATTATCTCCTGGTGGTTTGTCTGTATAGCCGCTGTTTTTCACGTGAAGCGTTCCGTGCTTGTTTGACGAGTTACACATGTGCCTGGAACAACCTGACAGCAAGATGAGCATCTGTTCGGAAGGTTTGAAGGATGCGTTGGAAAATGTGCTGAAGCGCCGTTACATAAAATAGTTTCAGACTGAACAGACATATATATATATAGCAATGGGGGAAGAAGCTAGATGCGATGCTTGTCGATGTGAATTCGGGAGTAGTACCTTTTGGATTAGAGAAAGGTTTTAAACTGTATGACAATTTCTCCCATGAGAAAACAAAGCCATTTGGGTACAATAAGACTCCACTTTCTAGATGGGGTACGACTTCCAAATTTGGTCTATGACGGTTCTCGAAGACTTTGGAATTTGACGATCTTTACATCAAGATTTGTACTTGTTCTCTTAAAACTTTGATTTTTGTACCGTTTGGTAGGGTAGCTTGTTTTTACATTTCCAAAAGTCAAGCGATAGCTAAATCACCACGATCTGAAATGTTGCCATGTCAAGACGCCAAAATGTTGCACAAAATGTGTACTTTGTATAACACAAACACTCAAATACAGTGAACTTTTTAAAGTCCATAACTTTGGCTTCAAGTCCATTCCAGTCGTTTTGGTCACCGAGTATCTGAACAAATGAGTTTCTGTCTTCGGTAATGAGACGTGTTTTTTCTCCATCTATTCATAGCCTACCTGTGCATATTTGACAAGATTAGGAGACTGTAAGTAGATCTTAATGGGGCTCAATAGGTAAACACAATTAAGTGCTAACATCATTTCCTTCGGCACGAAGTTAGGGGCAAAAATTCTCTTTACAATCTTAGTACATGTACAAGCTATAGTATAGATAGTGTCAAACGTTGACCAAACCAAATACTTTGTGTAAAAATAGCTCTATACAATGGAGGTTTTAAGTGTAGGAAAATCTGACAATTAGCAGCCTATTCAGCATGGGTTCGGCAGTTAATGTACTAGACGTCATGTAAGATGAATGAGAAGCTCACTAGATAAATTTACAAACTGTCCACCTGTTGCCCCTGTGTTGTTAGCTACAAATGGGGAGATACAAAAGATTTGGTCGAAAACAGGCGGCCTATGTTTGAGGGCAAATTGGCACCTCAATTCACACCCAGTAACCATGTCATCTGTGTTAGGTACATCCTGTAGTATCGCCTGCACATTAATTATTAGGATTGTCTCTACATCATTTATTTTACTGTTACCATAACGTTAACGGGTGGGTGGGTTTTGTGGACGAATGGCTTATAGAGTGGGGGTTAGAGGTAAGGGAAAGTTCAGTCCATTGTTTTCCAGTGATAGAATGTTGATTGGCACTTGATGGGTGAGAGATTTTATGCTGTATCATATTGGAAAAAAGTGTAATAATTATTTATTATCATAACAATAAAATACACTGGACAAAAATAGAATAGAATGTTATGTGATAGTTGATAAGGTTGTCTTCTATAGCGAAAGTAATGTGAAATGCAATTTTTCTCACGAACTTTCTTTATGAATGAACGAATGAATGAATGAATTATTAATGAACTTTATTGCTCGACAATCATACAATTTACAATGTATGGTAACAACTGCTAAAATACTGCAAAGCAAATCTAACTTGTATTTAGAACTACACGTGTTGATAACAGTGCAAGAGTAATATCATCTTCATGTGTGGATAATATGTCTATTGCCTGATAATTTTGATATTGTGCTTCAGCTTGTAGCAACGGCGGAAGCTTCACTATATTCGCGAGTCAGAGTTTCACAACAGACAACTATCCCGGCGTCTACCCGTACGAGGCCTGCGAATGGTCGGTAACAGTACCTGCCGGCTCGGTCGTACTGCTGAACTTCGCTGCCTTCGACCTGGGGACAAACTTCGCAGGAAGTTGCATCGATGACTACATAGATGTATACGACGGAGATTCGGCCACTGGAACTCTTTTAGGTACTTTTGTAGTCATTGATTTGGATTATATCCTAATTAAGGGTTAAAGTTTTGTAGGCATTCTAGTATGTAGACGAACATTTTCATTGATACAACGGTAGGCCTGTGAATCATACAACTTGATTGCAAAACAACAACAACAACAAAAAAACAACAACAAACGAAATAGAACATCTTATTGTTAGCTCATTATGGACTCACATGTATTAACACAGAAAGGTACCAAAAGGTACCAACTATTTTCACCAAGCTGTACTGTACAATACACTTTTCTCATATCATTTGGGTGAATAGCAAAGAGCATATATCAGTGAAACCATGTAATAGTTGTATTGAATATGAGAAAAATCAACAGAGGTGTACTTGTCTTAATCATTTTCAAGTCAATATGTATTTTACGTCATATCAAACATTGTTTCATCGCGTACCTCTTTTCTGCAGGCCAGTACTGCGGTACGGCTGTACCACCGGACCTGCTGACCACATCCAACATCATGACTGTTAAACTGACTGTAGGCCTTAGCAGCGCTTTCAACGCTTTCAACACCCAAACTGGTTTCTCTGCCACTTTTACTGCAAGCGCTTCGGGTATGAAGTTATCTTCCTTTGTTACAATGTTGAGCGGTTTAGTTTCACAAAGTCTCAAAATTTGAAATATCTTATGTAACGGTTAAATGAATCAAAATCCTTCTCACGTCTTTCTGTTAATAGAGCGGCGCGCATCTCCGTTTCTATGGCCCTTGGGCTACACAGTGGTGTAAGCACTACAGCAGGGGATACTAGTAGTCTATAGTCGAATGTAATATGTTGTGTGCTGTGAACGTCGACGCTATACATGTAATTGAGATTTGAATGAATTTCAAAAGAACTAATGGCTATTTATATAATGTGTATTTTAATTAGTATATAATAAATACTTTATTTTTGGGGCTGCAAACATTCTTTTTTTCTTCCACGCTTGTGGAAATAAAGTCTACTACTACATGTGATAAAATATATAATACATGAATATAAATATGTATTGTAGGGTTGGATTCTGGATGTGGCAATATAGGGGAATATAACGGACAGTCCAGCGGAAGTTTCGCGACGATGAACTACGGAAGCGGAAATTACGACAACAGCGCGACCTGTACTTGGCAGATAACGGTGACTGCCGGGATGTACGTTGCCCTGTCCTTTAGCAGCTTTGAAGTGGACTCTTTCATGTGTGCCGGGAATGACAAAGTCACCGTTTACAACGGCGTAGGCACTGGCTTGTCGGAAGAAGGTATTTTTTTCATATTAATGAAGACATTTATTGTACATTTTTGCTCCACTGCGCTTAGTACAGGTTAAAAGCAAAATTAATTAATTGCTTATCAGTTACTCAGTGTTAATAGCGTCAGTTCTCGTTGCGATTTCGAGTGTAGCTCTCTCACTATGAGACATTTGCTGGCAATAAGGTGTTTGATGAAAGGAAAATGCTTATCATATGATTGTCATAAGAACATCTAAGATTAAGTAAGGTAAACATTTTTGCACATGCGATAGCAGTCAGTATGTTTACCATACACCCTCTTTTCTGTATACTGCCTAGATTTTTCCCAGAAAATGTATGACTCAGAGCGAAATGGAAAAATAATGAAATAATCATAATCATAATTGATATATATTTTAGGATCTTACTGTGGGACCACGTCAGGTTTGGGCAGTTATCCCCCGGCTACGGTGTACTCGTGTACAAACGAAATGACCGTTATCTTTACCAGCGACTCTTCAAGCACGAATACTGGCTTTTGGGCGTCGTTTTCAGAATCAGGTAATGCATTTTCTTTGATTTCTTGCAAGACCACATCTATGACATATACTAGTATGTAGAAAGACAGTATGAAATAAGCATTGTTTATTTCCATAATTAGGTTTATATTCTTGCCCTTCAAGGAAATGTTTTATGATTATGTTTCATGCTAGTCACTGGTTCTACGTGCCCAACAACAACCGTTGCCCCGACAACGCTTGCACCAACAACAACAACCGTCGCCCCAACAACAACACCTGCTCCTACAACGATCGTCACTACATTGGCACCGACTACGCCGATAAGTAAGTACAAATGTACCTAGCACGAGGTTTCTGTATTTAAATGAAATAGGAAAGATTTCCAAGGACTTCCTCACATGGTCTAGCCTAACAAACTACTGCTCTGTTTATTCTTACTCAAACACATATTCATATACTTTTTATGGCGACCAGCATCTCCAGTAATCCAACACCACAGGGTGTACATGTCTGCTACAGCACCAGTTACCATAGTGAAAGACGTCTGGTCCAGGTCATTGACCTTAATTGTTTGGAACGGAAGAAGAAGAGGAAGAAGCTGAGCAAGAACAATGTGTTTTCCTTTTGCGAAGGTAAACATAACAATAAAAAATAGTTATACTTCAAGGCGTACCTGAGATATTGTTTGCTGTTTCAGCCTACAGTACTAGCTGCACCGGAACCGGAAGTACCATGACGTCAACGACAGGCACCTTGCAGACTATGAACTATCCCAACGCATACGACAGATACTCCAACTGTACCTGGGAAATACAGGTGAACAGTCGTCAATCACATGTCACATATCATTACCTCTTTCTATCCAGATGTCTAATTAACTAATCATATACGCATACTTTACATACAGATGTATGGCATGTTGGCAGTGAGGCATTCTGTTCTTTTGTTTCTTTCAGGTCTCAGCAGTTAGCTCAGTCAGCCTGTCCTTTGAGAACTTCCGAGTTGGTGACCCGAACGACACCTCCTGTGCGGCAGACTATGTGTCCGTCTACGATGGTCTCAGCCCCAACACTGTACTCATAGGTAATTAAGATTAAGCTACGATCATGCACTATAGCTAAGAAACTCGATTAGCATTGCGGGTACAGAATAAGGCGTTAATGCAATTTATATTTATCAAACATCAAACAAACAAGATTTACTTAGATTAAGGCGGTTTAGAGTATGGGTGTATGGATGACCAACCTTATTGGTTAGTCATAATAACGATGACCAACCTTATTGGTTAGTCACAATAACGGTTACTTTTAGCCATCATTTGAAAGAGCCTCCATGCATATGCCCTTTAAGAAAAACAAAAGCAAGCCACACACTATAGTAAGTAATTAACGGATGTTTCTGATAACTGTGTATTCCTATGTCTACACAGGAACGTATTGCACTTGGACAACTCCACCTAACATCACCGTCTCGTCAGGCGAACTGACGATTATCTTCATCAGCGACGGTGTTGACAACACCCAAGGCTTCTCTGCAACTTACACCGTCACACGTATGTTACACTGCTTGAAAAGTTGGATTTACCAATGGCAGTAAATGCCAGTAAAGTCGGATAATGTTTACTTTGTAATGGTAGTAAATAAAAGTAAAGTCCTGTAATTTCATATGCTACCATTGTTGAGTCCGAAATTACCGTATTTCACTACATTCGCGGATCTACTACCATTGTAAAGTCCGGTACTGTTTACAAAGTAAACATTACCCGACTTTACTGGCATTTACTACCATTGGTAAATCCAACTTTTTGCACAGCGTTACATTTAGTTAATCTCCCTCATTAAAAAAGTTTCCTTGGTTAGTGAACTTTACTAGAAGTGAAAATTCATCTACCTTTCTCAATATGAAAGATTTTGCTCAAACATAACGAAATTTGTTCCTTTACAGCAACTACACCGGCTCCGACCACAGCCCCACCTACTACAACTACTCCTCCAACTACAGCCCCACCTACTACAACCACTCCTCCAACCACAGCCCCACCTACTACAACTACTCCTCCAACTACGGCTGCCCCGACCACTACAGCTATACCAGCTACCATCGCTGCAACAACAACGACTGTTGCAACCACTACCGTTGCACCCACGACTACTGTACCAACCACAACAACGACAGCACCGACCACTGCGCAACCTACAACAGCCGCTCCTACAACTGTGCCACCTACCACAGCGGCACCGACTACAACACAGCCTTCAACTGTTCCCCCTACGACTACACAACCGTCAACGGCGGCCCCTACTACTACAATACCTTCAACAGTTGCCACGACTACTGTACCACCGTCTACTACAGCCCCTACTACGGCACAACCTTCTACGGTGCCCCCTACAACTTTACCACCGTCGACCGCTGTCCCAACTACTACAAAGCCATCAACACTTGCCACTACAACTACTACCCTGACAACTACTACACAAACGTCCACAGCACCCCCTACAACTACACCGCCTTCCACCGCTGCTCCTACAACCACCCAGCCTACAACTACACAGCCCTCGACGGCCGCCCCTACAACCTCACAACCGTCAACAGCGGCGCCAACTACGGCACAACCCTCAACGGTGCCCCCTACAACTACACAACCTTCTACAACAGTCCCTACTACACAGCAAGCTACAACGACGGCCCTAACTACTGCGCAACCTACGACTACACCTGTACAGACCACGCCGAAAGCAACCACTGTTCTTACAACAGTCCCAACTACACCCGCTACGACCACCGCACCTGTTACAACGACTCAGCTGCAAACAACCCCAGGTATCAATTGTGCCTTAGTTGAATTTGTACTTCTTAGGCGTTTTCTATAACTCTTTCTCAAAGCTTGTTGCGTGATGCGTTTTTAAATGCAATTTACTGGAACAAGCTTTAATAGCTGGCACTCAACACCCTAACCCATCCTCGTATTTTACCTATGTACAACCTCTTTATTTTGTTGACGTTATGATTTTAAGAAGATTAAGAGAATGACATGTCTACCCATTGTGGGGGATTAAATAGTAAACTGTGATATTTTTTCCAGCCCCCAACACGACGTGCCCAGACAGCGGTGTCCTGACGGACCAGTACGGGTCGGTATCGTCCATGAACTACCCGTTCCCGTACGAGAACAACGCGTACTGTGAGTGGGTGATCGCGGTGGGGGCGGGGTACGTCATCCAGCTGGAGTTTACCGCCTTCATCATGGAGCCCAGCGATCCCAGCTGCACCAAGGACTACGTCAACGTGTATGAGGGGACGGGGACCTTCAAGACTTTAGCAGGTACGCGTTGATATTGTTGTATTGTAGTTTATATAGTAGTTATTATAGAAATGTCCTTTTAACCATATTACTAGTATTGGAAAGTTTCCACATTTATGGCTAGTATTGAAAAAAAATCATTTTCCTCATGCGTTAGATCATTCTATTTTAATCAAGCCCTTCTCAACCTTTATATTCAACTTCACCAAGTTGGAGACGAGAAAAAGCCGAACCTATGTATTAGAGTAGTTTTAGAACCCATGTTACAGATTTAGTAGAAGTCCTGTAAATATATGTAGTTCGCTACTGAATGCTATACTTTTGTATTTGTATGCCTGCTGTGCTTAGCCTGATAGGGCATGAATGTACAATAAAGGGTATTATTGATATTCCTAAAAAAATAACGTTGACAAAGAAAACCCTCTCTTGAGTAGGTAAGACTTTTACCTCATATTAGTTTAAGAACATAGAGACCAGTTCTGTAATGTTCTACAGGGACGTATTGTGGACAAACTGTCCCGGCCAGCTTCACGTCCTCAGGAAACACCATGTCTCTATCCTTCACGTCTGACGGATCGGGCACGTACCAGGGCTTTATAGCGGTCTACACGGCCATACGACTCAGTACGTACGGAAGTATTTCTCCTTATAATCTTGCATTCTGTGGTTAATCTCAGTCCGAATGGTGCCATGAACAATTTCAGAGATAATCTCAAACTTCAGCCACGATGAAGGATTGCCAAAAGTGACACAGAAATACTCAATGTGGAGTCAAAAACTTTACTCCCTCTTCGTTATGTCGTTTTCTATTCCCCTAATAACGCTCTATGTGAATATAAGTTCCCAGTAGCTGGGGGCGTGAATCATCTCTAATATCCACATACACACCCTTCGAATAGACTGATTTTGAGACTAGCTATTAGAAGCATCAACAACAGCGGGATAGAAACGCCCTCTAGCGGGTTTTGTGACCACCACATAGGAGTCAGTTATTCATGGTTGTACATTTTCCCAACACAGCAACCCCAGGTACAACAACTGTGACAGTAGCCACGCCCTGGATAAGCTACACGGAGAGCATCATCGCTGTGGTGTTCCTGTGTCTTCTGGCGCTCCTCGTCATCGCCATGGCGGCCTACTGTGTCTACACCACTTGCCGAAGGAAGCCGAAAGTTGCCGACGGCGAATCGAACCCCCTAAAGGCCAACAACCAGAAGATAAACAATGGAAAGAAGTATGTCCCGCTACGAAGCCATGGCATACCTTCAACATAAAAAAGCCTCTTCACTTTTTATTTCTCTCTCAAAAAAGTCTATATGATTGTATAGACTAATCAAATGTGAAATTTATGATGATATGACGTACAGTACAGTTAATTGTAAACAGAGAATATTATGTCCATTTTCATGGGAAACATACATTTAAATCATGAACCAATATTTACTTTAACGCGAATTATTAGGTCTATGTAAGTATAATAAGTGCAAGGTTTACCCTAGTCTCATAATGCATTATCTAATCCAGCAGTGCCAAGGGGATAGAACTTCGACCCTACGATGGCACCAAGGCGCCCAAGCAAGCCTTCGGTCCGAACACCGCTACAGCGGCGGGTGTTATAGCAGGTGGAGTCGCCGGTGGTGGCACCGCCGCGGCCGTGGCTGCAAACAACAACGCAGCCGGGAAGAAGTCCATTCTGAAGAACGGTGGAGGGTCGGGACAGAAGGCACCCGTTACTGCCAGCAGCAAATTTGCGGGTTCTACAGCAACAGGGGCAGGGGTAGCGGCGGGTACCGGTGCAGGGGTGGCGGTAGCGGCGGGGACAGGAGCGGGGATAGCCGCCGGAATCGGCGCAGGAGCCGCAGCGAGCTCCTTTAACCCTACCCTGCCTGGTGCTGTTCCAAACAATATCGTAAGTCTATAGAGAACAGTTCCAACATTTGTATCCACAAGTTGTATATTTTGCAATCTTCTTCTGTATTTTTCCACTCTAGTTAATATCCTGTAATCAACGAAGTAGAGAAAAAAATGTTTTTACGTTGATTTATAATTATCATAAGCAACAAATATCGTGCAGCAATAGTCTATGTTTTATACTAGCCATTTTGTAATGAAGTCTATGTTTCATATTTATAGAAGACACCAAGAGCGCCAAGACTCCGTGGTCCAAACGATGACTACGCCATAGACCCGGGTAAGCACATGTATTATGTTATATGCAACAGAGCTTTCAACTCATCAAGCTAGCGCATTGCATGTTGTTGCTCATAAAAAAAAACACGTGTGTGACTGATCTTCACAAACTTACTATTTGTGCAAATGCCTGTGTGTTTTTTTTCCAGTGACAGGGAGAGAGTATGTCTACGACACGAAGACAGGGGAGAGATTCTGGTCTCCTTCGCCGGCAGAGATCGCTGCTGGTGTCTGGTCAACACCGTTAGTCACCATCAAGGCCGCAAACAAGTTTAAGAAGAACGCAAAATTAAGCTTCTAAAGTAGACCGAGGATCGTACCCTGAGGAACCCCCATGTCGCGTAATGGTCGTGGAAGCCGTTGGAAAACTTGTGCAAAATGGGAGTTATTCAGCTTTTCGATGATGTGATGATATTTGTAAATATGTAAAAATACCTGGAACTTGGATCATTCTAAATGAGGCCATGAATTTTGTTATACAAAAAGGATAGAGCTGATATAAAGCATAAATGTATTATCTTGAGTGTAAATATGATATTGAATATCATCGACTGATTATATAAATTATTACTTATGTCAATTGACTTCTTGGCACAAAAGAACAAAATATGATGTTAGCAATATCTTGCAAGAAGCATTCAACAATGGTTATAAGTCTTAACTAAGAAATACTTCAAGTGTGTATACCGTGTGCCATAGTTTGACATAGTTAGATGTTTCGGTGTTTTGTTTGGATGAGTTTTTATTGATATTAAACTGTGAAAAGTCAGTGCATCGTTTAGTGTCATACGTGTCTACGCACGTCGTACTATGTGTACATACAGATTTGCCTTCCAAGCCACAGGTTGGATGATTAGACGGTCTACAGACGCCACCTATCACTTCAGATAGGACCTGCAAAGTATTGTACCGATGGCACGACAGTAATGAAGCTATAATGTTAGTAACCAATGAACAGTCTAGCAACACAAACTTCGCTTTTTACCTTTCAACTTTAAAGAGGGCTTTAAAAATACGAAGAAAAATGTGTTAATGTTGTGTTGGACATTTGGCAGATAGACGACGACGACAATAATGTGGTAAGATGATGTAAGATGCGTTCAAAGGATGCCGCCTGTCGTAAGGCCATAGCATGTAAATTTTATGGATGACATCCTCCGGAGTCTCCAAAATTAATGCGAGAGGGCGAAAAAAAACACAAGGCAAGCCAAAAAAAAACAAGATTCCTACATTTTCAGATTTTGAGATCGTAAACCTCGTTGAACAAGAATTTAGGCGGTAAAACATGATATCATACCCAACAGGTCTTCTGTCGCTGTATTCAACAGTATTACCTGTCCTTGCAGATGTGTCTTTATTAAATAGAACAAAAAAAGAGCTTGCTGTACCATCTTCAAGGTAGATACTACACTGGGTATTCATTTGTAATGGAACACCCTAGACTGTCAACACTTGCCATCAAACACGAGGAATTGCGCCTCAAGTTTGCTGGATCCCTGGTGGTTTAGAGACTGGCTACAAGGCAGAACACAGGGCTCAATCACTGACAGAGTGATTCATAAACCGAACTGTCTGGAAGCCATACTCTACCTATATTGTGCCAACTGTTACAACACCGATTTGTCTCTGAAACAACTTTGAAAAAAGAAGTGACTAAATAAAATTTTCAATTATTGTACAAATGGTTTTGATTCAGTGGCAACATCACATATAAAATGAATAAAATACAACATTGTATCAAAGTAAAAATAAGAAAATAAATCAGAGCCTTGTCTTGCAGATGGACGTTCATAACATATTTGCCCTTTTTTTGGCATGTTGACCACCGTCGCAGGGCAACAAAATTTCTTGTTTTTTTTTCTGAAATCAGGCGAAAATCAATGCGCGCGAGTATGTCATCCATAAAATTTACTTGCTGTGGCCTAAGTACATGTAATCGCAGTCCAAATGGACTGTCCTCTGACCCAGTTCGGCTAAGCCCGTTACAATGCTGCCTAATGTACAGATATCAGTCTCTGTTGACATGTAAGTTCCATTTAGGATAACATTACATTCAACGTTACATAATCTACACCATTAACGAGCAATTAACACACAATTATTCATAATGATAAGTATAATAATTTGATGGGGAGAAAAATAATCTATATGGTAAAAGCTCTTTAAAAGATACCTAGATTATCTTCCCCTAATAGCACAGTCTTAACGTTGTAAAACTAGGTCATTTGCAACAATTGCTGCTGTTGGCATTAGGCTTGTGTGACAGAAAATTAGAAAGATACA
Organism: Branchiostoma floridae x Branchiostoma japonicum; assembly: GCA_013266295.2. Taxonomy (NCBI): domain Eukaryota; kingdom Metazoa; phylum Chordata; class Leptocardii; order Amphioxiformes; family Branchiostomatidae; genus Branchiostoma; species Branchiostoma floridae x Branchiostoma japonicum. The sequence continues at coordinate 25,190,957 of CM023834.1, read as the reverse complement.
AAGGGCACCAAAATGCCAGTATACTGTACTAGTCATTGTACTGACATTTTATCAATGAATCTATCTGTATCACACATAGCACGATTGATTGGAAAAAAACGTAGCCGTAGCCGTAGCCGTAGCGGCAGCAAATACAGTAAAGTGCTTTAGTATTAGTTCAGTACACATTGCAGGCAATAGTGTGGAGCACATATATGGACATCTTACTGACTGAGCCTGTCGGTGCTATAGTTTTAGTTGCCATAGTAACATAGACAAAAGCAAACTCAATGTCTTAGACGATCAACTTCTCAAAACAACAGGTAAATATAGGTGCGGGTACGTTATTTATTTAGTTAAGATATTAGGTAATTCAAGTACTACCGAAGGACTTCTAAGTGTTCCGTAACAGCCAAGTTGTTGTCTTATCAAACATTGGCGCAGTATTGCAAATGACCTAGGGGGCAATTGACAGGGATGACGTCACGTTTTACACCCGAGGTCACCAGTGTAAGTGATTAGGCTGAAGACTCCGGCAAAACGTCTGACTTAACTTCAATGCCTGCGCCTTTTGTGCCCAGTATTATTGGATAGAAACGGAGAATTATTTGATTATGTTCATCAAATGCGACACAATCGGCGCGCTAATCATTTTGCTCAGATGTCAGACGACGTTTTTGACCCGCGCGCCGCCATCTTGGAGGTTTCTAGGGTAGCCAGGTGCAACAGGGCACAACAGACACGCCCCTTCCATTGTTGTCAACAAAAGACAGGTGATCACATTCTGTAGTCTTCTGTCGGAATGATACCCGAGGGCGATGTAGCTTGTATCCACCTGTCGTGACTAAGGGAATAGCATGGCTGAGTGTACAGGTATTTTGTGGCAAGTTTTGTGACATTTTTACGACTAAGAAGCCGGTTGGAGGTGCCAACATGGGATGCGCTGGGTCCCGGGACGTGAGACCGCCGACGGGACAAGACGTGAGACCGCCGACGGGACAAGATGGCCGCATAAGAAAGGCATCGTTTCAACCCCTGGTCATGACGGTAGACAATGGACGCGTGGTCGGGAAAATCATCGACGAAAATGCTGCCAGCGATTCGGAGAAACTAGAGACCACGACGACGTCCAAAAGTAGTAAAGCAGAGCAAGAAAGGGCAAGAAGGACGCGCCAGAAATATCTAGTCACCAAGTCAAGAAACAAAGTCCTGAGTTGGCACGCCATTGTTGAAATGAAGAGAAAATCCAAACGAGTGGTCAAGAGGATTCGGAAGCGGAGCCGGCGCCCGAGAAAGTACGAAGAGCCACCCTCGGGTCCTCGGGCCGACCCGGCAAGCATCGTCGTGCTTTTCGGCGACTCCCCGGAGAAAGAGACAGTGTTGCAAGACGGAGACACCCCGCTTCTTGGAATCCCTAAGAAACAATTGGTTCCAGACCTTGGAGTCTTTAAAGACCTTGACGAATATGCCTTGCAGGTAATCTGCTGCTAATTAATTTTTCTTGCACTAATAAATGCATAATGTGCATATTATTCTTAGTATATTTAGAGTATAGGATATGTAGATAAAAATATCAAACTTAGACGTGGCAACAGAGCATTAAATTTGCTTCTTTGTATGAAAATTTTAGGTGTTTAGAAAATACTAATTCCAAAAATTTGTGTAACATATTAAGTATATTATGCGTATCTTCAAACTTAAAAATGTGGCATTTTTTCCAATTCTATGTTTTCCGTAAAATATTTACTACAGACGCCTAAGAGTGAGGAAGAGTCCATAGAAAAGACGGTGGACTACCTGTTGCGCCGTGCCGGGACGGACTTGGAGAAGGCTCGGGCCATCTGGCGATGGGTGACCGCAAAGATCTCGTTTGACGTGCCGGCATTCCTGTCCGGAAGGTGGGTTTTTACGTAGTTGTAATTATAGGATGACGCATGTGTAACGTTAATAGTGAGAACACGACAAGTTAAGAGGGGTTGTCCACTGCTATAATAACATTCAGTGAGAGGCTAACGAGTGACGGACAATGGACACTCTAATTTTAACATGACCTCTTTGGAAGTTAGAGGGGTATCGTATCCAGAGCCGTGCCTATCAAGTTCTTTGCCTGAATGGGTTAGATTTAGGGTCAGGCACGGTTCTGGATAGTCTTCGCGTATCCAGATCGTAGATTTCCCCAGGCACGGTTCTGGAAACGCGAGGTCTATCCAGAACCGTGCATGAGCACGAGGACTATTAAGAACAGTGCCTGAGCATATGGTTCTGGATAACGCATGGTTCTGGATAGACGAGGACTATCAAGAACAGTGCCTGAGTATGGTTCTGGATAAAGCACGATTCTGGATACAACAAGGGGTGTTCGATCTTTCTCCGACGTGTTCAGACAATTGTTCATCAACATATGACGTAAGTTCTGAAAGAAAAGAAAATGACGTCGTGCTATAACACTTGTATGTTTTCCAGCTATCCCGACATGACAGCTGAGGCTGTGTTCACCAGACGCAGTGCCGTCTGTACAGGGTACTCCACACTCTACAAGAAAATGTGCAGGTAGGCGATTTCTTTGTTTCTTAGACATGATATCTTGGACATAAGAAAGAAATCTATTATCGTCAAGATAGTCCTTTTTTCATTGGGGTATACCAAAATATAAAAAAAGGAGAGTTATATAGACAAGAGAAACAAAAGATTTTAAAATCTTTTTCTTAGCTTTTCGAAGTTACTGAGACTTACTGAGACAATTTTTTAAAGCTTTTCGACGTTACTGATACTTTCATTAGGTTTTCGACGTTATTGGGACTTACTAGGACTTTTTGCTAGCTTTCAGCCTTACTGAGACCCTTTTTTAAAAAGCTTCTTGACGTTCTGTGACTTAGATAGTCTACCTTGGGAACAGGTAATGCTAGAATGGCCACAAATGCTGTTCCCAGGTTATTTCTAGACTGAAAGGGAACGTGCTCTCTTTGTCTTGTGGCCACGAATGACTTGGCGAAAATGCAGTCATTCAGGCATTCCCCCAAATGCGTAAAGTCAATAGTGCAACCCATGCAGTAAAACAGGTCAGTATCGGCATGCCAGCAGTGCAAATACGGCCATTCACCAACTGTGTGCTCGGCATTGAAAACCACGTGTCGGTTCAGTTGTAGTCTTATATGGCGTTATACAACAGGACCTGGCATATTTGTTCTGTCTCATTACCATACAAGTCTTCAAACACCTCCGTGACCATTACATAAGCATGCGGGTCCCGGCACATTTGTCGTACGACAAGTTTACGACAGCAAAATTGAGAGCATTCATGGGGCGGTGTTGTCCAAAACTGCACTTGTCAATTTCTTAGCGATACCAGATAGATATATGTCTATTGGTATATGTTTTTTTTCTATTTTACCGCATACAAAACTGTATTATCAACAGAAGTCTTCATAGCCCAAATTAAAGTACATCTAGTACTTAATGTTAGTTCAAATATCTATATATCATGCTGTTGCACAGAATATCAAAGTAAACGTATAGGTATGTATGGAGCCCTAAGGACCTTTTCACATATTCGATCGTTAATCTGAATGCAATAGTGGGGTGGTCATGCATTTGTCCTGCAAAATTTAGCCATCTTGTTATGAAAAAAAAGATATCCTTGTTGGCGGTTGGTTCTGTCACAGCCTGCTTGAAAATTCTACGACATCAAACTCGTACAAGGAATGTGACCGCTCCGTAGGATATGAAAAAGCAACCTATACATCTATATAATATTTGTGTGTCTTTCTTAGCCTTGCAGGTCTTAGATGTGAGGAGATCTGGGGGAAGTCTAAGGGTGTCGGCTACAAGGTCGGGAGGAAGTTTAAGGAGGAGTACGACCACACCTGGAACGCTGTGGAGATAGACGGACGGTGGTACCTGTTAGACTGTACCTGGGGGACAGGTGTGGTAGATGTACAGAGGAGCACTTTCACTTTCAACTATCAGGAGGACCGATTCCTGACAGGTATGATGTTTTACGGATGGACTGCATGTCTGTTTGCATTGATATTGCTATCCATCATTTTATTGTGAGATGAGAAAGTTAATTGTGTAACGTTATAGCATTCTTGGAACGGAGCAACGTAAGCAACAGTACCCATTGCTGGTCTTTTCTTTGTCCTCAAAGTAGTGAAGTATTGTTTTATCACATTTATAGTTTGATGTATTACTAGTACACTACATGTAGTATGATTAGTATTAGATATATTGTACGAAACCTTCTAGCTTCTACCAGTCTTCAGAAGCGTCTGGAAAGAGTAGAAATCGGTCAAATAGACAGATAACATGTCAGGGGAGTTGGTCCACTAAAGGAGTACAGTTTGCCGCTTCTGAGGGCATGTTATCTGTCTAATTGGCCAATTTCTACTCTTCCAGCCGCTTCTGAAGCCTGGTAGAGGCTATAAACCTTAACAACGTAAAAATGCATATGAGAGTAGCCGTACTCCACGCAACGCATAACAAGGCAGAAAATAATTACTAACCGTACATTTTCACGTATATTGCAGATCCCGAGATGATGGTGCTTGACCACCTGCCCCTGGAAGACAAGTGGCAACTGTTGGACGAGACCAAAACCCTGGACCAATTCGAAAGCGAGGTCCACCTCACTCCAGCGTTCTACGCATGCGGCCTACACCCCTCCGACCTGAGCATCCAAGATGGCGTCTTGGAAACACAAAACGGTGAAGTAGTCTTAAAGGTTACTCTTCCGAAAACCGTCGAGATTTCTTGGGAAATGACAGAGGAAGACGATACAACACCGATCAAGACAAGTGTTTTGTACGAGATCATAGGAAATACGGGATATTTTCGCGTAATACCGGCAAAGACGGGATGTTTTAAGTTTTGGTTGTCGTGTAAAACGGAAAAGGGCGACTGGGAGATGGTCTGCGCATACCTGGTGAACTGTAGCGCTGTGAAGAAAGACTTTGCCGGCTTTCCCGACAATGACGGTCATCTCTGGGGCCCCGGCGGTGAACTTCAGCGAGGGGGCGTGATCAAGGTCAGCCACACAGAAGCGATATTGCAAACGGAAGACGGAGAGGTGTCAGTCGAACTTGAACCCAAGGATGTGCTAGACTTCTCTTGCGAACTCTGCAAAGATGGGGAAGAGGATATCGTTAAAGGATGTATGTTGCACGAGGTTGTAAAAGGGACGGCTCGCTTCAGGCTCGCGCCTCCTCAGCCCGGGTTCTACGTGTTGAAGATATACGCAAGCCCGGCTGGCTCCAAACAACAAGACTTCCATCCGTTCATAGAATACATCATTGACTGTAAAGAATCATTGGAGGACGATGACGTATTTCCTGATAACGACGGTGCTGTGTGGGGACCAGGGGTCGCACTGAGAGAAAAGAGAGTCACAAGTGTCAGTCATACTGAAGCGGTGGTCGACACCAAAGATGGAGAATGCACCATCACCATTGAGCTACCAAAATGCAGCAATGCCTCCGGTCAACTCTTCAGCACAGATGACCCAGAAAATGACATCAAGGGAGCTGTCTTGACAGAAATCGTGGACAGGAAGACACACTTCAGAGTCGTCCCACCTGCTAGTGGTAAATACACGTTGTCGCTGTTCACAGTATCAGACGTTTGTGACTGGGACCCCGTTTGTGACTACGTCATCAATTGTGAGACAATCAAAGATGGCGTCGAGCTGTTTCCCGACAAAGACGGTTGTGCATGGGGACCTGGATTGGCACTGGAAGAAAGAACAATTCTACAAACAACCCAGCCAAGAGCGCTTGTAGCAACTACAGACGGCGAAGTCACCATAGGAATAAAAATGTCAGAGGACACAGACTTTGCAGCTCAACTCTTTAAAGCTGACGATGCGGACAATGAAGTAGAAGGTTCGATTCAGTTTGAGAATGTCGACGACAAGGCTTGTTTCAAAGTCACCCCTCCCGAACACGGGTACTACGCGCTGAACATCTTCACAGTCTCGGAAAACCTGGACTGGGAACGTCTTTGTGATTACGTGATCTATTGTGAAGAAGCTAAGGAAGCTGAAGAATCGCCGCCCGAAGTCGACGAAGACGGACAAACGTACGGACCGGGGAAAGCCATCAAGGAAGGCATTCTCAAAGACGCCAGTCACAAGGGAGCTGTGCTTAAGACAGAGCAAGGAGAAGTTCAAATATCCGTGGAATTCTCTGAAGCTACGAACTTTACGACCGAACTCTTTGCGGAGGACAATGAAATCACCGGTCACATCTTCAACCAGATCATTGATGGGAAAGCGCAGATTCAAATCTTCCCGCCGGAAGCTGGCACCTACGTCATGAAGCTATGGACTATGTCAGCTGATTGGGAGTCAGAAGAAGTCTGTAGCTATCTCATCCAATGTGATGAGCCAAAAGAAAACTTCAAAACCTTCCCAAAGACCCATGGTTACCTATGGGGCCCTGGACTACAGTTAGCCAATGGGAAAGTGTCCGATGCGAGCCACATACCTGGCGTTGTTGTTGCAAAGTCAGGGGAAGTGTGCATCACCATAGAGACAGAAAATGCGTTCAACTCCTGCGTCATTCAAGACGTGAATGAAGAATGCCTTCCTCCCCAACATCACTTCTTGGAGACTGTCGGGAAGAGGATCACGGTTGGCGCACGTCTTCCGGCGGAGGGATACTACGCGCTGTCCATCTGGGAAGAGGACACCGACGACAAGATCTACTACCTACTGAGGTGTGATGAGGCGCCCGATGACTGTCCGCTGTTTCCACTGGTACACGTATGGCCTCGAGGTACGTGATACAAAAGTCCCAGTACTTAGTATATTACTATTCAATAGGGAAAGGATGACCCCAGCATGGGGACATCATCTATAATTGCTTAGAAAAACACACCACCTGTAGCTGTAGATTGGTATCGTCGGCTGATGACGTATTCTGACGTCATCCCGTGCTATGATATGTCTTAAATGACGCCGGGAGGATGACGTTACCAAGGACGATACCAATTCTACAGCTACAGGTGTGTTCTTCTACGGCAATCATAGAGAATGGCCTTGTGCTGGAACCTTTCACTAAGGCAAAGGGGCAAGGGGTGGCAGAAAGTATAATCACTGAAGAGGTACACTTAATCCACACAGTCTTCGCCTTAGAACCACATATGACTTGCCAGTGTATCATTGGCAAATGCTACACTGATGTACGTTTTCAAATTGCATTCTATGCTGTTTCGAATAGACAGCAAAGAAAGAGCAGTATTTGCTAGTTAGAGATTTTCATTCTTTTATGATATCCTGTTGTAAGTATTGAAAGTGCCATAATAAAATACAAATGACATTTTCTCTGTAGATTGGGAGCTACACGAGCCAAGAGATGGCAGCCTTCCTTCAAAGCAAAACATCCGCTTCCGGGTCACCTGTCCCACAGCAGAGGCATTGTGGGTCATGCTCGCATCCGGCGACCGGAAGGACTTCACCAAGGATAGCAAGGGATCATGGGAAGGTGATGTGAACACTGGGGTGTCTGGCGATTTAACGCTTTGGTCAAAGACGGAGGAAAACATGTCTGAGCAAGTTCTGCTTGTCTATCGTGTAGTTTAAACTTTTTTACTTACACAGATACATAGACGAGGAAATCGCTTCCCCAGTTACAATCAAAATTGTAAAAAAAAATTGCATGGATATTCAACGATGGTTTTTAAAGGCTGGTACCTATTTGTAATATGTGAATAAGCCCACTGTTGTATATTGCATTGCTACTTTTAAATGTATATATTGATTTGACGCAGGTGCATGTTTGATCACCCTTGTCAAAGTAAGACAGTATGTCTCTACAACGTGAAATGCAGAAAAACAACACTTTTAAGACACAATATAGATATCATTGAACAGAAATACTTTGATTTTTATTACTGCACAGCACAGAGAGCTAAGAGCTATTGATCAATTCATGATGTGTTATCTGTTTCTGTTGATATCCAGTGCCAGCTGCTACCAAACATAGTATGTATTTTCTGTATACCGCAAAATGTATACAGAGTGGAAGTTATCAGCCCACACGTTAACTTGTCATACTGATACCAAAGATGAAAAGACCACACATCACACGTAAAAGCTGCTAAGAGATGTCATACCATATCTGTACTTGATACAACTTTTATTACCAGATAATGCGGAAACATTTGTATTGTATATTGAAAGATGCATGTTTGTATATACAGTGAAAATTGTACAGATTGTATAGACGTTCATGCTACTAGATAAGTGCAAACAAACTGTTCATTAAATACATCTTAATTTCAAAATGTGAATACATTTCAATTTGCTGCCTTGTTTGTGGGTATGCATGGTGGTAAAAAAACTCTCTCACACATTTATCATAGAACATCAAAGAAAAATCATGAACAGGTATAACAATATTTTCTTTGGTTTCTAAACGCACACCACTTCCCTTGTACTTGATGAAGTGTTTCAATTTACAACCAAGCTTGATCACTGTGGGCGCTTCACAAATGTAATAACATTTTGTATTACTCATAGGCAATATACATATAAAGATATCATCAGCCACTTCAGCATATGTAAATCCTAACCCTTTCCTCATAATAATGACAGGACATATCTTATATTTACAAACTATTAAAATGACAGCACAGCAACAATTAAGAGAATCTTTAAGCTGGTGCTTTGAATGTCTTAAAGGAAAGACATGTATATGAACGCAAAAGCTATGCCACGACTTCATACTGGAGCAATGTCCAGTACTGTGTGTCACCTGGCTTCTTTGTCGACACTTTGAGAACCCTACCCTGTTCTCCGGTGTCGGCGTCGCCTTCCCATGAGTCGTCTGCATTTCTAGCAAGCTTGTGCCACTTCGTGGCAATCACAACAACTTCTACGGCATTTGGGCAGACGACCCGGAAGTGAACGCGCCGGTTTGCGGCAAGGCGACCATCCAATGGCTCATGCAGATGGCAACCGTTCGTCCAATTGTTGAATGTTTTGGGGTACGGAGAAATAGTAGTTTTACACTTACTACATCTCAGGAGATAGTACATATATTTGCTGTACGTTTGGTCATTTTCCTCTTTCGCCCAGATTGTGAAAATGAACTGACCCGTTTTCGGGGCTCTGATGTAGATACTAGCTGCCAGATCGCTTACTTGGTGAAGTACATAGTCATCCCATTTACGATCAGAATTGAAGGTAATCTTCGCCTCGCCTTCGGGGAGTGTGACTATGGCGTTTGGATGACTGACATCTGAAATAAACTCGTCAAGGATCCATGGACCGGGACCCCACGTGAAAGTTCCTAAACGTGGGAAAGGGATGCGATTTTCAGTTGAACCGTCGCTGTCAACCATGTACTCACAGATTTGGTTATATTGCCCAGTGACAGTGGCAGTACCAAGTTTACCATAAAGTTTCAACAAAAACTTCCCCTTTCTAGGGAGTGCCATTTTGAACATGGCCACCTTGTTAACAATTTCATGCAGGACGTTTTCATCCTGAGAGGATCCACCTTCATATGGAAAAAGGTGATACGTGAAGGCCATTGGTTCAGGAAGTTTGATAGAAATGGTTGCTTCGCCATTTTGTGTACAAACTGGGCTCATGGTGTGACTCAGAAACTTGGGCAAAAGGCCAAGCTCGAAAAATGGGGCCCTCAAATGCACTTGGTTTTCAAAAACCTCAATGGGTACTGGCTCTTTTAACAGTTGCCATTTGTTGTCCATTGGATGGTGGTTCATAACGAACACTTCCGGGTCAGTGAAAAAGTAGTGCTCTTTGTACTTGAACTCGAATGTATTCTTTTGAAGGTCAGTGTTTCCGGCGGCCCAGGTGCAGTCGAGTAGATACCATATTCCGTCTATCTTCACTGCGTTCCACGCATGGTCAGACCCGGGGCCGAACTTTTCGCCTACCCTGTAAGACCCACCTTTTGAACGGCCGCTGATGGTGACGCACTCTACTTCAGCCAATCTAAAGTGACGAAACGTCGGTGAAGGTTAGACATCCAGGTGATAAGATACGCCAAAAATAGTTACTCAAGCAACTGGATATGATTTTGGAAACGGTCAGACGTTTCAGGTAGCATCCACTACCTTTCGTCAGTGACACTAAAGGACTGCAGGAGAATTGCTGGTTTATAAGCAGAAACCATTGATTGATATGCAAATAAGTAAAGACAATTTTTTGTGAAAGGCCAAAAGGAAACAAAAGTCAAGACAATTTTTGTGAAAGGCCAAAAGGAAATACAAGTTAGACAAGTCAAGACAAGGATGATGCAAATTAGTGAAGAAGCTCCTGTTGTTTCAGAACAGGAGCTTAAGTGTTGTCTGTCCTTGGGGCTGGGAGCGCCAAATCCCAAGTTCCCGAGAGGTCTACCCGTAGCCCCCCTCCCTGTTGAGGGTGGGGTTGTACATCCTTTCATATATAGCTTCTCTAACTCCTCGTTCCCACCAGCGGGTTTCGCGGTCTAAGATATCCGTGGACTCGAGTTTGAAAGAGTGCCCCTGGTTGTGTTGTAGGTGGTGGAAAATGGCTGAGGAGTAGCCGTTAGCGCTAGGTCTGCAATGTTCCTTGTATCTTACTTTCAGTGGTCGACTGGTCTCTCCAATGTAGGTGTTATTACAATTAGGCTCTTCACATTTGAGTCTGTAGATTACATTAGCTTTGGTACCTTTGTGAGGTCGGTCCTTGGGGTGTACCAGTTTTTGTCTGAGGGTTGAGTGAGGTTTGAAATTTGTGGCAATGTTGAAGTTTTGGAAGATCCGTCGGAGTTTTTCGGATACCCCTTGGACATACGGAATGGTGATGTTGACCTTGTTTTTTGTTGGTCAGTGGTTTGCACTTTTGTGTTTTCCTAGACTGATCCGAAGGTTTGAGAGCTTTGTTGAAGGTCCATTTCTGGTAGCCACACTTGGCCAGGGCACCTCGGAGGTGTTTATGTTCGTCTGTTTTGGCTTTGTCTGAGGTGATGATGTTGTCTGCCCGATGGAAAAGAGTTTTGATCACTGCTAATTTGTGTTCCAGAGGGTGGTGGGAATCGAAGGCCAAATACTGATCAGTGTGGGTAGGTTTCCTGTATACTTCAAAACGGAGGTTGCCATCTTTCTCTACGATAGTTTTGGTGTCAAGGAAGGGGAGCATGTTGTCATGACTCGGCTCTTGTGTGAACTTGATGTTGTCATCTATCTGGTTGATGTGGTCAAAGAAGTCATCAGCTACCCTCTTTTTTAGTCTACACCAAGTGTCGTCTACATACCGGAACCAGTTGGCTGGGGGAGTGTCATTGAAAGTACTGAGGGCTTTGTTTTCAAACTTCTCCATGTACAGGTTTACAACAATCGGTGAAACTGGTGATCCCATAGCACAGCCGTGCACTTGTTGGAAGAACTGTCCTTGGTAAGTGAAGTAAGTACATCCTAGGCAGAGTTCTAGTAGTTCGCATACTTGGTCAATGGATAGGTTGGTTCTATCTGCTAATGTGGTGTCGGCTTCCAAAGCTTCTCTGACTACTGACACTGCATCCTTAGGTGGTATGGAGGTGAAAAGAGAGCACACGTCATAAGAAGTGATGATTTCATCGTCCTCTACATGGATGTCTTTGATTTTGTTGACAAAGTCTGAACTATTCTGTACGTGATGCTGAGACTTTCCCACTAGTGGCCCCAAAATCTTGGCTAGAAATCCTGCTAACTCGTAGGTGACAGAGCCTATACTGGAGACTAAAGTGACGAAAATTAAGAAAATTGAGTATAGCCATCAGTTACCTTCTGCACTGGAGATTATGTTTTTGCTGCTGCTGGCATATTGGACAAACTAGTAGTTAAATAGGATATCATTTACCTGCACATCTCTCTGTACAGATCCGCGTAGCCCTGACACACAGACATCCTTTTGTTGAACACACCTCCTGGTGTGACGTCTTTGAAACCACCGGTGACGTAAGACACTACGTCATACTGGATGTGTGACGATACCCAACGGAACAGGACCCGTGCTTTTTCTAGCGGAGTTTTGGCAGTCTCGATTAGGTAGAGGACGAGGTCCTTGATGGTAGCATGGCCCTCGGGAGCCTGGGAAAATACGGCATTGTTTAGTTTTTGTTTGGATTTCAAAAACGCCAAATAAGTATGCACCATTTCACAACGTAACTTCCAACAAGCATGGCGTATTTTTGCGAAATAGTTTCTTTGCTTCAAGTGCCATATCTCGTGTTGTAAAAAGAAGCATGATGTGTCAGCTTGCAGATCTATAACACCACATCAAAAGGTGTGAAAATGTTCACCATCCAATTCCTTGACACCTGATTGAAAGCTTGTATCATGAGTAAGATTGTATGTATTTGCCCTAGACCTCACTTTCCCCGTATACGTGCACAGGAAAACAGCTGTTAGGGCTATGCACTAAAAATATCTAGACTTTGACTTTATTGATTTGTGGCCAGACAAGTAGATATTAAGGTCAAACAATGTCTACCTAATATGTAGGAAAGGGGCCATAAACAGGCAAGTGAGGTCTTGCCCTCTCTTCAACACACTCACCATATACATGTATTGCTTTAAGCAAAAGGTATTGCTGCAAAAATGAATTTATGTTACCTGAACTGCACGTTCGTCCAAGTCTTTGAACACTTGAAGGTCCGGGATGAGGTCTTTCTTTGTACGGGGTTCTGGTGTTTTCTGCTCCGCGGCTGTGGCATCAGCTCTCTTGTTGTTTCGCGCTGAAAGATCCGTTGAATCTTCTTGGACCATTGCTTGGTCATTCTGTTTACCAATAGCTTTCTGTAACTCTGCGACAGTGTCCTTACTGTGTTCGTTGTTTGGGCTGGTCTGTTGTTTCTCTTGCTCCAGGGTCGTGATGTCGGTTGTCTCCTTTGGATTTTCATGGACCGTAGCTTCCACTTGTCTTTCGCTGTCCTCTTCACCATCAGTTTGCTGTAACTCTGCGACAGGCTTACCATGTTCATAGTTTGGGCTGGTCTGCTGTTTCTCTTCCTCCACGGCCGTGGTGTAGGTTTTCTCCTTTGGCTCTTCATGGACCTTAGCTTCCACTTGTACTGGGCTGTCCTCTTCACCACCCTTTTGCTGTATCTTTGCGACGCTGTCTTGCAAAGACTCCTTATTTGGTCGGTTCTGCTCAAACCTGTCTTTCGAAACACCTTTGCCGTCTGTGCGTCGTGGGCCTGGCGTCCCTGTCGGTGTAGGCTGCGTGCCATTTTTGCCCGAGAGCTTCCTCGCCGGCCGTCGTTCTTCAACTATGTCTACACGACTCGATTTTGAACAAGAACATCCCATGACGAGGCTGGGTTCTTTCCTTGTAATTGTGACGTTCTGTCAAAAGAACGTTGTGCACAACCTATGAGAAATAAAAAGAATGACGTTGCAGACTTCCTAACATGATATCTTGTAGGATAACATTTTGGTACTGTATACAGAAACTAAGCAATTGACACACATACAGGGAATATATCTGGTACGTTGTACGGCATAGCTCGTGCATACACAGTATCTACTACGCAACGCTAACGGAAAAGACAAAAGGCCTAGGGTAGCGCTAAATTGGAACAGTTTCTTTACAAGCCTTCCGTATTCTGCATTTATACAAGAAATATCTTCAAACTTTCTACTACCAAAAATGCATGGCAACAACACATACTAAGAACATACGTTTATCTAAATCTTACTTACCTGAGTGTAAAAAACCCCAGTACGTCTTATAGTATGCTGCGCCACAGAAGTCTTGTTCAAAATGGGTACTTGCGTTCTTAGTGGTCTCTATCCCGTGATAGCAACGCCAAATAACACCGCCAGGTTGCTATTTACTTATAACCTTGAATTAATTTAATATCGCGTTAGTTCAATATAATCTTTGCAATGTGTCAAATAATGGCAGACCTTTGTCGTCTTCATAAAACACTTCCCTGTGAGTTCGTTACTGATTAACTTGATTGGGGAGACTTAGAGGGTGGAGACCTTAGGCTTTGGTTCTCTTTTGAACATGACTTGATATTAAATGACAAAGTGATATAGATACAACAATGATCATTTATTTAGTTTCTGATTGATTCTAAACATGTTAATATAGTCTTTGAGTCAACACTAGACTGTTCTTTCCAAAGATCTATAATGCAAGAAAACAGTGCGAGAAAACATCGTTGTGCGTTGTGTTTTGCGCATTGGCCTATCACCCAATATGGTTGCAGCACAAAAACAACTTAGGTTTGTCATAGCCTCTTTGAAAATCCTACTACAACAAAAGAAGTTTTGACGAATGTAACCGCGCAGGCGAAAGTAGGAGGGTGTCGTAGGTTCGTGTACAGAGAACAAAAGAATTCCGGAGCGTCCCAACTTCCTTGTGGGGTAACGGGGTTTACAAAATGTAGCTAAGTTATTACATGTAGCCAAGCTTGGTTGAAGAACAAAAGAGTCGCCTGGCGATATAGAGCAAAACTGCAGCCATTCCTTTAAACAAAAGCTGAGCGACACCTGTTCCTACTGGTCTGACAGGTGTGGTCACGTGCCCCTATTCACAATACCTGGTCCATATCAGGTTGCTTATCTACATACGGACAGAATAGACATGTTTACAGTATCATGGAGCGGTCCGGACTTCTGTTTTGGTACGGAGTGATCTTATGTGGTTTCAAGTTCAACATGGCGGGCCACCACCCAACGGCATGAACAAGAGGGTCCCCAGGACTAGAAGGCGTAGAAGAAACGTAGAGTAAGTTGTCTTGGTTTCTTTCCCCGTAGAGTCTACCCCGCGCCATTTTACCTGTAGTGTGTTGCTAGGAGGCTTTGAATGGGGTCATTGGGCGGTTGATACTGTTTCAAGTGTTGTAGTTGTAGCAGTTTACTCTGTGTCTACAACAACGTTTCCTTACAAACACCAGTATTTACTCCGTACACAGATAAAACGGTGGCTTATATTGTCAGATATTGTTAACAAAACTAGAGATTATAAACAGCCGTTCGCCGAAGGGAACACCGGTACAACACAACATTCCCCCAAAACTGGTCAAGTCATACCGCCAAATTGGCCTGTGTATGACGACGTTGGAATGAGTTTGTATAGCGGGGAGACAAACGCTAACAAACAAGATAAAACTTGATAAGATTGTTTGCGGATAGCTACAGATTGTAGAGAATACAAGCAGTTAAACGTAACCCATAATCATAGTGCTAACATCCAAGGTAATTTCATGAACGGTTAGGGCTAACGTACGTGTGTGGTTTGTGCTGTTTCATGCATGGCTGTTTACGTAAACATCCTAAGAAGCTAGTGTTACTTTTAGTTCGTTGTTTATACATATTAAGTCTATTACCATCTCCTAATAAACTAGTATCATTTTCAGAATACCTTGCTAAGTTAAAACTCATTTATCAGTTGGAAATGGAGTGAAAATATACTCATCAAGTAGATATATTGCTTCGAGAAATGCGATAAAAGCAAAAATATGATTTTGTTCAAAATTAGATTTCAATAGACACCAACTATCATTTCTGTGTAAGACTAATACGGTTGCTTTATTTTTCATACATTTTCTATTATACGTTTGCGATTTTAAAACATAAAAGGAAACCCGTCTGTGTGCTACAAGCTTTTAAAAAGAGTAGGCTATTAAACGGTCCAAAGTCTCCAAAGCATTTGTTAAGTGTTGAAAAGCTCAGACACTGTACAGACGGTTGTTACCATGCTACAAAAGAATTATTCACACTACTCGTCTGGTCAGGTCATAAATTATGTACCTATGGCTTTACGGGAGGTCTGAATACATGGTGACATTTTAGTGGTACAGAGAGTGAGAAAAATGTTCACCAAAAGTGGATGAAATACGTTTTGAAACAATTCTAACACATAGCTAACATTGTATAAACAGTCAAAAATAGAATTAGAGTGATGCGAAGGATAGACTACAAGGAAAAGAAATGTGAACAAATGAATAGCTAGAACACTGGATGTGGAAAAGTATTAGTCTACAAAGTGATTGTTGCGTAAGCTCACAAAAAACTACGTATATGTACCATGTATGATAGAATTTGATAACAATGATAGAAAGGACGAAACCCTACAAAAGACCGTTAAAACTTGCACGTCTTTTGGAATACATATGATTCAAAGTTTGGTGGCTTTTAGATTGAAAGACAACTGAATTGAGTTACTTATCAAAAGTCTTTTGATTGATGTTTCCAGACATTATGTATAATAACTGTGATGTAATTGTTATGTTTTTGTGTTTTTGCCCTTACAGCTCAGTTGGGAGTATGTTATGTTCCGGTAATTTTCACTCAATCAAATTTAACGTTAGCAACGGTTGTAGATTATATTTGTAATGACACTGTGTGAGTCACCGTGGAAGACTGAATGATAACTTAAATTCTAGTGTTTGAAATCAAACGGTGCAACTTACTCATTATCCTTCTTAAATCCACGGATAAACTACAAAAACAAGTATTTATTCCAGGTTAGTTTGTATTTCTAAAAAGATTACGAATCCCACGTGACCTAATAGCCGGGATTTGCAGTTGTATAGACACAGTTTATCTGTAGGTCCTGGTCACATTCGTCCTATGATAGATTTAAGACGGCAAATTGGGGACATTCTTGGGACAGTCGTGGATCTGTCGTGCGTCTTTTGAGATAAAAGGTTGTCACAGATCCTTGTCGATGGTTGGTTCTGTCATAACTTTGCTGAAATTGCTGCAAAAGAATTGTTCAACGAGATGTAACCGCGTAGTAGAAACTTTATTGCAAACGCTCCGTGTCGATGGTCGGTTCTGTCATAGGCTCGCTGTATACGGCAAAAGAATTGTTCAACGAAATGTAACCGCGCAGTAAAAAACCTCACCGCAAACGCTACAGTTTTTTTTATTTTTTTTATTGAACAACATAAAGGGAACAAAAAGGACACAGTGGTGGGCAACTCTAGCTAGTTGCTAATATTTGTCCCACCACTGACAATGAAAGAAAATACATATACAATGGCAAATCATTATAACAAAACAGCAACAAGTAACATAACAGCAAATAACAAAACAGCAAAAGGGCAATATAAGCAAAAACATATAAAAACGATCGTAAGGGTTAAGAATGAATAGTTTACCGTAGGCAAAACCGTTTTGTATGAACAATGTACGTTTGGGTTGAGGACAAAATATGTCTGTTGATTTCCGGGCTCACGAGAGGTGAGCCCTTTAGTAATAAGTGGGTACAGGCTTGTTCGGACAGATTTTGCAAGTCAAAAATGGGGCCTACAAGGTGTTGAAGATTGCTGAGTAGGGACAGTCTTTGGTGGCTATATAAAGGGCAGTATAGAAGAAAATGCTACAGTTATTTGAGGACATTCTTTGTGCCGTCGTGGCTGTGTCGTACGAAATTCAGCTGTCTTGTGACAGAAAAGGTTGTCATAGATCCTTGTCACCGGTCGGTTCTGTCATAACCTTGCTGAAAGGCCTACGGCAAAAGAATTGTTCAACGAAATGTAACCGCGCAGAACCTTTATTGCGAACGCCGCCATTATTTGAGGACATTCTCGGCTGTGTCGTACGAAATTCAGCTGTCTTGTGACAGAAAAAGTTACCATAGATCCTTGTCGATGGTTGGTTCTGTCATAGCCTTGCTGAAATTCCTACGGCAAAAGAATTGTTCAACGAAATGTAACCGCGTAGTCAGAAACTTCATTTCAAACACTGCCGTTATTGACCAAGGTACGTGCATTCAACCAACGTTGTTAGGGATACGGTTCCTCGCCAATGTTTGAACTGTTTCACCACCTGTGAAGCGAGAGGCAAAGGCCATGGCCCCCAGAGTAGCAAACTGTACAATGGCGCCACTGACTCTTGAAGTCGCCAACAATGGCAATGTGTGCATAGCGTGACAGAGAGCAGCAGACAGGCCGCCATCTTGAAAACGATACCGTCCGTGTTTGTGTGCCATTGTGGTGTCTGTGGAGAAGGCACGTATTATAACCTGGAGTAGGTTTACATCAACTGGAGAGCGTCACGTAACGTTCTGTCACGCTCCAAGTACAGGGTTCTGAAGGCAGTACGGCTAGCATTTCAGATCTTGCATACTTTGTAACTAAGCAAGTTTTTTTGTTGATGATCCAACAAAACTCACATTTATCTTAAAAATACATAAAATAAAATAAACATCATCTCCATTTGTACCTTGGCATTTGTGAATAAGTTTAGGATAAGGGATCTCTCAAACCACGAACATAGCCTTAAAAGTTAACGTTCATTGATTTAGTGTATGTTTTCAACCCAGGGTCATTCAGCAGCAAGACGAGTCGGAAACGGTTGATTGCCAACAGATAGAACAAACAACTTAAACCTTCGTTTCGGTCGACAAGGAAAATAGAAACATTCCATTATACCCTACTATAACATGAAACGGCGCCTGTTAAAGAAAACAAAGACCGGTTCATGAGTGCGACCTTTCTTGCATCTACATTGTATTGCTTTAGATAACACGAACTCCCAGTACGACCTTTCACAAAAGATCTTTTATCATGCCGACCTAATTAACAGCGAAGTAATTACCAGTATTCCATATCCCTTAAAACTTATTACCTCCCAAGGTACTAGTAGTGATAAAGGAGTTAAGTATTGTACGATGTTTTATAGACATTGTCAATATACACTAACAACGTAAATTATCACAATACATTGCACTTAGAACACGCCGTACATACATGCCCACAGTCCATATATAACGATATTAGACACTTTTGTTTCTAAAGAATGACATTTTTTCCCTCAGGAGTTTACCAGATTTAGTGACGTCATTTAGAACTCAGGACATGGACGATACCACAGACCCAAGATGGGGGACTGGGGTGAAGACGCCGTACAGATTACCCAGACTGCATCTTGGCGACGCCAAGAATGAGGGCGAACTTCCGAGGAGCAATCCCCCTGTCCATCCGGAAGGGTACTACACCAGGAGGTAAGGGGAGGGGGGCGATTCAAGAAAAGACTGTACCATAACCCTACTGTTATAAACTTCACATACCTAATTTGTAGAGGACCCTAACGCTCTGTAACATGTGGTCAACTAACCGTTGATAGTGTAACTTGATACCTCACTATTTTTCAGTGTTCATGTAATTGTTTGCTAGTGAGTGCGTGATGCTTCAATTATTGAAGCCAAAGATCTCGAAAAATAGTTTTCAATCAAGAAAGAATAAAGTTTTTAATCAACACTAGTTAGATAGCAATATTCGTACATTTTAACGTAGTAATGGCAAAGAAAAGATTTTAAATGTCTTAAGTTTTGTAAATGTCAGAGAAATATTGGGAACCCTGTAAGTCTGTACACTTTTTGAGTAGTGAATAAACCATTATGATTATTATTATTATAGAATAAAGAATAAAACAAGAAAAAACACAATAATATATACTATAATATATACTTCCTAACTCACCCTAACGTAGAACCACAGGAAGAATAGAAACCATGTATACTAATTGTGGATCCAAATAAACTCAAACTCACCCAGTACGAGAACTCCGCCCCCACTGGAGATCAGCACGACGTCCATCATCCTCCCAGCGCAGTCTCTGGCCCAGCTCGCCCGGCAGAGGAGGCTCGGCGTGCCGAAGTTCAAGGCTGCTATGGTCCGGCCCAGGTTCACGGCCATACCGCACACACCGCCACAGTCGGTCAACATGGATCACGACGACCTGTCTGTGTCAACAACGGCGTTCCCTAGGTGAGGAATAAACCTTTCATGCATGCATGCATTCATTCATTCGTTCATTCATTCATTCCTCCATTCCTTCCTTTATTTCCCCATATTGGGAGAGTCCCATAAAATATGTACAAATATGATGTAATGTCGTATAACTATAAGAAATAACTTTTTCCATATAAGGGATTGGATATCAAAGTTGAGTACGAGTTTCATTCATCGTCTCTTTTCTGTTAATAAAATATGTACAAATATAATGTAATACATTCACTCATTTATTCATTCATTTCTTCATTTCAGAGATTTAAAGTGATAATTCCACAGACCTCTTATTTCTACTTTTTACGTTTCGTGATAAGATCACACTTCAAAAACATGTACAAATCCTCTGCAATTTCAGTTTATTCCGCAAGACGCCGCATTCACTACAGAGGGACCTTCTCCCCACCCCATCACCCCGATCGCGGCAAGGCGGGAGAAGCCCTGACTGGAAGCTGTCGTCATACCCGACTAACGTCTACGAATCAAAGGTAAGCGTCTTAGATGATCAGCTGTTTGCGAATACTTAAGGATTTGATATCCATGATGCTGCAGTACCAAAAGAAGCAGCTAGGGGGTTCAACATATTGTTTACCAAACAACCTGAAAACAGAACCCACCAATCAACCAACCACCCACAAAAAACAGAAAAAATTGTAAACACGAAAACCTCCTTATTGATATGCAAATATATGCACAATTATGCTAATTTATCGCTTTTGCCATGATTGACAGGACCAAGGGAACACCGGGCCATACTCACGTGAGTTCATCGTCCACTGCATGGCTCCGAACAATTGGCTGAGAATGAAGTTGCGGAAACACGTCAGAACCACCCCCGCCAGATGAAGTGTCAATCAACCTGGTCGTCATGGAAACTATACAAAATCTATGTAAATTATATGCAAATTATATAGGGACTGCATAAATTGTATTGGATGTTTAATATGAAATAAGAATTATGTTGCAAACTTGCCACCATGCTTCTCAATGTACACCGTATGCAGTTGGCTGCTTGGTCGTTCATTTCAATTAGCAAATTGAAGAAACGAATGTTCGATATAATTGTTAAATGAAATCTCCACGTTACTTAGAAATGTCGCCATCACTGTGTGCAACAAAGTTTGCATGTACCCCAGATATTCTGTGAACAGATACTAGGGATTCAATGTACAAAGTTCTTTTTGTTGCCTGTAAATATCCTATGAAGATTACCTAACAGACTTCGTTAGAATAATGAAATGTTATCTTTAGCTACGCAGTATCATCTGGGTAGATGTTGTTTTCCATTATTTTTATACACAACGTAATATGTTAGAATTAACTTTTATTTCATTTGTGTTTTTAAGCCATAGAATAAATTTCTTCTCTGTGTCTAAGTTCTGAGTATTCATGTATGATAATGTAGTTCACGTTGCTTATCAAAACTAGCCAAGATATTGTATACAACAAGTTGCGAGGGCAGAATGCAGTGATTTTTAAAAGGCTCAAGATGTAAAGTAGGGAATAGTGTAGAGGTTCTTATCTAATTGGATCCATCCATCCATGAATCCCACCCTTCCTTCCTTCCCACACTATACCTCCCTCTCACCCTCCCTTCTTCCCTCACCCAATCATTCACTCATTTATTTCTTGACGAAGCCAAAGCTCCATAATGAATGATTGCCTCCCAGTCACGTTGCACAGCGGCCTCCCGCCGATCACCTTGGAGACAACAAAAACAACGTCGACTCCGATGAGAATACCTCTACACGAGGAGTTTCCGGTTGCTACGGCAACCGCCTCCCGTCGCCATGGCGACCAAACAAAGTAGCTCATTAGCACGGTGATGAAGTGGTTCTGTGCAACACGCCAAGGTGCGGAGGGAGGTACCGTGCGCAGTGATTACGCGCTCTGAGGTGCGTGAGCCGCCGTTATATTACCCACTTAGGGACGCCCAACAGTCGCCAGTAGGACCAGATCCTCTCTGCTAATGGGCATATTTATAGCCACAAAGGATACAGGTGTGAGCAGCATTAGGTCGGTCTTATCCGACAGCTTCAGCCAGGTACAAGTAATGGAAGCTTTCTGGGGTGGACTGCTTGTCACGGAACCCCCCAATTGTATCCAGAACCGTGACTAACCCTAACCCATTCAGGGATAGAACGAAATAGGCTCCTGGGGCAAATCTACAGTCTTGCATACGTGGAGACTATCCAGAACCGTGCATGATCGTAACCCACTCAGGGATAGAACTAGATAGGCACGGTTCTGGATAGTTTCCACGTATCCAGGAATGTAGATTTCCATCAGGCACAGTTCTGGATACGCTTGGACTAGTATCCAGAACCGTGCCTGAGCATGGTTCTGGATAAAGCACGGTTCTGGATACAGCACCCCCTTCCTCCCTCACAGCGAAAACACATTTGGGTAGACATGTAGTGAAAGAAGTATCAGTAGTTAGTGGTAGAAGTGTATATTTGGAATTGGTGCAGTTGAGGCTAAATGGAAGGCACGTGGTTCACTCAAGGGACTGGATCTTTTCTTTACGTCACACTTAATCCTATCATCATGCTTACATGTTATAAATAGTAAAGTGTAAGGTGTCGTGACAACGAAGTAGCAGATAAGAAGGTGTTTCTATTCAATTTGGGACTCCGTAGATTTCACAGAAAGGTTCAGCTAGATACACGGCATCACTAATCTAGGATAGATGCTAAACGAATCAAAGAGAAAGGTATGAAAGGAAGACAGAAGGAAAGAAAGAAAATGAGAGAGGTCGAAGAAAACCTCAACTATAGCCTCCCTCATCCATATATCAGTTTTAATATCTGTAGTTTCTTGTCAATTTGCACAGAATAAGCACAGACAGCTGTCGAGAAAGTAAAGTGTTGCAACATCTTGACTTAAATTGGTTTGGCAATGGACTACATTTCGGACACACGTTCTTGAAACACAAGGAGAATCAACGCAGCCTGTGGCTACAGTACAAAACGGGGACATGGCATTAACATACTGATAATAGTTATAACCACCTATATATAGATAATCTTTATAGCCATCAAAGACACCTAATGACACGTCCCCGATTCTGTGCCAAATATGTATGAGCGGACTGCATCTAAAAGTCAAGGGTCAAAGGCTAGCACAGACACATCTCTCCCTCTCTCTCTCTCTTTCTGTCTCTCCTCTCCATCTATCTATCTATATAAGGTATGCTGTTACATCCTTTTAGAAAATATTTTGTGTCCTAAAACATATTACATATCAATAAATCAGAAAGGAAGATCTTTGATGATCTTCAGGAATATATTTGATATTCATTCTTTAGCCTTCTAAGTAAATGGTATACTCCAAGAACATGCAATGCTTGTCAGAACTCGATGATATTATGTTGAACGTCATGTTGTTTTGACGTTTCAGACGTTTTGTCCTGAGTAGAACATGCTTCCACGTTGCTGTGCCGTAACCAAGCTGCCAGGGCCCTTTGATTTTTCGGTCGATATAAAGTGTGGTATGTTGATGATATCACATGGATGTTTGCCTTCCCTACATGACGTCATCAGGAAGGTGGAGAGGGAAAGAAACGTACCTTGCTGACGTCATAGGCTGTCGTGCGAGACCAAACAATGTATGATCACTATGCGTAAACAACGTCTCACATTTAAATCTCCATTTTCAAAGAAAGAAATTAAAGAGAAAAAAGAATTAAAGAGAAAATATAGCATCCCCCTTTAAAAGTATAGAATGACACGTTCGCAAAAAAAATATGCTGAAGCTATCAAATGAACTCTTACTGTTTACGGTACGTGTATATACTTTAAAGTTTAAGTATGTGATATATATGTGTGGATTGGGGATTTCAATCTTTAAAGGAGGATAAGGAAGACTGGTAGCTATTGGTTTTATTTGATTTTGTAACTTATTTATCATAGGGGTACTCCAATCAGAGAGGGTGGCCTGTGAACCAAGTAATATTATAATATTTATCTGGAAGATTTACAATAATGTATAGGATATAATAGACGGCATACAAGCACAGCAGCCTTGTATGTCAAGGCTCTACAGATGACTAGGAACAACCTACTGCCGACCAAAGCTGGGAGCGCCTCTGAACCACAATTTGAATGATCGATAAAGCCTAGCCGACACAGCAGGCCCTTGCTTTTGTTGATTACGTACGTACGTATACCGTTTTCTGATTGCTACAGTGTTCTAATAACTCCCGTCTGAAACAACATAACCCACAGGCGACGGGAGCCTTCAGAAAAACAGGACGGGATCAGCCAAAACAAAGAACAAAAACGGCGGTACTTAGGGCCTTCCAGAACCGTGCTTTATCTAGAACCGGTCTGGATAGTCCACACGTATCCAGAACCGTGTCAGGAGCAAACCTAGGTTCTTGGATACACAGAGACCATCCAGAAACGTGCCCTATCCTAACGATAACCAATTCAGGCATATGCGCATAGACCTAGATAGGCACGGTTAGGGATACAATAAGCCTAATATATATATATATATATTAATATGGAAGCTAGCTCGATGGATCGACAAAATCTGCCCTACAGATCGATTTTGAGACTGCTGTCCACATCTATCCATCCATCCATCCATCCATCCATCCATCCATCCATCCATCCATCCATCCATCCATCCATCCATCCATCCATCCATCCATCCATCCATCCATCCATTCTGTTTTATTCTAACGAGAAGAGGCAACATCACTGAATCCGATATGGCAGAGCTGCTTTTCTAACCGGCACAACCTCATCAAAGCGACAACTGCCTCCGTGCGTTATAACATCAGATCCTGAAGAGGATTAATTACTTTGGCAGCCGTCATCACAGGCGGCCCAGATCATGACAGAGGTTACATCATCACATTACAGGCGGATTTTCCGATGAGGGTGTGCATGGGGGGGTTGCTGGTAGCGCTTAACGGTAGGTTTAGGAGGGCCAGCAACGCTTAATGGTAAATTTAAGAAGGTAACGTTTATCTGTAAATCTCGAAGCTGGTGTGTTACGCCGAGGGAGGGTTATACCGTTATACTGATACAGATAAAGGTAGTTGGAAGTCGGTATCGGCCCCAGTCTTGGGCGTAAAGTAGATGTCATAATTTATTATCTCTTTGAGAAAGAACATCGTGTCTAATATGTCAACGTAGCATTCAATTGCAAAAAAAATAAAAAATGCAAATTCTTACATCCATTGCGCTAGCTTTGGGTATTCTAATTGGTAAAACTAGGCTGCGAACGTTGACACAACCGGACGTGCCATTGGGACTTTTGAGCAATCTGGCTTTCGACTACCGGATAGGGAGAATTTATCAATAACGTCTGTATGGATCAAAGAATGGTACCGCCGTCATAAAATAGATTTGGGTCATATTTTGTACAGTGATAGTACTTGGTCTGCAGCACCTCAATATAGCTTTCTTTCTACTTAACATCAATCGTTACCATGGTAACGGGCCAAACAAGGTTTGGAGCCATTTCCCAGTATTTGGGCATGTCAAAAACATGCAAATCTGCATAGTTTACGAACAAATGTTTAAATTCTACAGATATTAGTATGCAACGTACTTTGAATATTAGTATATACCGTACAATGTCCCCAACACCGAATTTATGTCTCCTTTTATGGCTTTATTGCAGTTATAAGGTTTTCTCAGCTGTATATCAGCTTACAGCCTTAAACTTTGATGTGCCACAATATAAGCTGATTTGTTTCTTGGTGATCTCATTGCTCTCTTCCGTCGTCTTTCACTTTCATCAGCGGAAGACTGCGATCATATTACCGGGGATCATTTCATCAGGAAGACTGTACTCGAAAAACGGACTCTTGAATAGTCTACTTAAGCACGAATATAATGTATGCCAGATAACTGTAACGATAACAGACATTGCAGACGTACATAGGTGCACTGGATTGTCTGCCATAATGTCAATGTTTGGTGACAGTCGAAACTTTGACGTTATAAGGTATAAGGTATTATAACGTTTGACTTTATGATGAAACGTTACTGTATTTCTGCCAACGTCTTTTGTTTCGTTTGCCCTAAGCATTTATCCATGAGTAATGACTCTGGGAGGCATGTTAGAGTGGGCATATGCATTTATGGTATTCCGATGATCATAGTAACACTAATTGTAGTAACAGCTCCCTTTGCTAATGACAGCGCCATTTTTTTAAAGAAAAAAAAAACACTTCTTACCTCTTTGGTACTTACACTTGGGGAAAATTACGTTTTTTGGACAAGCCTAAAACACCGTAT